>CAXHSM010000327.1:0-10000 GCA_964019185.1 Maratus speculifer
TTATTCTTTACACAAAATCCGTTTATTGAAGAGCATCAGGCAGGTAACAAGGCTCGGCTCCGGTCGACGGGTAGTCAGTCCCGTCGACCGCAGGAACGTAGGCGAATCTTGTATCACATAACAGTACCCAGGATGAGAGCCGAATCGTAAAAAAATACAATTTTTGAAACCACTGTCTTTGGCGTATTACATTGGTATTTGTCGCCAATAACGAACACCAGATGTACATTTTCGATGATAGGAGACATGCATTTGATTTCCGTTACATAGGGTGGAATGAGAATGCATCAAGTGTAAAATTTGAAATAATTAATGCCAAACGATAAAAGGGTGTATATGGCACCGGAAAACCATAAGGATTGAATTCTTTACCTAGGGCTAACAAGAGTCTCATGGCTCGGAAAGGAAATGAATTCTAATGAAATAAAAAGACAAACCTAGCGCGTCTGGTTCTTAAGTGAATAGCGTTCAACTGTGAATAAATACAGGCTAGAAATAATTCTTTAAATGGTTGTTGCTATGGGAAAATACTTACAGTTACATGAACAAACGGAGGTACGTTGTGGTTTTAAAGAAAGAATTAGAGATAACAGAAATTATATTTTAAAGGAAAAAATGGCCGTTAGTAACTGAATAGAATTAAAGGGATTAAAAATCTAGCTTATTAAATAAAGTTACAAATTAAGGGAATATTGTAATTTTAACTAAGGGAGGAATACAATTATTAACTAATATGTAAAAGAAAACGCCTTTACATATATATTTATATGCTGTAGATCTGTATTTTTAAGTATATTTACCAGGTTCTTTTTAAAAATGCATTCGCTAAAGTTGTAGGCTGTGATCAATAAAATAAATGCCTTTTGAGAACTTTGTTTATTGAAGTAGAGTTATAAAAATTAAATCATTTTTTACAGAAATGGTTAGGGATGGTGCCTGTAAGCATTTTTAAGAGACCTTCTTTACATGTCTGAGTCCGTGAAGCGCGACCGAGGCAATTGATTCCTCACTGAAAAATTCACACATTGGCATCACAAAATTGGCGACATTAAGCATATGAAAAATGACTGATATCATCTACGCAAAATTGTCTGTTACGCTTAAACAATAAAAGAATTTTGAATTTAATAGCAGGGCAACCAGAAAACAGCAGTCCTAAAAAATACGCCAAAAGGAATCCGACTGCCAATTCGTACGTTAGGAGCATATTTTGAGAAAATGTTCTCATAAGACAAAACAACCATTATGTACATAAAAAGACTCATATGCAACGAATAAGTTAGACTTAAAATTACACAGAGAGTAAAATAAAATTTCACTGACCGCAAACACATTCGAACTTTATTCTTTTTTTATTTGTTTCCAGCAAGGGTGAAATACGCATCTTAATGAATTATCTTTATCTGACAGCCGTTTTTCAGTAATAATGCAGATGCTAGATGTTTTTCTTTCTTTTCTTTTGAACGGAAAGTTATTGTGGGATCGAAAATACGCGTTAAGATAAAATAGCTATATAATTAAAGATTAGTTTTAAATGTAATTTAGAAAAATGTAAAATTTAAGAATACTATATGTGATTCTACATCACATATATCACCCCTTTCACAGGCGAAAAAAAAATCTATACATGTGAATGGAGGGAGAAAAATCAATTTTCATATGCTCTTACAAGTAATAATGTGGGAAATGCTCATGAAAATAAACCAAACCTTTACTAAATAAAGTAAACAGCATTTGAACTTCTCTTTAAGTAGGCAACCATCCCAAATAAAAGTATCTATATCATGATATAATATATTGGTACCATAAATTTTGTCATACAGATGACAACATATATTGTTTCTATTTAGAAACAGCTGCAGTTTCATTAATAAAATTTGTGATCACTCTTCAATTCGTCTTATTTAGACGATGACCTGTATCAGAAATGTGCACATACAAAATAAAAATACATTAGGCCTAAGTAAACAGGTCACTTACCAGCTGGCTATAAGCTTCAAAAAGTTTTCAATAATAAACATTAAATATATATATATTGATCAATATTATAATAAAATAAAATAAGATACTCGAGTAATATAATGCAATAAAAGACATAATATAACACACAGATAAACAAAAATAATGTAAATAATTAAGAATCCAGAAATAATGCCCATAATAATGACCGAAAGTATGGGTTTTAAGCTTCTTTCTTTTTTTAAAGATTTTTTTTTTTAATCTCTCAACATGAATATTAAACAAATATATATTCATGAGATAGATATAAGGTAAAGAAGATAATAATAAAAAACTGTAGAAAATCAGGATATAAAAAAAATACCTCAAACACTGTCATAAGCCATTTAATTCCATGTGACAACTGTATTCCCCTGTCTTAATGTAAATGTAGTTTAAATAAAAACTGTGATTTAATAAGCATTTACTTGTATAAAAAAAAATGAGTTATTCCATCATGTAATCTTTTAAATGTAAAAATGTATGAGAAAAATGAAATTTTAAGTGAATTGTACAACAGGTAATACAGAAGAGAAAAATTGTGTGTGTGTGTGAACTCAGCCTCAATTAATATGTGCTAAAGAATTAACTGGTATAAACCAGGAGAAGGCTGCATGTATGTAATAAGAAAAATGAAAACCTGTGCATTACCTATAAGAAAATTCGTGAACAATAAATATATATATATTCACGTGAAATGTCTTGGACCACAAGGAATGCCATTAATGAGAGAAAAAATAAGAAAGGTGAAATCCCACAAAATTGTTATCCACAGACCACAAGCTCATCCGCGTAGCATGCCGCAAAAGCTCATCCGCGTAGCATGCCGCAAAAGTAACATTGTAAAACCTTTGTAAAATAAAATACCATTGTAAATACCATGCCGCATGCTAAGCAACGCTCTCGCGATTGAGTAGAAAAACAAATTAGGATTTTTTTTTTTTTTTTTTTTTTTGCTAACGTAAGAAACAGACAGTATGTGTACAAGAACCCAAAAAACACCTACCAATGAGTGACATTCAATTACGTAATTAATGAATTAATAATCATTAAACAACTCAATGAATAAGGGTTAACTTGTCTCAATGAACTACATGTGTTATGTAAAAAGAAACTCTGGTTAAACTCTAAACCAGCTACAGTGAACTACGTGTTTTAACTATGATTTATGTGTGAAGTGAAAAAAAAACTGTCGAATACTATGGTTAGCAAAAGGTTAAAAATTAAGTGTATAGGCATAAAATATTACCGGAATATCAAATGTGACAAATATGTACTATTAAAACTGTAAAAGTATTTAACTTCCTCGATTTAAATACTCTTGATGTTTAAGGTTTAGCTAAGAGTCATGCCAAAACAATTGTGATTATTGTAAAATAATAAAAATGCTTACAATATTTTTGTGTGTACATGATGATCTAAACAAACTGCAGTAAGTGCATGTATTTCTAAAAGCTTAAATGTGTGAAAATTTAAAGTGTCATTTAAAATAGAGGAAAGTACAAATGATGTAATGGTCATACCTGTTCTAGCATATATACTTTTAAAGATAAAAGTATATCTAACTAGTGACAAGAACCAAAATAATATTGTATCAGATACATGTCCAATTTTAAAGATATATTATACTATTTTGAGAAGAATCATTTTGTGAAATGATATAATTAGCATCGAGTCACCATCCGCGTCCAATCAGTCAAATTTTATCAGTAAAGAAAAATGTATGTGGAAAGGCATGTACATATTATAATTTATTTCCTATATTAAAATCCTTAACGTATGTGCTGGCAGTTTCCTGAGTGTTGTATGGGTTTTTAGAAAAAATACATTAAAAAAACTACTGTTTTATCTAACAAAAATAATTAAAAAGAGGTTCCAAATTATATCTTAAAGATAATGTACATTAAAATGTGGTTTACTTTCTAAGAAGTAATGTGTTACATATTCTATGAACAAAGATGTGTATTTTCATTGAACTAATGTGTAAACAATCTATGAATAATAATATAAAACTTCAACGAACTAAAGTGTACATCTCTATGAACTACAACGTACGACATGACTGAACACATGTATAAAATCTCTATGAACTAATGTGAAAAACATCGATGAACTAACGTGTAAAATTCTATAAACAAACATGTAAATATTCTATGAACTAATGTGAAAAAAAAATCGATGAACTACTGTGTAGAATTTCTATAATTAATCATGTAAAATGCTATGAACTAAGTTGTTTATTCGGCGAACTAAAATGACCAGGAAGAAAGCGATTTTTTTGTTTAAAAAAATGAATGTAACTAGTTCCCCATGTACAACAAGAATGGAAAGTAAAGCGATGAACTAGTGTAATATCGATGAACAAAGAATGTGCGATGAACTCTTGTGTTTTTTCTATGAACAAAATTCTTATGTGTACCAGGAACTAATACATTATATGACGTGTTTAAAATAATTGAAGATGTAAATAATGTGTATTTATAACAATTTAAACTTCAAAAGAGGAAAAATGCCTGTTCCTAACAGTAAACCAACCAGCATGAATGAGTGTAAAATTATGTAAAACAAAATAGTTTTTTTTGTCTGCAGAGTAAAATAAAAGGAATGTGATCATGACACAGTATGTAGAAAAAATATTACAGAAGTACATAAAAATTATGACTGAATTCAACCAAGGCGAGTGATATCTTTGAACCATAACCAAAAATAATTTTGTGAGAATGAAGTGTAAGTATGTGTATGCATGTAAAGCCAGGTTGAATATGAAACCACAACAAATATGTACAAGAGTTGCAAGAAAAAGGAAATCTCTGTGAAATATATTCTAACGAATTAATTTGAAAACCGCGAGGTCGCGCGAGACCACACTTCAGTAATGGCATGCCTAAATAAATAAAAAATTAAAAATGTTCTGCACATGAAAAAAACGGTGAGAATTTAGCAAAGTGTCGAATAATAGTAAATTTTAAAAAATGAATTAATGAATTTTGTAAATGAAGACAAACATTCTCTCCTTTTTTGTAGGTAAGTGGCCATCTTACCCCCAAAAGGAAAAGAAACCCCTCAGGAAAAAACATTCTTGGCATTGTGCTACCTCTAGAAAATAACACAATGCAAGAAGAAATCTATCGAAAACAGTCACTAAATATTAGAAACAAAAATAAAAATATTAACTGAATTTTAAAAATACTGAGATTTCACATTTAAAAATGTGTGCTGGTATGCAACAACACGGCATACAATTGACTTAAAATATATACTGGTACGTTATATGTTTTAATTGCATTAATGAAATAAATAAAATCTCTCTTCCTGTTATTATTAATAATAATATTGATGACTGGAGCAGGCATTAAAATGTTAAGAGGAAAGCTTGTGACAGGTTGAGATAATATAACTAAAGAAAATATGATATTTCACATATGAGATCTCCAAATATAAAAGCATATTATATTTGCGAAAATATTTTAAAATATAAATTATGCAATGTCTAATTGCTGTCAATAATTTAAAGTTTAGTAAAAAAAAACAAGTGAAAATTTACCATAAGCGAAAACAAATTTAAGCTTTTCGCCTCATTCATTATATTTCTAAATTTGTCAACATGACAACCCATAAAATATTTTTATAATGGTATGTCGTGATATACCACTTAATGAACTTTATATTTTATGAACATTAAAAATAAGATATCTATACACAAATATCTAAAAGACACACCTATATAATAAAACAAACACACACATTGATTAATAAAAATAAAAAGTTTTTAGTACCATTTGTACCATTTTGTATCAAATAAATATCTAAGAAATACCATGATATTTCAAGAAAATTACCTAGATATATTTTTATGAAATAACCTTTACAATGAAAGTTCTTATAATGTTATAATTACTGATGAAGAATAATCATGCGCATACGTTTAAATATTATATGTTATAAAACCGTCATCATCTTTATATACTCAGAATAAAGTAACAAAATTCCTTAATATTTAGCTGCAAGAAATAGCTCTACTTAAATGGATATAATTAATAGAAAATGCTGCTTTAAAGATATTAATTACATATATTCAATTATGCAATAAAGAAAAATGGTAAATACTTTTAAGTACAAATATAAAAATAATGTATTATCTGTAAATAATACTCAATAGAAACACAGTAAAACATAACTTAACCTTTGATTATGGAATTTTCAAAGCATAATAAAATATAATTGAAAAGATACAATTTTATGTATCTTAAGAGGAAGGCAGTGTCAAATATCTAGAGAGGTGCATACATCTTTATTTATTACAAGTATTCATATTTATCTTTCTTCATACCTTTTTTTTTTTTTTTTAACTTTCCTAACATGCAAAAATAATAGTCTGACACAAAAACATTCTCTCTTATTTATCTGGAAACATGAATGTTTTAGATGCACCATTAACTTACCTTTAACCTCTTTTTTTTTTATTATTATCTTATAAAATCAGGTAAAGAAATATATAAAACTGTAAATGTATACATATGAATGTCAGATTGTAATAGTTCAAAAAGAATCGCATTGCAAAGTAAATAAAAATGTAATATTTAAAGAAAATAAGTAAAATAATAGATTTTTTTCTTTAGCACAATCATCGAAAAAAAATACGATTTATGAAGTCAATATTCTGAATTCTTTTTTTTTAAGATTGTCTTAATACTTTGAATGAAATTTCAGTAAGAGTGCACAGTTGATAGATACTTAGTTATATGAAAAATATCCTTTTTATCATGTTCTTATATTTGGCGTCTTATTTCTTAAATAGCATTTGTAAAACTATGAAATATTTCGACGTAATCTAAGAAAACTTCTAACTAATATTATTCACAAAAATAAATATGAGCATGAGAAAACAATGCATAATAAACAATAATTGAAATAAAATCACTCATCATATTATTCTAAAATAATAACAAAAAAGTCATGTAATTAAAATAGAGATTGAGCATTAAAATCATAAAGTATAAAATGCATATATTTTCTCGTACTCACATTTTATACCGCAGATGCTTATTTATTTTCTTCACTTTCTTTTTCTTCTTTTTAAATCACTCCACTGTGTTAATTTGGCAGCATTCTCACGAGTGTGCTAATTTTTTACTTCTTTTTATAATAGATTTCGACACTTCCCTTTTTAGAAAAAAATTGAAGAAATGCAATATATGCCCGTTGACAATCGAAGACACAAAATCCAGCGCAAAAAGCACCTAATCTATGAAAGTAGATTAAATTGCAGATCAAACACGAAAATCTGTAGCACGGAGCACACTGCGCACGATCCATCTCTGAAGTAAACAATAACTTCTGAAGTACACAAAGTAGAAATAAAATGCACTATATTGCCGAAAGCAAGGCTGCGAGTTTAACGGAGGCGAAATAGGAGTCACTACAGTCTACCGCAGATTCTTAGGCGTACATCGGGAGGAGAAGGCGTTAACGTGCAGGAGTTCTTTACGCTGAGCCTTATGAAATTTTTTCGATCAGAAAAATCAGCCGCATCCAACATGAATAATGGTTCGGCGCCGGGAAAGAACTCCAATGCGATCCATCAGGGAAAAATCCGGCAGCGACAGTCCGCATTCTATAGGCACCGTAAACGATAGTCTATGAACTAAGAACACTCGTAGTATCTAATACTCTATATTCCGCAAACGTAATAGATAGTCATCTGTCGGGGAAATAGGCTTTCAAAAATCTTGTAAACAGCCAATGAATAAGATAATGTCATACTACTCAGGTAGATAAATAGTCCAGATAATAGTCCAGATATAGTCCAGATAAGTGCTAATAAATAGTCCAGAAACTAAACTTTCAAGCGAATCGAAGCAGGCAACTAAAGCAGGCACCATCCCTTGACGTTTAAAAAAATTGCGAATGCCTGGTGTAGGCACCATAAATTTATATGCTGTAGATCTGTATTTTTAAGTATATTTACCAGGTTCTTTTTAAAAATGCATTCGCTAAAGTTGTAGGCTGTGATCAATAAAATAAATGCCTTTTGAGAACTTTGTTTATTGAAGTAGAGTTATAAAAATTAAATCATTTTTTACAGAAATGGTTAGGGATGGTGCCTGTAAGCATTTTTAAGAGACCTTCTTTACATGTCTCAGTCCGTGAAGCGAGACCGAGGCAATTGATTCCTCACTGAAAAATTCACACATTGGCATCACAAAATTGGCGACATTAAGCATATGAAAAATGACTGATATCATCTACGCAAAATTGTCTGTTACGCTTAAACAATAAAAGAATTTTGAATTTAATAGCAGGGCAACCAGAAAACAGCAGTCCTAAATAATACGCCAAAAGGAATCCGACTGCCAATTCGTACGTTAGGAGCATATTTTGAGAAAATGTTCTCATAAGACAAAACAACCATTATGTACATAAAAAGACTCATATGCAACGAATAAGTTAGACTTAAAATTACACAGAGAGGAAAATAAAATTTCACTGACCGCAAACACATTCGAACTTTATTCTTTTTTATTTGTTTCCAGCAAGGGTGAAATACGCATCTTAATGAATTATCTTTATCTGTCAGCCGTTTTTCAGTAATAATGCAGATGCTAGATGTTTTTCTTTCTTTTCTTTTGAACGGAAAGTTGTTGTGGGATCGAAAATACGCGTTAAGATAAAATAGCTATATAATTAAAGATTAGTTTTAAATGTAATTTAGAAAAATGTAAAATTTAAGAATACTATATGTGATTCTACATCACATATATCACCCCTTTCACAGGCGAAAAAAAAATCTATACATGTGAATGGAGGGAGAAAAATCAATTTTCATATGCTCTTACAAGTAATAATGTGGGAAATGCTCATGAAAATAAACCAAACCTTTACTAAATAAAGTAAACAGCATTTGAACTTCTCTTTAAGTAGGCAACCATCCCAAATAAAAGTATCTATATCATGATATAATATATTGGTACCATAAATTGGTAACCATAAATAAATAACCATAATAAATAATAAATTGGTACCATAAAAAAACCATATCTATATTATAAGTAAATTGTTTTATTATAGAATTTATATATATATATATATCTGAAATTTATACTTTTTTCTTGGAAGGAAAGTATTTTTCAAAATTACTTCTGAAAAAAAGCAAAGGAAAAAAAGTAATTTATGATTTTTTTAAGACATTAATATCTTGACAGTTGAAATATGGGAATTCAATACTACAGCCAGTTCTGCAAGCGATTCTTCAGTTATGCTAAAAAAAATCTACAATCCTATTTGTTATGAAATTATTGAAAATGTATTTAACATTAGCGTTTGAAGTTTTAACAAACTTCAAACTTAGAAAATAAAAATCTACTTCCCTGAATAAATTCCATTTTCGTAGATTTAGATTAAAAAATGCAAAAAAGCTAAATAGGATGTACAGATTTGTATAAAAAATTTCTCAGTTTCGTAGAATTTCAATATTAAGACGATAACTGATATTATTTTTTTAAACATAAATTATTTAAAAAACAATTTCTTGCTCTGAATGGCCTTTTTTCTTTAACAAATTGTAGATTAAAATGTATGGATTTTTTCTTTTGAACAACTCTACAATGCATGTTCCTAATGACGTATAACTAAATAATGGTTTCGAGATTTTAATTTTTTAAAATAATGTAGTAAGAATTAGATACTCTAAATTGAAATATATTTATTAACATTCTGAGCGAAGTTAACTAATATATCTTTCATTAAGCTGTAAGATTTACTGCACAAAAACATCATTTAAGTTAGTACAATTCTACGTATGTAATGCAGTTTGAAAACATTAATTTTTGAGTAATACTCTGAAGGATTGTATCGTTATACGTAACTAATTTTTTTTGCTAAAAAAAAAAAAAAAAAAAATATTTTCTTAAAAGTTATAAAGAAAATAACATCATAATTCCGCCCTTTTTCTTGCCGATAGGGTTTTTAAATAATTATTTAAAATATTGGGCTTCCATTTTGT
>CAXHSM010000330.1:0-24000 GCA_964019185.1 Maratus speculifer
TTACAAGGGCCCAGGAATCCTAGCTTTTAAAAAAATAAAAATCTGAGCCACAGGTGCATCAGAACCTGCCTTGAACTATATACTTAAATTTTTGGACATTACATGTAGTAGGTTTCACAAGCCAAGCCGAGCGATATTTTGTTTTTTAATATAGATATTCTTATATCTATTTTGAACAATTTTTGCATTTATAATATTTTATTGTTTTTATTTGGTTTAAGTTTAGAAACATATGTTCTATTGGTATTAACTTTTAATCGTTAACTATACTATTATATATATGTTCAATTGTGAGAAGTTTTTCCAACAGTTTTAATCTCTTTAAGCCATGTACTAAATTATCACTTCAAATGTAGGTTTTTAGGGTTCCTGCAATAATGTTTTTTGGAAGTTTCTTTTATCTTAACAAATTTTGTCAAATAAAATTTCTTAGCTATTTCAAACTATGTTATTCTTATTTTACATTGTTTTTATATTTCTTGGTCTAAAGTCTGGTTGGAGCCTCTTACAAAAATGCTGTTTTTTTGCTTAAATTTGTAAATTATGTACCCTTGAAGTAATTTACAATATAAGCTTTCTTTGTATACACCCATTTACTCTTTCATATGTTTGTTCATAAGTCATTTCATGGTACTACATAAATTTACTAGTATTTTGTTTCATTTGTTTATACATAATGATTATATAATTTTTAGTCAATTCCATTTGTTGAAATGGTTTAATTGTATTTATATATATATATATATAACTCAGTTTTTATGTTGGCTTTAGGAGGCATTAAAGAACACCATCTAAATGAATTTAAATGCTTCTAGAATTGTTAAAATTACTTCTAAGTATTTTTATGTAATGTATGCTTATCACAAGCATTGATATATAGGCTGATACATGTTTGAAGATATTTTATGGTAATTTCAAACAGGGTTTTCTGTGGTCTCTTGTAATATTTGTCTCAGGTCTGAGAGGGATATATACAGGGTGATTAATAAAAGATGGGCAGAACTTTAAGGGGTTATAGTACACTTAAAGACAAATAATATTAAATAGGAGACTAAGGGTCCCAGACGTATTCCCAAGGAGATAGGGGGCATTAAAGTTTAGGGTCTGAAATTTCAAATGATTATAAAAAATGGAAAAATTGGTCGATTCGTTTGCGGTTTTTGCAAAAAATTTTCTTTATGCCAGTATTTTCTTGAAATAAAATTTTAAAGTTCAATTTCAAAAAATGCCGATAGGGGGCGCTTTAGACTTTGGAGTAACAAACAACTATTTTTTAACATTATTTTTTGTATTTCTTTAAATGATTTCGAAAGCTTAGACTTAAATTTTGATCTAAAAATCTGAGTCCTAACGAGTAGTTAAGTAGCGTAAACTGAAATTTGAAACCCTTCTCCCCCAGAACAAAAATCAGTTATTCCCGATCTTTGTGTCGTAGATTAGGCTCTAACTACTGCCGCATTTTGCTAAAATTATTCTTTATGTCAGTATTTTCTTGAAAATAAATTTTAAAGAAAAGTTTCAAAAAATTCCGATAGAGGGCGCTTTAGACTTTGGAGTAACGAACAGCTATTTTATACCATTATTTTTTGTGTCTCATTAAATGCTTTCTAAAGCTTAGACTTAAATTTTCAGCTCAAAATCTGAATCGCTGAGCGTGGTTCAGTAGCGAGGGGAGGGGGTTCAAATTTTAACTTCTGAACATAGTTCAGTTTGCACTACTTAACTATGCCCAACGATTCTGTGCTGTGATACGAGGCAAAAATACAACTTTCGTCAAGGACTGCATAGTCGGAATTCACTCATAAAGGCACTGGCACAGTTGGAAACGTCGCTCATGCAAACGTTAAAGCTCCATTCCTGACGCTAGTCACCGGGTGAAGAAGGAGACAGAAAGTATGCAAATGTCAAATGGGGAAGAAGAAGAACACGTATGCAAAATTTCGACACGATTCAGGCATAAAAACCACTGAACGGTGAGTCAAGTGTAAGTCGCTGTAGTAATGAATCAGAAGATGGTGCCCTTCACGAATAAGGAAAAGGCTGAGATGCATTTAATTTATGGAGCGGCAGATGGAAATGGTGCAGAAGCACAATGAATGTACGGAGAGCGATTTCCCAACAGGCGGTTGCCTAACCGCAAAACTTTCGAGCGCTTGCACAGACAGTTGTGTGAGACGGGATCATTTCTCGCTTCCCGGTCGAATGCAGGTCGTGCAAAAATGGACGAATCAGTAGTTGTTGCAGAAGCCATTCTGGATGTAGTAGCGGCGCAGCCAAGTACAAGTACACGAACAGTGGTTAGGCAGGTGGATACCTCACAGTCCATGACTTGGAGGGTACTGAAGGATGAACATTTGCTCCCGTTTCATGTGCAGCGAGTCCAGAAACTGTCTCCAGGGGATTATCCAAATCGTATTGAATTCGCCCGCTGGTTTCTGCAGCAGAACGCGCTAAATCCACATTTTGGACGAACTGTGCTTTTCACCGATGAATGTACCTTCACACATGAAGGTACATTTAACACACATAATGCACATGTATGGGCGGATGTCAATCCACATGCTACGTATCCATATGCTCATCAGAGACGCTTTTCCATCAATGTTTGGGCAGGAATCCTCGGAGACCACCTAATCGGACCGTACCTTCTTCCTGAACGCCTCAACGGTAAAACATACCTCACATTTCTGCAACATGTGCTGCCAGACCTGTTAAACGTTGTTCCTCCACGCATCCGGCGGGTCATGTGGTTCCAGCTCGATGGAGCGCCAGCCCATTACGTACGAGACGTCCGCAACTATCTGGACATCACATTTCCGAACAGATGGATTGGTCGAGGTGGTCCTGTTGCTTGGCCTGCTCGCTCGCCAGATCTTTCACCCCTCGATTTCTTTTTTTGGGGACAATTGAAGGCTCTTATGTATGAGACACCCATTGAATCCCCCGAGGAACTGGTCGCCAGACTTTCCGCCGCTGTAGGGGAAGTGCTCGAAAAGCCTGATGTTTTCGCGAATGTTCGCCGTTCCATTCTTCGTCGTTGTTCTGCATGCATAACCTCTGGTGGTCACAATTTTGAACATTTATTGTAATTACATGTTAATAAATATGCTTTGGTAACATAATCCTAATTTGTGTCTTTTTACCTCGTATCACAGCACACAATGTGTGGACATGGTAAACTGAACTGTGCTCAGGAGTAGAAATTTCAAACCCCTCTCCCCAGAAACTTAACCATGTCTAACGATTCAGATTTTGAGCTGAAAATTTAAGTCTAAGCTTTAGAAAGCATTTAATGAGACACAAAAAATAACGGTATAAAATAGTTGTTTGTTACTCCAAAGTCTAAAGCGCCCTCTATCGGAATTTTTTGAAATTTTTCTTTAAAATTTATTTTCAAGAAAATACTGACATAAAGAATAATTTTAGCAAAACGCGGCAGTAGTTAGAGCCTAATCTACGACACAAAGATCGGGAATAACTGATTTTTGTTCTGGGGGGAGAAGGGTTTCAAATTTCAGTTTACGCTACTTAACTACTCGTTAGGACTCAGATTTTTAGATCAAAATTTAAGTTTAAGTCTAAGCTTTCGAAATCATTTAAAGAAATACAAAAAATAACGTTAAAAAATAGTTGTTTGTTACTCCAAAGTCTAAAGCACCCCCTATCGGCATTTTTTGAAATTGAACTTTAAAATTTTATTTCAAGAAAATACTGGCATAAAGAAAATTTTTTGCAAAAACCGCAAACGAATCGATCAATTTTTCCATTTTTTATAATCATTTGAAATTTCGGACCCTAAACTTTAATGCCCCCTATCTCCTTGGGAATACGTCTGGGACCCTTAGTCTCCTATTTAATATTATTTGTCTTTAAGTGTACTATAACCCCTTAAAGTTCTGCCCATCTTTTATGAATCACCCTGTATATACAGGATGTTTCCAATTTTTTTTTTTTTTTTTTTTTTTACAATAAAAGAGGGGTGATGGCACACATCAAAACAAACAATATTAAATAGGAGACCAAGGGTCCCAAATGTTTTCCAAAGGAGATAGCCGCCATTAAAGTTTAGGGACTAAAATTTCAAATAAACTTTAAAAACGGAAAAATCGGTCGATTGATTTGCAGTTTTCACTAAAATTATTCTTTATGTCGGTATTTTCTTAAAGTTAAATTATAAAGATAAATTTCAAAAAATGCCTATAGAGGACGCTTTAGACTTTGGAGTAACGAACAACTATTTTTTGCCAGTATTTTTTGCATCTCATTAAATGTTTTCGTAAGCTTAGACTCAAACTTAAATTTTGAGCTCAAAATCTGAAAGTGCAAGTGCTTAAGTAGCACAAACTGAACTGTGTTCAGAGGGTTCAAATTTCAAATGATTATAAAAAACAAAAAAATTGGTTCATTGATTTGCAGTTTTCACTAAAACTATTCTTTGTCAGTATTTTCTTAAAAATAAATTGTAAAGATAATTTTCAAAAAATGCCTATAGAGGACGCGTTAGACTTTGGAGTAACGAACAACTATTTTTCGCCGGTATTTTTTGCATCTCATTAAATGTTTTCGTAAGCTTAGACTCAAACTTAAATTTTGAGCTCAAAATCTGAATAGAGGAGTAGTTAAATAGACAAAATGAACTGTGTTCAGAGGCTTCAAATTTCAAATGATTATCAAATACGGAAAAATTGGTCAATTCATTTGCGGTTTTTGCTAAAAGAAATTTTTAAATGAGCATTTTCTTGAAAATAAATTTTAAAGATAAATTTCACAAAATGCCGATAGAGGGCGCCTTAGACTTTGGAGTAGCATACAACTATTTTTAACTGTTATTTTTTTTAATTTCATTAAATGCTTTCAAATGCATAAACTTAAATTTTAGGCTCAAGTTCTGAATTGTTAAGAGTGTTTAAGTAGCAAAAAATTGAATTGTGTTCGAGGAGTGGGGGTTAAATTTCAACTGATGAAGACACTTCAATTTGCTCTACTTAACTACTCCTAATTATTCAGATTTTGAGCTCAAAATTTAACTTTAAATCTAAGCTTCTGAAAACATTTAACAAGTTTTTGCAAGCATTTAATTAGAACAAAAAAATAATGGTTAAAATTGTTGGTTACTCTAAAGTTTAAGGCACCCTCTAATGGAATTTTTTTTTAATTTATTTTTAAAATTTATTTTCAAGAAGATACTGACTTAAAGAATAGTTTTATTTTAAACCGCAAACGAATCTACAAACTTTTCCATTTTCTATAATTATTTTAAATTTGAACAACCCCCCCCCCCCCCTTGAACACAGTTCAGTTTGTGCTACTTAACTACTCCCTACTATTCAGATTTTGTGCTCAAAACTTAAAATTAAGTCTAAGCTTCCGAAAACATTTAATGAGATGCAAAAAAATAACGGCAAAAAATAGCTATTCGTTACTCCAAAGTCTAAAGTGCCCTCTATCAATATTTTTTGAAATTTATCTTTATAATTTATTTTTAAGAAAATACCAACATAAAGAATAGTTTTAGTGAAAACTGCAAATCAATGAACCAATTTTTCTGTTTTTTATAATCATTTGAAATTTGAACCCTCTGAACACAGTTCAGTTTGTGCTACTTAACCACTCCCACTTTCAGATTTTGAGCTCAAAATTTAAGTTTGAGTCTAAGCTTACGAAAACATTTAATGAGATGCAAAAAATAGTTGTTCGTTACTCCAAAGTCTAAAGCGCCCTCTACTGGCAGTTTTTGAAATGTATCTTTATTATTTAATTTTAAAAAAATGCCAACATAAAGAATAATTTTTGTGAAAACCACAAATCAATCAACCGATTTTTCCATTTTTTATATTTATTTGAAATTTTGGTCCCTAAACTTTAATGGCGGCTATCTCCTTTGGAAAACGTTTGGGACCCTTGGTCTCCTATTTAATATTGTTTGTCTTGATGTGTACTATCACCCCTCTTTTATTGTAAAAAAAATTGGAAACACCCTGTATATATGTATAAAACTTTTTAAGTCAAAAGACATCTAATAAATACTTTTAACAAAATCTCAATTATTAAGATGACATTATTTTTAATTTATATTAATTTAGAATACCTAATAAGAAGTTAAAAAAATTAACATATTCGAGCAATAAAGTAACCAAAACTCCAAATTTATAGATGGCAAATAATAATCTAGAGACATAATTGTCCAAATTATAAATTTTAATGACATTAAATTTAGATATATATATATATATTTAAAAAAAAAAAAAAAAAAAAAAAAATGAATATATATATATTTTTACAAAGGTTCTATTATATCGTTGACATTGAAATCGAGATAAGAGCAGATATTTCTGCATATGTGTGATCTCAGGCTAGCCTTTGAGATTTTTTTAATTTATTAGACACAGGGCTTGCATATAAATTATTTTTAAATTATGCACTATTTGGAATTTTTGTTATTTTTTTAATTCATCTTATGTTCTTTTTTAAAACTGAATTACTTTTATAGATTTTTACGAGGTACATGCAAAATCAATGGCTGCCCCTTTTCACATGAAGTTGATCCTGGTAAAATGGCTATTTGTTCATTTTTTCTGGTTGGACAGTGTGATAAAGAACATTGTCCTTATAGACATGAAAAATTATCACAAAATGCTGTTTTGTGTAAAGATTTTGTTCAAGGCTATTGTTGCAATGGAAAAGAGGTTTGTTATATTCTCTAGCTTATTTATTTTTAAGAATTATAAAATTAAAATTTTGGTGTTTAAAACGTAACATTTAAATTTTTGAGTTATCCGTATTTAGACTAGCTAATATATACACATTTCTCTTAATTTAAACAGCTTTGTAGAGTGCATTATTATGATTTTATTATCGCTATTATAAAGTGAAAACATGTTCATGTGTAACACTGATGTCATATTGAAAGTGGCAACAATTTAAGCAATTCTTTTTCAATAATTTAATTACTTCTATGTAAATTTTAATTTTTGTACTGTCAAAATGCAGAAAAATGTACTCTCCAATACAATTTGTTTAAACAATGTTTCTCAATTTATTGACTTTTTTGTAATTTTAAAAATAATTTTCAAACATGCTTTATTTGTTTTTATTGTGTGATCCTCAGTTACAGAAAAATAACCAATTTCCACTTTAAAAAATATAAATAGTTCAGAAAATATTCTATTATGAAATAAACATCCATCAATAAATATAAATAAAACACAAATTTAACAGATTTGTACTTGAACTACATGCTTATACACTGAAATAATCATAAACAAAAGGGGTTACTATATAGCAAAACCTTTTTTTCTCTCTCAGATTTTTTGGCATGTGCGAAGCACTTCAGGTATATACTATCCATAGGCAGCGGGGGCCTAAATCAGAAGTTCTTTTGATTCAAGATTAGGTTATTTTCTTACTCTCTACCTTTATAAGAAAAAAGTACTAGATATGTGAAATTTTTTTAATTCCAGTTTTTGAAGGATTTATACATTTTAGGGATCAGGAATGTCAAAAAACATGTTTTTAACAAAATGTCTGTCTGTACGTGATTTAAATTTTCTAGGTGCTCTATCTGAAGAACTAATGCACAGAATTTAATAAACATTTATATTCAGGTAGACCCTAATATAAATTGATGCTGATTAGTTTTTGATGTAAATCGCTCAACAGGTGGCACTGCTATGCTGAATTTTTTTTGATTTACATAACAGTATTATCTTGATGTACAGATTTCCATCAAACTTTGCCTTCAGTTAATCTTTGACATGAATTGATTCCTGTTTACATTTTGGTGCAAATTGCTCAACATGTGGCTCTGCTGTGCTGCATTTTTCATGATTTCTGCAAAAGCTCTATCAAGAATTAATACACCGATTTTTATGAAACTTCAGAATCAGTAAATCTGTGATATGAACTAGTTCTGTTTATGTTTTGATGTTCAATAGCCCAACAGGTGTGTTTAATGTGTATTCTGAATTTTTCTGACTCCATCAATAGCTCTATCACAAGAACTAATGCATGATTTTGTCCATCAAACTTCAGATTCAGGTGTAGCTTGGTGTATATTATTGCTGTTTATATTTTGATATAAATCTCTTGACAAGTGAAGCTTTTATGTTATATTTTTCCCTGATATCTGCTATAGTTATATTTTAAGAACTAATGCATGGAATTCCATGCCTTTAGAATCCTCACAATGAGCATAGATTGTCATTTAATTTTGGCACTGTAATTGTGATTTTTGAAATATTAACATGCCTGAGATAGAAAAAAATTTTGATATTGCCACATCAAACTAGTTTAAAAATAGTTTCTAAAATATTCAAGGCTCATTTTACAACATCAAGCAGCGTAGTCAAGAAAGCTTTCTAGTATGTATATGTAAACACAATGTTATACCAATAAAAGTCAAACATATTCATGAAAACTGTGCAATCTGTAATATTTTATTTGCATATTGCTTTGCTTTCTCAATGAAAATAAATAGCAGGGTCATTCCGTGTCAAAACAACACAGCTAAAATCCTGACCTCCTCAGAATTTTATGAAATTTAGCTCATCTGTTAGGTTTATAGAGAAATGGATAAATATCCAATAATAAATCTCTATCACATTTGGTTTCTGAGATAAATAGCTTAAAAGATGAATGACAAACATAAATTTTGTGTTTTAAGCCATACAAATTTAGCCGTAACTTGTTCCTTAATTGTCACAAAGACTTTTTTTTTTATGTCTTTTGAAAGTATTTGAATCGGACTTTCATATGATATATCACATGCAAGCATTTTTTGATTTTTTAATTTCAAGGTCAAATATTTGGCCTTTCATATTTCAAAATCGGCCATCTTAATTTTTTATTATTATTATATGTTACTCATTTACTTATTGTCTATAATATCTAATCATATTATTTTGGGACAGCCATGGGATGCTGAGTTATAAATTAAAAGGCAACCTGCTTGTCCAAAATTTCAACACCGAAACCTTTTATTCAAAGGAACCAACAACCAACGTACTATATCTTTACTTATACACTATGTATCTATATATGATTTTTTTTTCCACACAATCTTTTTTTATTTTAAATTCTACAAGTATTTTTTTTTCCCTTTGAAGGAAGGAGGTTGAAATGAAGCCTGTTATGTTTGTTGTATTTTAAAAGAAAAAAATAATTTTATTCATGAAGCAAAAAATAATAATAAAATAAAATAAATAAATAAATATTGGCATTATAAACTATATTGCAAAATATTCTTCTTTGGGGTTTACTGTTTTATATTATTAAAAAGGACAGTTTCTAACATTATTTGATGTTAAATGGGACTTTCAAAAGATTGGTTTTAAATTATTAAACAATAGTGCCCTGATTCAATTCAGCTTATGATAATTAAAATTGAAAAAGCTTTTACAGAGTGCATAGGAAAGTCACTTTAATCTGAAAATACTTGCAAATGGAGAGAGACAGAGAGCTACACCTATGCAAGTGAGGTAATGATATAGTAAAGCCACTATGCTCTACCCCCCCCCCCCCCCAAAAAAAAAAAAAAAAAAAAAAAAAAAAAAAAAAAAAAAAAAAAAAAACAGCATTTCTAGTGGTAAAATCTGGAAGACAGCCATTGCAAATCAAAAACAAAAAGAGATATTATTAGAGAGATACAAAAAGAGAAAAGAAGAATTTCCAGTTAGAAAGTTTCAGAGCATCAATTAATCAGTACAAAATGACATTGTGCTCACAGAGATAAGATAAATTGTCGCCTGTACACCCAAAAATGTCTGAAATCAATGCACAAAGATTCTACTCTGCATATTCACATCTTGGAAGTGTACAGTGCACAACTGCAGATTATGATGTTATACTTTATTGCAACATCGGTAAAACTTTCATTTCCAATGCATTTAAAATTTTACTTTAAAAGGTGTTGGTGCTTTCTTCATGCAAACAGCATAAACTTAACAATGACAATTGATAATTTTAATCCAAATGTGGGAGTGCTTTTATTTTAAAACTCAAACATATTGAACACTAATTTTTTACCAATGTGAAACACTTTCTTTTTTGTGTGTGTGATGTTACAAAAATTCAGACCTAAGTCCATATTTATGCAAAAATTTGTGCATATTTCTTGCTAATCCTTTCAAATGTTTACACAAATGGAGTGCATCGATTTTGGACATTTATGGGTTTACAGGTCATAAGCAATTTATCTTATCCATGTGAACCAAATGTCATTTCATCACTACATAGTATAAAACAAAGTCGCTTTTCCTGTCCCTATATCCCTATGTGCGCTTAAATCTTTAAAACTACGCAACGGATTTTGATGCGGTTTTTTTTAATAGATAGAGTGATTCAAGAGGAAGGTTTATATGTATAATAACATCCATTAAATAGTGGAGAAATACTGTTATTTTTGAGGTTTTTAATGTGATGTCGTAAATAATTTCATTTTTTCCGCTTATACATTGCAAACGCAGGCTGAACCCTACAAGATTTATTGTATATAAAGACATCCTGTAATTGTTGTAAAAATAAAATAAATAGGCAAAAATGTAAAAAGTAAATAATAAAAATGTAGTGTATGAATTACAAATAAATAAAAAATAATACTAATATCCGAATTTTCTTTTATAAGTTTACACTTTTTTAATAACTCCACCCACAAAGAAGAGAGTGTGAGTATGTGTGTAAAAATTTATAACTTGAAAATTTTTTTAATACCCATACAAAGCCTGGGCGGGCTGCTATAATCTACATCCATAAAACAAAGTCGTGTTAGTTACACCATCTATAACTTAAGAACGGATGGATCGATTTTTATGAAACTTTGTATGGAGTTATCTTGCACCTTAGATTAACATACAGGCTACTTTTTACCCGACTACTTAAAAGGAGAGTAATGGTTTTAGTAGTTGAATTTAATGGGATGAAGTGGTAGTAACAATTTGCGGTGTATGTAGTGACACAGGACTACCCGAAGCAAAGCGAGGGCGGGCCGCTAGTATTAACTAATGCTCTAAAACTTTCTAACAGGAAATTTTGCTTTATCTCTTTTCATTTTTGATTTGCAATGGATATTTTTAAAATTTCACCACTAGGGGCACTGCTGTCGTTTGCATAAGGTCAGGAGTAGTCACTTTACTATACCATCATTACCTCACTTGTCTAGCTTCAGCTCTCTCCATTTGCAAGTATTTTCAGGTTAAAGGGACTTTCGTATGTGCCCTATATTCTTCATTCTGAAATGTCTTATAATAGATACTATACGTTTTTGTATGACTTTTAGCATATGATGTAAAATTTATCTTGAATAACAACAAAATGGCATCTTTTTTAATAATAAATTAATTTTTATAGTTATGCAGATTTAGCATCTTAAAATCTTTTGGAACATGTAAAAATTTATTTTTCAAAATCTTTTTTTCTTTAACTCTTTTCTGATGAGTCCTTTACAGTAATATTTTATCGTCAATTTTTAAAAATAAAATTTTTTGTCTAATAAAATCACAAAAATGCTTTGATTAAATAAGGCAAGGTTTTTAATTAAAACTATAAGGGAAAAATATATATATATATATATATAGATTCTTGGCACTTTGTCACATATAAGCAATGCTCATTGAAAGGAGATAACTTAATTTAGGTAGTAGTTTCAGGAGTCTTGCCATTGTTTGTAGCATCTATGGGAGTGAAGTGGTCAGTGATTTTTCAAACTTTGCCATTTACAAAAACAGTTTATATCATCACTTAAAATCAGTGTTCAATCAAATTCAAATTTTTCTAATTCCAGCCAAAAAAAAAAAAAAAAAAAAAATTATAAATATATTCAGGACAGTTGCACCATAAAATTTAACTAATAAGAATGTATTTATTAAAATACAACACATTGCTCAGTGGTGCACAAAACAAGAATTTTAATATACATTTGTACATTTAAAATAAAATAAAACTATCAACATTTCGCACCGTCTTCTGCAGGTGTCTTCAGGAAAATATGATAATGGAAGGACTAAGTTTGCATCTTGATCGAGAGATAATATTTCTAGTAAATTAAAATCTAAATGAATTAAAAGTTTAAAAATGTTATAACAATTATGAATGTTTATGTTTAATAACAGGATTTTTTTTTTTTTTTTTTTTTTTTTTTTCCATTTTGCAATTGGCTAAAGGAGGAGTAACAATTAACAATTTATAACTATAAACAGACAGTAAATAATATTATATAAAAATAATACAATCACAGACTTTGTGACAAAAATTAAGACTTAAATTTTACTGTACCATAAGTTTATAGACAACAACGTTCAAGTTTTTAAGCTTTTTTTTTTTTTTTTTTTTTTTTTTTTTTTTCTCTCTAATCATTTTAAAAACATAATCAGACATACTAAACAAAAAAAAAGAGAGAGAGAGATTGAAGAGATTCATTTATTATGAGGTATTCCATATTTTGGAATTAAATAATTTTATAATCATTTAATGATTTTAATAATGATTTTGTATTTTCATAAAAATAGGTAACAGACAAAAAAAAAAAAAAAAAAAAAAAAAAAAAAAATTGCAGATTTTTGGTATAAAGAATAAATTAGGTTGGATCATAAATGATAACAATATCAAAGGACAACTCCCACCCCCTATACATATCTTAGAATATGTGCTAGACTTCCTGCCTTATCCCCTAAGTAACAACATTGTATTTGCACAGCCCCTAATATTAAAATTTTCATTTTTTTTTTTTTTTTTTTTTTTTTTCCGTATATAGTAATTTTTTTAATGTAAGCAAAGAAAGACCTTTGGTCACAAAAAATTAATTTACTGCGACAGTGACAATGGTAGTTACTTTGTTTTTAGAATAGAGAAATTTGCTGAATTCAAGTGTTATTCTGGCTTACAGATATTCAAATCTTTAAAATATTTTATTTTAAAAAAATCTGCAATTTTCGTTGCTCCTTAATATAATCACCTAAGTTATACCTTAACTTAGAGGCTTGCACTAACTGAAATTTCCAAGACTGGCCCTGACCCAAACAAAACTTTCTTGTTCTAGCTCATTATAAAAACTAAAAGTTTGCTCCGATCTGTTTATATTTTCACATGGCCTTTGAAACTCGGATTAATGTTTGTTAGATCTGATTAATTATTTAAAATTAAAAACAATTTCACAGCCATATAATTTGCAGATCTGATCAGATGAGTGCTGCTTTAATCAGTGAACAAGAAATATCAGTTATACAAAATATCCTATTCCTGATCAATCTGGATAAATGGTTCTATACTGCGTATAGCCTTTTGAATTCTTAACTTTTTGGACTTTTTACTTGGAATGACAACTATACTTAATGTTTAAATAACAAAGTTTAGTTACTTTTTTATTAATCTCTACCCTTTATTGGACATAAAGATGAATGGAATTTTGTAATCTAACTTATTTTTTAAACTATTTCCTGATATGCTAAATTTATAAAAATTATTTTCACATGTATGTTTCCATTAACAATTGCAAGACGTGATTTCAAGATAAACACTGAATGCTTATGAAAGAGTGTTTTTTGATAAACTATTTTTTCTTTTATGCTTATTTATTGTGATGCTTCTTTATATTTTTAGTCTTTGATGTCATTTTAAAATAGGTAACTCATAGTCATGTTTTATCTCTTCTTGCTTGTGTTGCAATACTTTTAAGACACAAGTCTACAGATTTAATTTTCTCCAATTTATTTCTGTTAAACAAGACACCAGAAGTTTAAAATGAGTTATAAGAGCAGCATTATACTTAAAATTCTTCATGTTGCTATAGTTTCCATACGTGATAAGGAAAAACATGACTTTGAAACACTTATTTTTTTTAGAAGGAATTGAAATTATAGTTACTAAAGCCCATGTCCTCTATTTTAGTGTAAAAAAGCACACATTCTTATATGCCCTAAATATATGCAAGGAGAATGTGATAAAGGTAGTCTGTGTGCTTTTCCTCATCCACCTCAAAAAGCAAAGAAAAATGTGTAAGTATTTTCTATTCTGTTTATCTTTATTTATGCTAATATGTCTTAATTTGTTGTTTTTCATGTTCATTCACAGTGTTTTCTATCTTTAGCTGAATTTGAAGGCAATGCTATAACTAAGCATGGGTCTACAACGTATTTTTTCTTTGTATACGAGCATATTATATTATAAATCCATTTTTAAACTTAAGTATATTTTGTATTAATTTAAAAAAATAATTTTTTAAAGCCAAATTAATTAATTTTTAATTAATTAATTTTTTAAGCCAAAAAGAAGACACAGAGGAAGAAACAAAACCAACTGAAGTATTATTGGAGAAAGTTTTACGCTATTTTCAGCAAGGTGGAGACTCTAATAATGAATCAGAAAACTGTAATGCCAATTTATTTGTTCCAAAACAGAGAAAGCTAGAAGAACAACCATCCTTCATACCTTTGTGATAATCTAGCTGCCTTACACTACAGCAAATAGAAAAATATACATATATAATTTCAGGTATGTTTATTATTATTATTATTATTTGACTCTCTCTCAATAAACATTTGTAATGATTTTAAAAGTTCGTTTGAAAACATTAGTATAAAGTTTTAGAAATAGGTTCCCAACAGGGCCAATACTGTCCTTCAGTGGAACAGTAGTGGATCCAGAGGGAAATGGGGATATTAAGGGCACACAATACCTTGAAATTGATCAAAATATTGATTTTATTTTTTAAGATTAACTGAAAGTTTCTTTAATTGTGAATATTTTGGCACCTCATTTTTAACTTTAAGACAATTATGTTGTGAGATTTTGTAAATTTTGTTAATAGATCCAGCACAATTACCCATACAAATGAAAACTTTAAAATATTTTTTTTACAATGTTCATATTTTTATAACTTGCATGTTTGATTAACACTGAGGCTTTTTTGCCAATTTATTCTCTGTGGGTATTTATTACTTTTGTGTATGGGTACATTCAAATTTATATATTTTTTAATACTTAAATTGAGAGTTTATTGAATTTCCTTCATTTTTTGATATATATGAAAGAAAACAATTCATATTAAATGCATAATACCATGCATCTAAAAATCCATACACAGTTTTATGTAGTATATTCTAATGAATGTGGAAAAAAATTCAAAGCCAAAATATTCATATTTATAAATTAGTTGGGATTTTTAAAAAGTGAATTTAAAAAATATTGTAAAACAGGTAGTTTTACTTTTTTTTTTTAATTTTTATTAGTATTAAATATTGTGCCATCACATATATTACAATGTTATTCAAAATTGAAGAAATGATTTTAGATACTATGTCTCCTTGAGATACTATGTCCCCTTTGATGCTCAGTCTTTTTAATAAATAATAGTTTCAAGATTTGTTTTATGAAACTTTTAAATTACCTTTTTTATGAAAATTCAATTATTACATTCAATTAAAAGCATGTTTCAGTTTTAGAATTCATATACACAATTTATTTGTATGTAAAATTATGTACTCAGAAGATACTTAAGCATTTAAAAAATTTTTATTATGATTTTTTTTTTTTTTTTTTTTTTTTTTTAATGTAAAGTTGCAACGAAAGAATTGTAAACAAATAACATTAATTGTTACATACTTTATAGAAAGTGTTATATGAAGGTTGAAAATTGAAACACATTTACTATTAAGAAATAATTACTATTTGTATTATTTTTAATATGCTTGCCATTTAAAAGCAATTTGTGGAATTTGGCTGAATTTACATTTTTAAAATTAAAATGCACCAAAATGAAAAATAACATTTGTGCTTAATAAAGATATGAAAACAATAAAAAAAATATATATTATTACTATGAAATAATGCTTTGCAAATCCAAACAAAGCATGGATTTTGCTAGTAATTCATAAGTTACATACTTTAATCATTCTTTTTATTTGAATCTAAATTTTGTTATCAGAGATATTCAAATATGCATGATTAAACAATTCATTTCAAGGAAAAAGTAACAATGTATACAATATTGAATTTTTGGAAATTAGTATTTATTAACTTTCTATTTTCTTCAAAATGTAGCACTAAGTAACCATCCTAAGTTATAGATTTCACTATGAAGAACGATTTTGACATGTAATTCTTAAATCGATAATACAGTCGACATAGTTAATACACAATTGAATGGACTGTATAAACAGGGCCGTAACTATAAACTTGGAGGCCCCTTGCATCCGGGGCACATTAAAACTTTGCAGTTTTTTTTTTTCTTCCCCGCATACCGCTGTTCAAATGTACACAGTATGATAAGCCTAAAAAGATAAAAGATGGATTTTTTTTTTTAATCTATTAATAAGAAGAGAGATTTTCTAGAATTTTTTAGATGCTTTTTATATTATTCAACCGATCAAAAGCCCATATTTTCTTCCTTATATTAGCTTCGGTGGGATCTGCAAACATGCTGGCGCGACATGACACATTTTGCTGTCTGCTCTAGAGCTGCTTTTGATGCGAAGCGTATGGAGTATATCGACGGACATGCAAAAACATTTCTTCTAGTTCTTTGATTTTTTTTTATTACTAACTTTTAGCTAGGTGCTGGGCATTTTATAGGAAGTTAGACTAGAAACTAAAATCAATAGTTTTTTTAACCACCAGCTTGGGGGCCCCGGGGCAATTACGGTAGTTACGGCCCCGTGTACAAAATTTGTGTATTAAATGAGATTGCACATTAAATATAATCTACATAATGTTGAAGGAACTGAGTTTATTTATGCATGCAATTGTCTGAATGAACTTTAAAGGTTTTGTTTCTATATTTACCATCAAAAATTATCTTTTATGCCATTTAAATTAAAACTTATGCATTTAAGTTCAACTTGTTTTTACTGTACCTACTGGAATAATAATTGAAAATAATTTTTTTTTTTTTCAATTTAATATGTTACAGCAGAAAATAAAATAAGCATCAATTGAAACTAAGGAAGAAATAGATTTTAAAATTAAAGTATGTTTCCCTTTTTCTTTAGATGCATTTTTTTTAAAAAAGTATACATTACTAAGGTCACATTATTTCCTACAAGGTAAGAAGGCAAAAAACAAACCAAAACAAGCATATTTTTTTGCATTAGTCTTATGGAGGTGGTTAATTGACTAGGAAAAATCCATATATTAATTGGGTTCAGTGAAGTGTTACATTACAATAAGATAAGGCATGAATCATTTTGACAAATTTTTTGTTTCAGGGGATATTCGTGATATTTTGAGGAAAAAAATTGGCATTGCTATTCCTGGTTTGATATAATGTAAGTTTAATTTTATCCTTTTTTTTTCCTTTTGCAAATGTTTCAAGAAGATTCGTCATGATCTTTGCAAGTTTGTTTATTTGGAAGAACATTTTTGGGAAAGATATTAAACTAAATCTTCTGTAGCAGATTAATTTATTTGTATATATTTTTATGAATGTAAATATTTGCAAATAAATATTTTATTACAAAATTATGTACATTTTATTTTACAGTTCTTATTTACATATTATTTACAAAGTTTCTTCCTTGCTATTTCATTATCCTGAAAGAAAATAGAAATGTGTTAGTTTGAATTACATAAAAAGAACATATTACATAAAAAATAACAAATACAAATATTTTGATTTTTTTTTTAATCCATAACCATATAATTGAAATTAAATTTATTTGAACAAAACAATGTAACTTAAGATATTTTATGCAACATTTGCTAAAAATTCTACTTATGTATTAATTTTTTAAAACACTCGCCATTTAAATTTACACCATTCATGTTTATTGCTATATATATATATACACAGGGTTCATACTCATCAGGGGAATATGAAATTCCTGGGAAAATCAAGGGATGAATTTTAGGTTGTAAAAATCAGGAGAATCTCAGGAGAAAATACAAAAAATTTCCTAAACCTGGAAAAACCTGCCAAAATGACAGTCTACTCTGGGAAATTGGGGGCAATTGTTGCAGTTTGCGTGCTTTGTTATCATATGTTATATCAAAATGTTAATTATTGATATGGAAAAATTATACATCCTGGAAAACACATCAGGGGATTTTTTCTTGGAAAATGAGTATGAACCCTGATATATATATTCATGCATACACAGAATCATATAGCCTTCGAGGAAAAAAAAAAAAAATCTCTGGAAGTCAAAATATGTCTTACAACTTGAAGAAACAATCAGCTATTCAAAAAAGTGCAAGCAACCACAGCTATCAATTAGCATGCTTTGTGATGTCATAATAAAATCAAACTTAAGACAAACCTTTTTTTTTTTAACTCTTGTATGTAACTTAACTTTGATTTTGTAATATAAAAAACGAAATTTTGCTATACATTTATTATTATTATTATTTACTTCCTTAGGCTTAAATTGCAAAAAATTAGTATACAAGTGTGTGCTTTGATAACAATACAATATTTTTAAAACTTAGATTAATGAAAATGCATTTTAAAGCATCTTTCCATTAACCAATCATGAGTGATAAATCACCAAAAAATATGTATATAATTACATTGTGAGGCACCAAATCCACTTAAATTTTTAAGTACATGGGTCATTCTAAAAATGATACAAATCATATCAGATACCTTGTAATTTTTTTAACAAAAGTTCACAACTGCTATCAGCTAATTGTATTCTTTGTTATTTACTAGCTATTACACATGATGACACCATTAACTAAGCAAAACTTTTCATTAACGATAATTTAAAACATATATAATTAACACACATTTTATAGGACGTAATATAGAAGTTCTTTTTTATAGGGGACTTTACAAAACTCAGACAAATAAAAGGGAAATGTGTTTGATAATATGAACAATCGCGAAAATGAAGCTGTAACCATGCATACTGTGCAACCACCGTAACGTACCCCATGTTTTACAGAAATCATGTTGTATTGCATTTTAGAATTTTGTATCAAGAAAATAAAACTCTTGAGTTAAACCTAGATAGTAAAAAAATATCTAACACTTCCAAAATGCGTATCTCAGGGATGCCACCCAGAAAATAGCAAAAAAGAGGAAATTATGCGTAAAGTAAAATTTACGACATTTTTCATAACTTTATGTGTGAATTTTGAAAATTATATTGTTTATAATAAACTAAATAAAGAATTACAGCTTTTCTTTTGTTGTGAACTTTTAATTTATAAGAGTAAGTTAAAATGATTTTTCTTTAGTTCACAGTATTTTACATCAATTAAGGTAACCCAGCAACAGGTTCAGTGAAAAATTTTATGTATCGCATCATTTTAAACCAATTCAAGTAACCCAGCAATAGATTCAATGATTATTCCACGAGTGAATAGCAAAATTTTGCAGATTGTTTTTTTTTATTTGTCGAAAATAACTGTTTTATTTCATGATCGTTTGGCGAAAATCGCCGTTTTATTTAACGATCGTTTGACGAAATTCGCCGTTTCACATCATGATCGTTTGATGAAGATCATCTTTCTACATCGTGATCTTTTGACAAAAATCGTCGTTCCACATTGCGATCGTTTCAGAAAAATCACCGCTTCGTTTCACGATCATTTGACAAAAATCGCAGTTTTACATTGCGATTGTTTGACGAAAATCGCCGTTTTATTTAGCGATCGTTTGACGAAAATAGCCGTTTTATTTAGCGATCGTTTGATGAAAATAGCCGTTTCACATGATGATCGCTTGACGAAAATCATTGTTCCACATCGCAATCATTTGACGAAAATCGCCGTTTCACATCATGATCGTTTGACAAAAATCATCGTTTCACATCGTGATTCTTTTACAAAAAACACCGTTTCACAAAAATCACCGTTTCGTTTTGCGATCGTTTGACTAAAATCGCCGTTTTATATCGCGATCGTTTGACTACATTGCGGTCGTTTCAAGAAAATCACAGTTTTGTTTCGCGATCGTTTGATGCAAATTGCTGCTTTATATCGCAACCGTTTGATGCAAATTGCTGCTTTATATCGCGACCGTTTGATGAAAATTGCTGCTTTATAGCACGACTGTTTGATGAAAATAGTCGTTTTTTTCGATCTTTTAACGAAAATCAATGTTATATTTTGAGATCGCTAGACAAAAAAGGCTGTTGTATTTCGCGATCGTTTGATGGAAAAGGCTGTTTTATTTCGCGATCGTTCGACGAAAATCGTTATTTTATTTCGTGATCGCTTAACGAAAATTGCGAATTCTTAAAAATTAAAAAAAGCGGAAATCCGCCAAAAGGTGGAAAAGTGGCATCCCTGGTATCTTCGCCAGACTATTCTTTTGTGCAGCTATGTGTGTGATCTATATGTTTGTAAATATTCTAAATGCAATACTAAAATTTAGTTTAGTTAGAAAAAGTATAATGGGGATTAAATTTCACCTTTAGCAATTTCTAATAGTATAGCACACAAAAATGTGCTTGAATTCTTCTATACAGCCCTATGTATTACGTGCAGATTTTTATACGTGCCACATATTTAGCTTAAATTATTCAAGCAAACACTCTATTAAAATTATGAATTCACATTTTCAGAAATTGTTATTGTACAGATGACCATGTATAAAATTTTTTGTATAGACCGATATATGATTTTATTTAAATTCTACAAACATCTTTTATTATAATAAATGTAGCTGAATTTGAAAATGCGTAATTCAAATTGAAAACACCTTTATCATTTCACGCTCAATCTCAATACTGCTTACAAGTTCTTTTTTGTAGTCCTGCATGTAGCCTATATAATTTAAGCATAGGCACAATATGCAAAAAATTAGTTAACCTTAAAATGCATACCATAATTTAAAATGCCTTTCAGCAATTATTTCTAATAAATCATACTTCAAATACAATACTGTATCCAAAATCTTTTATGAGTCCTTGTAAATGAAGAATAAATGTGATGCAAATCAAACTCAACTGCAGGCCTATTGTAGTACATTTAAGTAATATATGTCAGTTTTATTATGTTTGAAATAGTGCAACACAATTAAAATGCACTGGGAATGTTTTTTCCCTGTAGACTGTTATATTACTGATCTCTTTTCTGTGACCCTGTAAATGAATGCTAAATGCTTTGCACTCCATTTTCTACAAAAATCTGTTTCAGTGCATTTCAAAAATGGATATTCATTTCATTATTTTTGTAACAAAGTAACATCATTAAAATACGCCACAAATGATTTTTTCTTTATAGACCATAATATACATAAATATCTTTTCAGTTCCCTGTACTCATACTATAAGTATTACACTTAACACATTCGGCAGTAACCATGTTCTTGTGCTCCTCAACAATGGATATAAATTTCACTACATTTAAAATTATGCAACACTATTATAATACACCGCAAATGTTTTTTTCTCTCAGTCTATAATGTAAAGTCTCCACTTGAGTGCTCCTATGATTGAGCTGTGGTTGTTACATGCTTCATTTTCAATGCCGAACATGCTATGACAAATCTCAAAAACATCTATTAATTTCGTGGGAATCTGACCATACTTACTCAAGTTGAAGTAATGACAGACAGACAGTAAAGCGCAGGCACTGCAGTATCGGGGGGCTGCCAGGGCGAAGTCGTAAACACTTTTTAACCATGTTAGAAAGTGTCAAAAATGAGGGTCTAGTAAAATCATGAAAATCGTCAAATTTATCTTCAGAAAACGAAAAGACAATGTTAGGAAAATTCTACTACAAAACTGTGTTTTAGGCGGTATTTTTAAAAAGTTTATATAGGTCTGCTTTGCATACTATAAAACTCTATAGAAATCTATTATTATTATGCGACAACATATTTTTACTCTTTGAAAACGAAAAGAAATGTAGAATTAAAATCCAGTTGCAAATCGTCATTTAGAAACTTGTTTACAGCTACAGCGAACTTAGAGTTCCAGATGCTTAATTGCGATATTAACAGAAGGAAGTGATATTTCCATGCAATCATATTAAATCTTTGGGTTTTAAGCCCGAAGTACATTTTTTAAAGTAATTTTTATTAATATTTTCTGAACTGAACAGTTTTAAGAATAAACGCTTATTAAATATCTTTTTTCTCCGATTACTTAAGCTATTTTTTTTTTACTTTTTCAGAATGATAAAAGCTGTTTTTCATTAATTATTACGTCATTTATAACATTGATAACTTTGCAGAATAAATTATTGACATTTTCTATTCATTTTCTTTTTAACCTTTCTTTTTTAACTTATTTCATTTGGAAATAAAAATTTAAATATTTATATTAATCGTGCACAGACGATAAACATAATATTCTTTAAATAATAACATTTGATATCCTAATTCAATCTCTTTTTATTTCAACATCAAAGCATATCCATTTTGTTTTTCATATATGATATCACATTTTTTTTTTTTTTTTTTTTTTAGTACTTACTTAAAATTTATGCTCCTTGAGTTATTAGAAATGAATACTCGAAAACTTATGTTTTGTTTTCAATATGACGTCACAATGATACATTTTTAAATTATTAATTTATTTCATTTTTTTATAACGTTGAAATCTTACAGTTGAAAATAAATTAACCGAAGAGAAATTATTGTTCCACTTTTTTTATTTTTTGGCTACAAAAAAGAAATATGATTAAATTTGATCAAATATCATAGAAAAAATGTCACTTGATTCTCTATTATGAAATTTTGGATTATTAAGAAAAATATTTGAATAACATAAATAAAAATTAGCCTATGTTCATTTCAGGCCTATAATCTATCTTTATGCAAAAATACAAAGACATTAATTCATCCGTTTTGATGTCAACTTCATTCCAACTTTTGGACACACTTTCACATTTATAATATATAAGGTTTCTCCATTTAATTCTTTATAATCTGGTATTTATTGTTTTGTAGTAGAATAACTGAATTTTTAAAATATTTTTTTCTTTGAAGCTGAAAGTGTAAATCTTCAGCTACAATTTAAGAAAAGAGAGAAAAAAAAAAGAAAAAAAAAATTTTTTAAGAAACTGTTTAAAACCAAACTAGTATAAAACATCAAATATATTACATCCTTGCATAGAAATAACTAACAGAAAAGTTTGTTTAATAAATAATTATTTAAATAAGAAAAAATATTTATTAATATCCCAACATTTTTTGTGTTTTGCTATGTCCATGTCATGGGTGCAAGTTTTCCGTCCACAGACGGAATTCCGTCTTTTAAAAGTTCCCGAGGACGGAAGCGGGACGGAAAAATCTCCGACGACGAAAAATGTTTGCAAAAATGACGCATTTTTCGCCAAAAGATCGCGGAAAAAGACACGATTTTTCGTCAAAAGATTATGAATAAAAGTGACTTTTATCAAATGATCGCGGGAAAAAACGTTATTTCTGTCAAAAAAATCACAGAAAACAGCGCTATTTCGTTTAAAAGATCGCAAAAAGACGCGTTTTTCGTAAAAAAAAAATTGCGAAATAAAGCGATTCTTGTCGACGTATCTCAAGAAAAACGTCATTTCCGTCGTAGAATCGCGAAAATGATGCTGTCTCTGTCGAGGAATCGCGGAAAAGACGCTATTTTTGTCAAAAGATCGAGGAAAAGACGTTTTTCGTCAACAGATCGCGAAAAAAGACACGATTTTTTTTAAAAGATTGCTGATAATACGGATTTTTGTCAAAAGATCGCAGAAAAATCACTAATTCTGTCAAAAGATCGCAAAAAAGACGCGTTTTTCGTCAAAGAATAGCAAAATAAACGCGATTCCTGTCGAAGGATCGCGAAAATGACGCAGTCTCTTTCAAAGAATCGCGAAAAATACGCGATTTTCGTGAAATTATAGCGGAAAAAACGTTATTTTTGTCAGAATTGCGGAGAAAACGCGATTTTTTGTCAAAAGAGCAAAGAAAAGACGCGATTTTTGTCAAAAGATCGCAAAAAAGACGCGAATTTTTGTCTAAGGATCGCGAAAAAGTTGTAAATTTTTGTCAAAAGATCGCGAATTTTTGTAAAAGGATCGCGGAAAGTCACGAATTTTCGTCAAAAGATCGCAGAAAGGAGTTTTTTTGGTCATAGGATCGCGATAGAG
>CAXHSM010000331.1:0-14000 GCA_964019185.1 Maratus speculifer
TTTAAATGTTCACCTGCTGCTGAAACGGGGAGGGTGAGAGAAGTGGTCAGAGAATCCTATAAAAATAAATAAATGTATTAGTTTATTATTTAAAAATGCTGTTACAGCAATGCAATGACATTATGTTATTTATGAATGGTATTACTGAAATAAAAAGTGTAGCTCTGAATTATATGTAAGTCTCCCATCTCTTTCGTAACGTCTACTTTAAAATTCACGCATTTATAATTTTTGTAACACACTAAATAGAGAAATTTCAGATTTTATCTACATTTACACATTTTTCTGAGTTTATGAACTGATAACAACTTACAAACTTAATACCATAAACTAAACACACATTAAGATCGGTATTTTTTGTGGGAAATGTGTATTTTTTATGACAAGTGGATGATTTTTGAAATTTATACACTTACCTATGTGTATATCATTAAGTGTTAATTACAATAACGTACAAATTTGTGTAAATTCAAGCATTTTTCACCATTTACACATTTATTTGTGATTTTCAAGTGATAACAAAATACATACTTAGTTTTGTAAGCTAAAATATACATAAAAACAGATAAAATTTTGCAAAAAGTGGGCAATTTTCATGTCAGGTGTGTAATTTTAGGAATTTACACACATATATATGCGAATTTGTCTAATTTACACTTTTATTTTTTAGAGTGTAAGTTCTCTGGTTTTGAAATTACTGAAAAAAAAAAAAAAACTCTTTGCTCCACCACATGCACGAAGTTGCATAATAACTAACACAAGATTTACGATCATGAATTTTCGACATGACTTAAATTTGATAAATTTCAAGGCTTTTTTTGAAAAATTAAAATGCGTATTGTTTACCATCTAATAATGGACCATTGATCCCTGTGCGTTCGTAAACAACTGCTGGGTACGTAGCCACTGTTTTCTTTTTCCTTACACACAGGAGCATTAGCTCGGAAAACATCTTGACCTTCTGTCCCATAAATTTTATGACGCAACTTTATCAAGGGTAAAATGGAAAAATAAATATAAACTTTAGTAACTTTTAAATCATTTTTCCTGATTCACGTGTTTTTTTGAGGAATGAAATATCAGCTTTTAGTAGGTAAGGTCAGCGGCGTAGCTAGAATGGGTAACACCCGGGGCGGATGTAAATGGTGTCACCCCCCCCCCTCTTCCGATTCATCATATTTTTTCAATCACAATTCTGCGTAATTATAACAAATGACCATGCCATTCCTTATTAAACTTTTGTTTTACTGCATGTAAATAAAACCACGGGAAACCCATAGTCCGCATAAGTCAATGCGGTGTCTACATGTAGAAGAGAATTCTTTCTTTTAAAATTTGCTTTAGCTACCCACTCATTGTATAGGTAGGTTTTTGTTCTCTAGTGCATGTTTTATTTAGGTATATCATTTTGTATAAAATCTCATATTCTTAAAGAAAATAAAAATAACTCTATTGCATCGTGCTCTAAAAATTTCATTTTATTTCAGAATTCCTTTCCAAAATCTTATAAGATTATATATATATATATCTTTGCAAATAAATATTGGGTGTCACCCCTTAGAGGGTGACACCCGGGACGGACCTCCCCTTCCGTCCCCCGCTAGCTACGCCACTGGGTAAGGTAAGGTTATGTGATAAAAAAGGATTTTCTTTTTAATCTCTTCACGACGAGCGATATGCCTTACAATTATCAATACCTTTGAATTTGATCAACAGTATTTTCAATCAAAAATTAAGTAATCACAAAGTTTCAGCGATTAAATAATATAAAAACTAAATTCCAAGAAAACAGTGGAGGAAAATGAAAAAGAAGTATACAAGTAGCTTGTTGAGGAGGAGGGATTCAGAGATATAATACTAGGTATTTGATGCTTAATAAATCTTGATTTTTGTCATTTAAAAAGCATTTATAATTTGGGAGAAAGGTAACAAGAGGTTTATTCAAAGTACGTGCCATCGCTGGTGAAATATTGTCTCCCATTTCTCAGGTAAATTGTAGATGCCTCCAAGAAAGACATTTTATTGGTGGGGAAGAGAGCCTTAAACTGCCAAGTCAAAATTCAGTATTTGCCAACTCAGAAAAAAGTAAACATAAACAGTTCTGAGCATCTGCCCACTAGTTTTATAATTTTACCAAGTTATCACAATTAGAAAATGTAATATAGTTTTTATTTGTAAAAAGTTCAGTAATATTTCTAATTGTATTGGTAACTTTCGTCAAATCTATCAGAAATAGAAAGTGTATTACAGTTTTTTATTAAAGTTTTGAACTAATTTACTAATTCAGTTTGGAAATTTGCCAACTGTAACAGCATTTGCAGACGTTTTTTGGGAGGGAGGCTAACCCCCCCCCCCTGTCATCCCCCTTTGCGAGCCCCTGGATGCTACATAGAAAAACCTTTTAAATAAATTCAGTCAACTATTTTTTGAGATTTCGGCTATTCGTGAGATGTTTGATGGAGGGTGTATGAGACACCGATGGAAATAAGAAGTAATTTGAAGGAATTAAGTTTGGCGAGAACTGCATGTGAGTAAGATTTCCCACTCAAATATAAAAATAGTGTCTGTAACCGTTTTCGCTTTGTGTGAGGCAGGGAGGAGGGGTGTTGTGTAGCAAAATCACTTTTTTGTATCTTATATCACATTTTGATTGCTTTTGGAATATGCATGGTTGAAACTCATTATTCATTGAAGTTATTAGGAACAATACTAACGGTTTCACCCAATTTTAGAAGCTCGTGGTGCACGATACCTTTTTAATAAAACCAAATGCATAGGATTGTTTTCTTTCCGAAACTACCCGGGAGGATATTGTGGAAATCCCTAGGAATGTGCATTTCTAGGCTATTAGCTAAAGCAATACCCTAAAACTTTGGGGTGTGGGGACATTTTGATGACCTCTCGTTATATTTGTGAGGGAGTGTCCCTTTGTGATAAAGGCATTCTAGCATTTTTAGTGAGATCGTGATGTCAATGTTCTAACATGTGTGGCGCAAAAGCGACATCTATCCTTTATTCAACTTTAACATTCCGGAGTGTGCGTGGCGCCCTCGAGTCTACAGTTAGCTGCGGTTAGGAGTATTATGCAAATTTATAGCTCCGTCTTCGGTTTGCAATGTATAAAAACGGTGAGTTGGATTGTATGGTGTGGTAAAGCGGCAGGAGCCCGCAAAGTGAGGTAGATTGTGTTGTAAAGCGAAACAAGGTGCTCTAAAGCGAGATAGTTGGTATTGTGAGCCGAGTTAGCTTGTATCGTGAGCTGAGTTAACCAGGAGGAAAGCCAGCAGGTAAGAGTTATTTAATACGTTGAGTTTTTTTTAGGATAAAGATTGTTTGCAGCCACGGACTGTTTTATTATAGATTTAAACTAGCATTTAGCCGCAACCTGAAGGTAGAGCCGGTGTGAGTGCCCGAACTGAGCTTAAGCCGTGGACGTGATTACAGTTTACAATTTAATCTCTTAGTATTATGCTTAGTGACTAAAATCTTGAACTTAGCTCCATTTCCCAGTTCCCAGAGGTTTAAATAAAGTGTTTGATTTTAAGTTTTACTTAAGATTATGTCTTCATTGAACCAACAAAACACCGGCCACGTCACATGTTTTTCTAAGCAATTTCCCCAAATTTTTAACCAGATAGTCTTGACCGTTTTATTGCAGCTGAAACACATAAAAAAAACAATGTGCAAAGAATTCAAAGAAATTGAAGAAAGAAATGTAAATCAGGGGAATCGCACTGATACGAAAGTCAGAAAGTTTGAATTGATTTCCTAAGACACTGAAGAGTATGTATACAGGGTGATTAAAAAAAAGATGACAAATTGATATGACAAACAAGCATACGACAAGGATAAAAAAAATCACATAGAATCATAGGGCCGCAAACCACTTACTAAGTCACAAATAGAGTGTGTTTCATCTTGACTCAATTTGGGTTAACGGTAATATAAGTTTCAGAAAACTGAATAAATCATAATAAAACATTTAACAGACATTCTCACCTGTGTTTTAAATATGATAACACCGAACAAAAGTGGTAGAAGTTATGTGAGCTACATGTGAGCATTATGTGAGCTAGAAATGTGCACTTGGTGCCTCACACTTTGGACTGTGATAATCAGTTTATACGGTATCATCGATTGCTTAAGCAATGTGTTTTTCGAGCTTTTTTCGTAACGTTATCACATTTCACACAAAACAAGGTACATATCGCTGCATTTTCATTACAATGTTTTTATTTTCCTCGAAATTATTACTTTCAAACCGGGTGTAGCTAGAATGAAACCATCTGTATTTGTGACTCATTAAGTAGTTTGCGACTCTATGATCCTATGTGATTTTTATCCTTGTTGTATGCTTGATTTGTCATATCGTTTTGTCAACGTTTTTTTTTTTTTTTTAAATCACCTTGTATAATGATTTCTGTATACCTTTTGTAGCGTGCGCTGGAGGTTTCTGATACCCAGGTATTATCAGTGACTTTTTTTTAAAAAAGATTGATTAAAAATATTCAAGCTCTGTTTTTTCCAAAACTTAATAATATCAGTCTGTTGACGTTGATCTGGAAAATCAGAATGGTATAAAGATCAAGTTTTTTGGTGTCATGAAAGGAAATTGTGTAATTCAATTAATATGACATTGACAAATATCTTTGCAATGATAATTACAGTGGAGATGTAAAAAAAATATCCTTTCGAAGCTGCTGATTGCCAAACTGCTTATTGATTTATCATAAAGTGCTATTAACATGTAAAGTAAGAACACCCCCTCATTGTAACAGCTAAGTTGTTGAAGATAAAGGCGGAAAAAAAGTAGTCGATTTCGCATGCCTTCTTTCAATTTAACTTTTAAAAAAAGCTTAAGGAGCATACTTGATATTAAAATTGTTACAAATTTTGAAATGTTATTATACCAACAACCAACTTTGATATCATATTTGAATTCTTTTGATAAATTTTACCTTCCGATTACAAACATAAAGTTATTACATTAAAGTAATATAAGAATTATACGGATGTAAAATAAGGAACTACTAACGTTAAATTTCTTTTAAAAACAGTTTGTTGCATATGTTAAAACTGATTTTGAATTATTTCAAGTTTTAAATTTTATAAGTTACCGACTTCTGTCACTATCTCAATTTTTTTTTCAAGGTATCTATAACACAGTGTAGCATAAGTTTTAAATAAGAATTGTAAATGAAATTGGTTGGGTAAGAAAAAGAAAAATAGCTTTTTTGTCTATTGTGGTGAACATGTGCAGCAAAACGTTAACCGACTTTCAAGAAAGGAAGCTATATAATTAATTTGTGTGGTTTTTTTTTTGGTCCGCTCATGATTATGGGTATATGTAGCTCCTATAATCGTCTTCTGGCCTCATATAACAGTACAAACGTTACCCAACCAAATGGTTTGAAATTTGATATGCATATAATCGAAACAGAATTTTGTCGAATTATTTCAAGTTTTTTGAAAATCAAACGAAACTGAAAAAGATATTGCTAAAAATTTTCTTCATTCTATTAAATCCTATCATATGTATTTAATTTAATTATAGGCCTTGATAGGTAATCACTCTAGGTTACCTTGGTGCTGACGTCCTATTTAACCTCTTCGCTACTGGCGATTATTACAGTATTTTTAATTATTACTGAATTATTTCTTCTCTCGTTTGACTTCAGAGCGAGATTTTTGTTTTAATTTCATTAGCTCGAATCTTAGAATTCGAAACATATTATTCTTATATCGAAATTTCATTTATATTTGAGGATCATTAATAAAATGGGACAAAACTGATGTATCCATTTGAGTACTCGGGGACTGAAGAGGTTAAGATATCATTTCGTATGACTGAATTTAATCTAATTTTATATTCATGTATTTCTGGATAAAATTACAAAAGCTCCGAGATCTGACTATTCAAACTAATAGTATGAACGCGTCTCATTTGACATGTTTGACGTACATTTTCCGATTTGCTTCTATTTCCAATCATAATTTTTTTTGCGGGTATTCAGAATTTACTACTTTTTATTATGTTACGGTTTCGTTCATCTGACGAAACCCTATTCATCTGTCTGTCCGTCAAAGAATTCGTACACGAAAACAGCATAAGTCAGAGACTTCAAATTTTGTGTATTTACAGCTGAATACTTCGTTTTACATGACAAATCCTAAAATTTTGAAAAAGTCTATTATTTCAATTAAATTAATTTTTTTCGGTGTCATCCGTGCAAACTTGCGATTTAAGTTCCAGAGGAGAACCTTGATTTCAATATTTTGCGTACGGACATCATAGATTGGAAGTAAAGCTACTTGCTTGAACACAGGAGGTTCTTTGTTCGAACCCTTCTAGAAGTTGACATTTTCATATTTCGATGGATTTAATTCAAATAAATTTCGTAATATTTTGCAAATTTAAGGGCTTATTATGTGTGATAAACAATCACTAACATTCATATTTTTTGCAATTCATTTTTTTTTTTTTTTTTTTTAACAGTTATTGCAATTTATTGATGATTCAGCTTTTTAAATTTCGTTGATACATTTTTTTTTTTTTCGTTTTTAGAAATTTAAAATTTTATTTATATCTTCGCTAATTTTTTTCAATTTTAGATTTTCAAAAAATTTTGGTTTTTATTTAAATCATTTGATTTGAACATTTTTAATTTGATAAAAATAAATAACTTCCTTTTATAATATTTTTAATAGTAAATTTATTAGTGCTATCATCGATGTAAGAATTTAATAGTTATAAATTAACAATTTGGATTTATTAATCAACACGTTCGCTGCCGCTTACGTGAAGATGTGATGATGCTTAATGCCGCACTGTAGAAGTGGGTTTTTCCCAGAAACCGGTTTACTTTTTATAACAAAGAATCAGTGAAAGATTTTCCCGCGCTAGCGCGTGACTGGCTGTTGGACATCACCCCACATCACGCGCTGGCCTGTAAGTGGCCCCTTAACTTTGGCGCAAATCACGCGCTGCCGCGTGATCGGCAGCAAATGTGTTAAAGTTGTTCTGAAAGAAATATTAAACGAAACTCTCTGTGCAATCTGCGATCACACAGAGCCCACCAATTATTTATTTTTTTTTCAAAGAACTCATTATGCATATGGCCCGGTTTCAATATTCTGAAAATGAACTAAAAGCCGCATATATTGTTAAAAAAAAATTAAGGGAACAAGAAAAATGCGGAGCAAATCATTCGATATAGTCATATAGGAACATATAATGCAGAGTATACATACAATAAAAAGTAATAAAGAAAATATTTAAATACTTCTGTAATATGTAGTACTTGTATAATAGAGCAAAATAATAATGGGTTTTTGTATCCAAAATTTCTATTTTCATAAGGGAAATATACTCTAGATATAAAGGTTGTTTGAATAAAATTTGTGTATTAAATTTCTTAAGTGTGCGGTCAGTAAGATCAAATATAAAATAGATATTATGATTATATATATAAGTAGCAATATCTTTTCATCATGCATATAATTTGTGATTTAATATTATATTTAAGATTAATTATAGTTTAATATTGTTAAAATATTTTAAATGTTAAATTTAATATTCAATATTTTTGACGTTAAATTCACTATCTTAATATATGGTATAATATATATGAATACTTCATATTTTAATTTACCACGTGCGATATCAGGGTTAAGGTAGTGCATTTGGAATTCATTCTACTTTATAGCTCATAACTGTTTTTATTTTCTCCATATCCATTATAGATTACTTGGTATTTCTTTAATTAATTTTGGTTTCTTGTGTGTTGCTAGTCCCAAATTCGTATTGTTTTGCTTTCTCAAGGAAAATTCGAAGATGAAACCACACACTCCATTTGTAGTTCCAAAGTGTTTGGGACCTGATGATTCTGCTTTGGTTCTACAAATTCCATTTGTATTCTCATAATTTTTTTTATTTTTTCCTTCCATATTCAATGTGCTACAAGTTATTAAATTCAATGGTTAATATCAAATGGTTAATATTGCTTACTATTAATGGTCATATATATATACATATATTTATATAAGTATTAAATAAACTGCATGTACTTATCAGGCATAAACAGAAATTGCATCTCTTACGCTTATAACTGAACTGATCCCAATTGCTCTTTCTGACCATAGAACACTTATAGTAAAAGAAAGATCAAGGAAAACATTTACGACTTTTCGTCGGGAACTATTGAAAGAATTCCAGAATTGGACATTAACCGTAGCAAATGAAGTGCGTTCATACTATAACTTTATTTATTAAATATTCAGATATAGCTGCAATGGATACTGCACTCTTAAGCAAAAATGCACGAATACAAAATTTATTTTGTTTATATATATTGAATTCAGTAATACATGTATAATACGACTACCTTTTAAATAGCATGTAATGACTATAGCAACCTCAGATCATTACCTATCATGGGATAACGATGAAATAATTACGTATGATAAAATTTTTGTTTTGGTTTTGTAGAAGAAAAATTACATTAAATAAATGTTGGTTTTTAAAATAATTTATTTGTATTATACATTCACTTTATTCGAAAATTTATTATTTATTCTATAAAACTCATTTTAATTTTGTTATTATAAGGATGATTTTGCATAAGGTTAATAATTTAGCTTAATTGTGTTTTATAATCCTAAATATAGAGGACGACACCAAGAGAAGTTTGGAGGGAGGCAAAAAATGCTACGCTACCTTTGTTTTCAACTCTATTTCTGAAATGGTTTTTCGACTGCGCAAATTATTGAAATTTTGTTGGCCGTAGCTTGAAGTGATCTATAGGGGGGGGGGGGGGGGGGGGGGCTCATAATTTTTTTTTTCTCATTCTGACGCAGAAAGATAAATTTGTACATATTCACATTTTAGGTACAATGTTTCTTATTAAACTGTTGTTATAACTTCATTTTATACTAAGAAAAGTATAGGATGATGAAAATTTTGAATGTATAATTGGTGCAAAATTAAACATCATGTTAGCTTCATATGTATAAATAGGATGAAGTAGTTATGAATTACTTATTTTAGATGCAATTTAGTAATTCTGCAAAACTGTGAAAGGGTCTCAAAACTAAATTAGATTTTAGAACAGAATTTCATTTGAATTTTCGAAGCAGAAACTCATGGAGTGACCTTGGATTATTTTCCAGGAGGGGGGGGGATCAAAATGTCTTAGGGGGGGCTGAGCCGCCCATAGCGCCCCCCTTAGCTACGGCCCTGGTTTTAAAGGATATATATTAGAAAATTATGTTCAATTTCTTCTTTATAGAAGTTTTTTTTTATAGAAATTTATGTTTAATAGAAGGGATTTCAGGTTGAAAATCTGGTCCTATATGTACTAGTCTGGGGAAGGGCCTAAGGGTGGATCGATCGAGTAGGATAGGACCGGAAAAATAAAGACAAATTTCCAAATGGGTCAGGCCGATAGCAAAACAATTTTATTTTAATTATATATATATTTTTTAAAGGACCGACCAAAAAAGCTAAACGGGTCAGTTGGACCGATAAAAAGAAAAAACACGCGCACCCACCGGTCCGATGTAACAATTTTAAAAGGACCGAATTAAGCCGACAAGACATGAAAAATTTTCAATGCATCTGGTCGCAAAATAAATGTAAATGCGCTGCACGAGCCGATATCACTTTGACAAAATCAATAAAAGAATGTTCAATGTAGAGATGTGCACCAGATTTGGCCAGGTCCAAAATACAGCCCAGTTAGTTACATCATGTATGAATCTAGGATTATTATTCCAATAATGGCTGGAGTTATGCCTTTTTAGTTTTTTTTCTACACACTTAGGCCTCACTGAAACTGGCGTTAATTGTTCTCAAGTCATATAGGGCAGACTTTTTTAAAATGAAAAATAATTGTGATAATGTACGTTTGTTAGAGGAATCTCAGGAAATATACCTCAATAAATTACCAAGAAATATTTTAAAAGAATTTGTCTTTTTTTTTTTTTCTTTTACTGTACAGTTTCAAAATATATACTTTGCTTTATTGCCTTATTTTATTTTATTTTACTCTTTATTATCATTATTTCGTGAGTCCTTATTTGAATATAACAGACAAAGAGTACAAGTGGTCATTAATGTTTTTATTCAGCATTATATGCTGGAAGAGGACACAGGGTTTGAGAAATACTGTAACATTCTCGCATAAATATGTCCGTATCTTTAAAAAATTTTTAATTGTATGTTAAAAAAAAAAAAAAAAAAAAAAAAAAAAAAAAAAAAAAAAAAAAAATTCTCATTTTTTGTATAAATTGAAACGAGCCGAGTTCTACCGGCCCATATTTAATTTATTTTTGCACGAGTCGGCCCAGACCAGCCATACTCAGCCTGCGGCCCATGGCCCTCATTTGGCCCGGCAGAAATTTATGGGGTGCCAAATTTATACTACCAAAGTCATTTTTGGCTTGTCAGAAGCAGGGATGCAGTGGAGTGTATACGGGGGTATACGCCATATACCCTCTGGATTTTTTAAGGACCACCGTATACCCTATGTTTCCCGAAAAAGCTATAAGTATATATATTCTAGGGTATACCCTCTGTCTTAAGCATATACCCTCTGCTTAGACCGTATGCCCTCTGTTGTTTTTACGACTACACCACTGGTCAGAAGAAAAAGTTGGGGAGGGGGCACCAAATTCTTACCTTGCCCAGGGCGCAATTTTCTCTTTGCACACCTCTGCCCGCAAATTTTTATGTTCGGTCCGAGACATATAATCATTAATCTACATTTATAAAGTTAGCTAAGATGTACATAAAAAGATTTTTAAGACCTTCTTCTTCTTCTTCTTCTTCTTCTTTTTTTTTTTTTTTTTTTTTTTTTTTTTTTTTTGTCATATATTTTTATAAACAAACAAAATATGTCCCTTTTTTTTTTTTTTTTTTTTTTTTTTTTTAATATATATATAATTACTAGTTTAAATTTATGCTAAGTCATTTAAATTACAATTTTTTTACTTAAAAGTTCTTTTTGCATGTAGTTCTATTTGTTCTGTAGTAGAATATATATTTTTGATTATTAAACAATAATGATATATTATTTCAAATTAATTAAATTTTCACTATATGTAGATACATTAAATAAGTCTTCGGAGTGGGGAAAGGGGTCTAATTAAAGAAATTACCTCAGCTTTTTATTTTCTTTAGAAAAAATGATGCACTTTTACGTTAATACGTTAATACTTATCTTATCTAATAATCTAAATCTATATAATAATATAATGTAAGAGTAATAAAAATTATGCAGAGAAGTCTGTGATCCTCACTCACAGTTAGCTCTTCGTTGGAATCTCAAGTTTAAATTCTTTAGTGCTGCTATCTGTTGACAATAATTCGAAACGTTCAATTAGTTTATTTTTTACTGCTGCCATCTACTGACAGTCAACCACAACTATTAGTTGAACCACGTCGCATTTAATGCACGTCGCATTTGCGATTCTTTCAAATATAACTTGAATTCATACTCGTCATTTATTCTAAATGAATGAAAGTTCTTGCTTCGGTTTCAGATTCTATGTGCCAGTTATGAAACAAATTCAGTAATAGTCGAACTTAATTTATCTCAAACAGATTATTTTAGGTAGAAGGATTATTTCTTTTTACTTATGAATGGCATGTTTTTTTTTTTTTTTCATTTATTTATTAAATAAATAGAATTTATTCAATTTAATAAAATTTATTCAAATGTCTTAACATTTATTAACATTTATTAGATAAATTATAAGGGAATTACTTAGTGAAAAGTTGTGTTATCTCTTAAAATATTTATTATATATAGCCCAATTTAAGATCACAATCGATTGTTTTAACTAATTATTGTAACTACCCAAGCAGTTTTTTAATTTCCAGTGATTAGAATAGTTGCCGTCGTTAGAGTATCTTCTATATGAATAATAATAATAATAATACAATTATAATAATAATAAAATAAATAAAGTAAAAAAATGAAAGTAACTTAAACCTCTTTCTCTTAAACCTTCCCTCTTAAAAGTTTCTTAAATCTTCACTGCACCACGTGCCATATCTGGCACAAACCTAAGAACATTACAGTGTTCATTGTGTTCCATGAATTACGCTAATTGGATTACTGTAACTGATCAAAAACAATCTAAAGAATGGAATAACAACTTTGGAGTGGGTGAAAACTTAACTGTAACAAACAACATTTAGCATTCTTGATTTGCTTCGAGGTGCTTTCTTGATTAGTATTGGATTCTTAAACGCTTACAATTGAATATTTATCCTTTCGAGTGTGGTGTACTATTAATAGTAGGGTGACATCCCCAGTAATTGGCATGCACCAGTGATTGGCACATCCTACAAACATGTCCTAAAATAAGTTTTATATCCAGTCTTTTAAAAATGCAAGACCATATACCAGTTATATGCTCATTTACGTTAAAGATTATAACTTTGATTTATGCTACTAGATGACAATAGTGCCTAGGAAAGTGAAACAATTATGGCTTGTATGAAATTAGCCATTTTTGTTGCAAATGCTTCTTCTTTGGTTTAAGCAAGGCATGCTTTTCAATTCATTATTATATGATTTATAATATATTTTAAATTTTAATTGACAACAATTTTGTTTAGTTTAAAAGGGTTACTTTAATTGTGTAAAAGTATTTTCGACACAAATATTTGGATTTCTGAATTAATGATAGATGCCAATTAATGGTGCTTCAATTTTGCTAGTTCCAAGTAATTGGCACCTATTCCAATTACAAGGAATTTGCAAGAAATTTGAGATTAAACCACTTATTTTGGAAGTACATTTAAAGTTATAGACTAATTTTGTTTATCATTTGTTTTTATTTGAAAATATGAAATATTATCAGTAATTGGAATCCATTAAAGCTTTATATGACAATTACTGCAGACAGCATGACAATTACTGGGTATCAATATTAAGTATATTGTATTGTTTTAAAGTGTTCACATTTCAGACTAATATGCTGATTTCTTACTCTCAAAAACCTGAAATATGGCATCTTCATCTACAGTAAATTCATTTAAAGCGATTAAACCCAATTCAAAATGTAAAGTTTTTTTTTTTTTTTTTTTTTTAATATAAACTTGTGCCAATTACTGGATCACAAGGTGTCATACATTGGTGCTCTAGGTGCCAATTACTGGTGATTTCAGCAATTTTTTATAAATTTATTTTTATAAAAATACTTTTTCAATTTTTTTGCTTTTAGTGGGCAAAATAGATGCACAGATATGCATTCTTTGATTTAAAAATATTTCCAAGAAAATATCTTATTTCTTTGTAATGAAAATTGAAGTAAGTTTAATGACAAATTCTTAAAGTGCCAATTACTGGGGATGTTACCCTACATGTCTTTAAATGAAGTATTATTTTGTTTTAAGGAATATTTTAGCTACTGTTTACACAAGGTGGAACCCGTCGAATTTCGACGAAACTAAATGCTTAAGAAGAAACTGTTTCATTGATTTATAATAAACCTACAAAATTAGCTAAAGTAAAAAATGCATCATACAATGGTCAGTCTAACTCCCAAACAAATATTATTTAAAGCTAAAGTTGAGAAAAAAAAATACTATTTCTATAAAACTCAGTTGTCCAAATTATTAAAATTAAACTTTAATCGCATATGCAAAAATGTGATAATAAAGAAAAATATAATAAAGATTAATTATTAAAATGAAGTTATCAATGGAGGCTCTTATGTTTGATATAAATGCGTATGAAAAAAAAAAAAATTCAAATTGACACGATCTTAGAATTTCACGTGAAATCTAAACCCGTCATAATCTTCATCTTCTCAAAATTTACATGAGAACATTTCAATTTTTATCAATTATAAGAGAAAATGGCGTATTTCTGTTGCCACAATTGCAAATTCGTAATAAAAACTATAAAAAAAATTAATATGTCAAGAATAAATCGAGATACAACTTTCAAACAAATTGCATTTAAAAGCACATATTTTTCTCTGTGCAA
>CAXHSM010000332.1:0-16000 GCA_964019185.1 Maratus speculifer
ATGCATCTCTTATCCTATACACGCGTATTTTGGACAAAAAAAGTAATGTAATTACCATGTAAATTGAATGCATTTTTTCTGTTTTGAGTATTCGTTTTTGCATGATCTGCGGCTACTGTATTCATTTTAATGCATATCTGTATTTTATGCAGAATTCTTTGAGGAGAGGATTTTAAAGATTAGATTTTTATTTTAAAGTATCATTTTTGCGCGTAATAGAGAAGCATTCATAAATGAGATTAATGTAAATTTTTTTTTTCAATTAAATATTGAATAACACACTAATTCAAATTTATTATTTCTCACGTAATTAATATTGTTGCATTAGACTTAATAGAGTTATTTTTTTATTTCTGAAATAATATTACCGTAATTTCGGGTGTATAAGCCGCAGATGAAACAATTCTTTTTCGACCCAGAATGTTTTAAGAAACAAACATAACTAGTTAGATCGCCGTAAATATTTGTCTTCAATCACTAAATAAGATTTCTGGGTCCAAAAAGAATTGTTTGATCCGCGGCTTATACACCCGAAATTACGGTAAATGGAATAAAATAAATAGTACAATACGTATTTGAATTTTAAAGAGTTTTATCTCTTTCGCAAATTCTTTTTTCCAAGCTATGTGGCTCAGTGATATCCTTTTTTTCATATATCATATGCATAGCATGAAAAATTTTAACCCTTTAACCAGGGTTCGCACAGTTCTACCACTAAATTTTAAGAAAATTTTCGAAGTGTTTCACTGCAGAAATATATCGCAAAACCTGTGATTGAAGGTGGAGACTACGAATGTTATGATTAAAAAATTAAATGTAAATTTTCTTATTTTTAATAGTGGTGTCAGAGTCCTTGGAAATTCCAAGGAGTGTGCGAACCTTGCCTTTAACAGACGAAGCATTTTCTTTGTCTAAGATATTGAATTAAATGAATGTCACCAGTAATTGAGTACAACTATATTTCTAAGTCAGAAAAAGTGATTTTTCACATACATAATAAAATGATTTTTTTAAAAAACTAAATTTCCGGTGTCGATGTTGCATATCGGAATTACAATTTTGTGTTTTTGTATAGAAGCCAATGAACTTTAAAAGGTTAAAAGCATTATTTTGAATTTTACACTTGTATTTTAAAAAAAATTAAGCGATTGCAGCCATTTTAGAGAGTTAAACTTTTACATTATAGTATTAGTTTTTTTGTTTGTTTGTTTGTTTTGTTTTGTTTTGTTTTTATCAATCAGTCCTGGCCATGGAATATTGTAAGTTTTTCGTTTATTTTTATTCTACCATTTTTTTTTTTACCTATCTTTGAAGATGCATCTTCTTTTAAAGTCTTACTGAATGATTTTTTTTTTTTTTTTTTTTTTTTTTTTTTTTTTTTTTTTTATAACTGCTTATTATACATTTTGATTATTTTACAATACAAACCTTTTGAGTGTTTGAATCTTTTAGATGCACTTCTTATCCTTTACATGCGCATTTTGAACAAAAAAGAAATATGAATAGTATATGAATTCAATGCATTTTTTCTGGTTTGGGTATTCGTTTTTGCATAGCTATGCGGCTACTGTATTCATTTTAATGCTGTATATCATGCAGACTGAAGGATTTTAATTATTATACTTTTATTTAATAAACTAGTTTCTGTACATAAAGGAGCATGGACCTTTTTTAATTTTAGAAATACTCAAATTTTAAATGTCATAAAAAAGACGAAATTTAATATTTTTTAATAGTTTCTATAATTAATTATAAATAATAGACTTCTTTAAAACCCTCTGAAAGTCTTGCAAAAGGGCAAAATTGTAATGTTGTTTTATCTTCATTTTGTTTTAAGTGCTAAAAAAGACGTTTCTTTCAAAATTATATAAAAAATTTAAAAGCAAGTATGAATGTTATAATTGAAAGCTTTAATTACTGTTCAAAACATTAAAATTCTATTAAATGAATACAATTATATATTTTTCAATATTGCTTGTATTGCAGTGAAACCTGGAACTTAATGAACGTGTAATTAATTTTGCACATTATATTTAGTAGGTTAAAATTTCTATTTTCTGAATAATACTCAATTAACCTTCCTACCCTGATTCATATAATTTGTTCGATATGATTCGAACCAGAACTTTTTTCATAAAGAAAGTTAAATAACAGATTCAGAGAAACAAGTCAATTAAATATATTAAAATGTTTTAAATAACAATTCTCGTGTGAACTGTATTTATCAAGATTGAGTAAGATTTGAACAGGGTAGGAAGGTTAAGTAAAATAAATAAATCCTGCAATACGTGGATGAACTTTAATTTTTTTTTTTTCGCATACTCTTTTTTCCGAGCAATGTGGCATTGTTAGATCCTCTTTTTCGTGGCTTATCTGGATAAAGCGTTTGACAGCAGGATTTTGTATATTACTCTTGTATTTTTCAAAAAGCGATTCCAGCCGGTATAGAGAATTGAACTTTTGCTTTAACCCTTTCAGTTCTGATGAGTAAATGTCCTCAAAATTCCAAATGTCATGTTGGCACCAGTATTTTGCATTGAAAATATTCGATTTAAGAATTGCACGGAAAAAAAAAAATCATTAAATCATCATAAAATAATTTTGGTCGAATATTCCGGTGCCTCTGAGGCATTTCGGAATTAAAATTAAGTGGTAGAAAATTCAACCATCAAATTTCAAAGATTTAACCCTTTGTGATTCAGAGCATATCCGTCGCGAAAATGTTGAAATGAATGATTGGTGCCAGAATTTACGAACAAATTTATTTGTCAATAAGAGAAAAGTATTCTTCCATACGTAATAAACGCAAAATATTTATACCGGAATTCTAGTGTCACTCTAGAATTTGGAGTTCAAATTAGGTGTTCCATGTAACTGAACACTGGAACGGGAAAAGTTAAATATTATTTGTATTTTGTACTCAGTCCTGAAAATAGGTGATTGCCATTGGTTTGCGTTCAATTGTATAACATTAGTCTTTTTATCTATTACAGAAACTGTCTTAAAAACTCAATGCTTTATTTTTTCCGAATTGGCTGATATTTCTTTTAGAATTGCGTTTGATGCATTTTGGTTTTTAGAACATTACAAAGCTTTTGAGAGTCTGAATTTCTTGCATGCTTCTCTTGTCCTTTACATGCGTATCTCGAACGAAAAGTCAAGTGAAAAAAGATGTATAATTCGTGGGTGAAAAGCTTTTTTTTCCGTTTTAAGTATTATTTTTTGCATAGATAGGGGCTTTGAGTTATTCATACTTTAATGCATATGTGCATATTATGCAAAATTCTTTGTCGGGAAGATTTCGATGATTACATTTTTATTTTACAAAAATTGTTTCCACACATAATAGAAAATTGTCTTTCCCCCCCTTCAAACGTGCACAAGTTTGAAATCTCTTGAATATTATCTATAAATGGAATATAATTTAGAGTAAGAATTTTGATATTTTTTTTATAATGAAATTTTAAAGAATAAACTGATTCAAATTTATTATTTCTGTTTTCGCATTAGATTTAATCCTGTAACAGACAAGGCAATGCCCTGTCAATGTGACGATTCGGGATTAAAATCGGGTCATGCCATAACTACATGACCACTTTTCAAGAGGTTTACACTTTTTATTCTCGGAATAACATAGCTGCCAACATCTCATACATTTTTTTGTACCACGAAAATTTATTAATAAATTTTACCTTTTTTCATCGCCGTAATCTGCAATTAAATTAGGCAAAATGTTCTATTTTTTTTTTCTGATAGAAAAAAGCGTCAAAATTTGTACTTATGAATAATATGTATTAAGTAAAATAAATTAAAGATGCAATACGTGGATGAGTTTAAAAAAATTTTTTTCTTTGTCGCATTTTTTTTCCGAGATACAGGGTGCCCCACCTAAGATTTTACAAATTTTGAGGGGAGGTAGGCTACACTTAGACGACTCGGAATAACATAGTATTACAAGGTACAAAACGCCTTCCCGATCCAGGACACTGGAAAGGCTAGATCACACAAAACTGATAGTTGGCCCTGGCAGCAACTAGGTACCAGGACCAAAAAGTATAATGTAAACTCTAGGGCCGAATAAACGTTTATAAGTATGTTTACATATGCTGGTATAAAATGTTGTAAGAGAAATTTCAATCTTTTACCACTTGCGGTACGGTGTCATATCTATGAAACCACTTAATTTTAATTGCCCGAAAGCCACATTGGCACCGGTATTTTGGTGAAATTTTACAGTTTATTGAATGCGTGAAATATAGCGTTTTCTTGTTTACAAATAAAGTTGTTTTCAAATTTCAGTGTCAGCCATTAACACTGAAGCAATGAATTTGCCCTGCGACGCAAAAAGTTAATTTTTTTTTTTTTTTAGTTTAATTGAAATTTTTTAATTGGGGACCAAACCACTATTTTGAAATGATAATGTTCGAATTATTTAAAGCATTATTAATGAAGGAGAAAATAAAGTAAATTTTATCATTTCTAAAAAGTGGTACCAATCAAGTAAACTCAATTTGAAAAAGTAGCCTACAGGGCTCTGGTATTTTCCAGCTGATAAGACGCGTAGTGTTCGCTGCGCAAAGTTTCTTGTGAAAGAGTTAAACCTTTCAAGCGCAATTGATCTTAGGTCAAGACGAGCTATTTATACTTCCAAACTTACATCAGGAGTATCGTTATAAAATTTTTGTTTTTATAGTCAAATTTAAAAATACAAGTTTTTACTTTCGAAGAAGTTCGTTAATTCTAGTGTGAATCAATCATTCCTTCATATTAAGAAACTTCGTAAAATGATTCTTAAACTGATCCTCCCTTACACTGTCAGGATGTCGTTTCAGACCAGGCATTCCTAAGTGTTTCTAAGTTGTTTAGGTGTACCCTGCCTCCTATCGAAGTTTGTATCATCTCAGCTGGGACACCCTGTATGTAACATTGAGATACCCTTTTTTTTCGTGTATGAAATGCATATTATGAAACTTTTTGACAGAAGAATTTTGAAGATAGCATTTGCATAGCTGTCAACATCTTCCATTTTTTTGGCCCGGAAAAATTGTATAGAAAATTTTACCATTTCAAATTGCCGTAATCTACCGATTAAATAAGTCAAAAATTTCCATTAAATTTTTCAGGGCAAAAAAATCAGAAGAGTTGGCAGCTATGCATTTGCATTTTTCAAAAAGATCTAATGTGTTACAGAGAACAAACTTTCCGCTTTATAACACTAGTTGTGTTTTAAATTCAGTCCAGGAATGAGGCTATTGTGATTAGATGGCTTTCTTTTTTATTTTGGAATTATTTTTATCGTTCTTTGAAGATGCTTTTTCTTTTGAAATCTAACTCATTACTTTACATCTATTGAATCGGCTGTCTTTTTATAACTGCATTTTCTACATTTAGATTTTTTTTTTACACTTCAGACCTTTTGAGAATCTGAATTTCTTTTATGCTTTTCTTGTCCTTTATATGCACATTTTGAACAAAAAATGTAAGTGAAAAAAGATACGGAGATCTTCGGTGAATTTAAAGCATTTTTTTTTCAGTTTTTCGGTATTCGTTTATGTCTTGATATGAGGATTCGTGGTAATCATACTTTAGCTTTTTCAAGGGCATACAATTGTAACAACATTTGTTACAATTGTAACAAATTGTTTTTGCATACAAGACTCAAATGAGGTTGCACACAAAACTTCCTAAAGAATTTTAAAAATCTAAAAATCAAATTTCTTGCAAATATTCTCTTCTATTCCAAGACAATTTTCCAGCGAAAATTTTTTTTGACAATTGCAAAATAACTCATGCATAAAAGGGATAAATATTTGGCTTCAATAATTAAATAAAATTTCTAGGTTCAACAAAAATGGATTATGCGCCAATCAGTGTTGTCGGTGAGCTACTTAAAAAAAATAAATCAGATTTCTTAATTGGTCCCAATATTTTAATACAGTAAAATTTTCTTTGTTTTCACCTTAATTAATACGCCAAAAAAGGAAGCGCATTTTAACAGTACAAAAAATTTAATCAATTTAATGTTAATCAAGAATATGAATTAAAAAACTGTAGCCAAGATGGCAACCCTGACTGTCATCTGGCAATCAAAACTATATTTTTTTTCTAATTCCTGAATTTGTTGGATAATTTTCAAGTCCTTTACATGCGTATCTTGAATTGAAAAGTAAATGAAAAAAGATGGACATTTAAATTACTGACTACTTAACTGATTTTGTTTTCGTGCACAATAAATTAAAAATATGGGATTAACACCACTTTTTTCCAGATAAAATATTCTGAATATTTTGTCTTAACATTTCTGATATTAAATAAAATGAAATTGTATTTAAATAATTTAGTGGTGTCAAAGAGCTTTAAGTGATGGATCAAGCAAACTATTCTTGCCCGTAAAACGTACGAACAAAATCAATTAAGTCGCTGTCATCGAAACCCTCAAAGCCTGAAGACAGATGACGAGAAGTCCGCACAATGGACCGAGTTCTAACTAGCGTTTGAAAACACATCGAAAATTTTTGAATAGCAATTTCCACTTATTTTATCTGTGGAACATATATCATCTTATAAAACAATAACTATTTATATTTATTTGTGAGAATTCGGATTCCCTAAATACCACCTCTGACAATAAAGTTCGGTGAATAGTCCTGTAACATTTCCCATAACTATACACCGCTGAGATCTATTATACATGTCTTGGGAAATTCGCAGGACACCTTCTTTTGGGATGGAGTTCAAAAGCTTCGCCGCGTTTCGTTGGATGTCACCAATATGGTCAAATCTCTTTCAAAAAGAGTTTGAGTGGTGAAAATAGGAAGAAATCTGGAGGATTGAGATCTGGCAAGTAAGGTGAATGTTTAATTTGCAACACTCCTTATGAATTCCTTTCGGTGTCTTGCAAAGCTTAAAACAAAATTTTAAACGGATCTTTTGTTCGTTCATTTCCCTGTTCTCTGTTAAGAACCAACACACTGAACAAGCACTTAGTAAAGCACGTCTTACCCAGAACATAATCGACGCTCAACTGAACAACTGTGGGGGAAGATGGTCAACATCTGCCTCTATGCAGGTGCAGAGTTTTGTTTCTCCAGTGTTGCCAGATCGATTATTCTGAATTCATACACCGAAATTTATTGTCAGAGGTAGTAAAAACTCAACCAGATTCAAAATGCCAGTGTTGGCGGATCTGTCTGATTTTTTATTGAAAATTGCAAATTCACAGAAATAAGTTTAAATTATTGTTATAGTCTTATAAGATGACAGATATTCGACAAATAAAATAAAAGTAAATTGCTATTAATAATTTTCCAGTGACAATTCCAATACTAGTGAGAACTCGGTTCATTAGTAGTAACGTCACACCTCCTGTCTTCAGGCCTTGGTTTCGAAGACAGTGATTAAGAGGTTAATTCGCAATGATGCATTTTCCTCTGTTTTGAGTATTGTTTTTTGCCAAGATAAGCAACTGTGCAGCATTCATACTTTAATGCTTGTTGGCATATTATTCAGATATCTTTGATGGGGGTATTTTGAAGATAACTTTAATCCTTTTTTTAATTTTTCATGATTAATGGAGAATAATATATTGTTTTTCTTTAGAAGTGCTCAAATTTTAAATCTCGTAAACAACATTAATAACTGTAGTATAAATAACAGTACCGTGATTTCCGACGTATAATCCTCGTATCAAACAATCATTTTTTGACCCAGAAAAATGTTTAAATAAAATGTAACTTTTCAGATCACGGTAAATATTTGGCTTCAATCTATATTAATAAAAGAACAAAACGCTCTGTCTGTGTGTCTGTGTGTGTGTCTGCGATGGCTAGCAAAATCTACAGCATGTACGAAGCTCAAAAGTTTTTTGAGAGTAGCCCTAAATCTCTCCTGATGCACCTGAGCTTCAGAATTTTGAAATTCCAATTATTAACTTAGTAATTAATTAAAATCGAGAGGTGACTCTAAAAAAAAATCATCTTTTTCCAATTTTTTTCTCTTTCGTTTGTTTACGGTTGGTTGGTTGTGTAAAAATTTTCGCAGAAGTAATAAGAAAGCTGAGACAGAATTAAAGAAATCCATAGAGGAATGAGATAAGTGGAGGTGAAGTAAGCCTCAAAAAAGTTTTGCAATATGAAGCCATTTATCGCTCAAATTTTAATGTGCCAAACAAAAGGACGTGGAAGCGATTTTGTATTATAAGACGAATTGAAAGAAATGAATTACAATTGAAGCATATTTTAAGAGGAAATAGCAAATTTTTAAAATGGTCTCTGTTCTATTATTGTTTATTAAAATAAATGTTCGCTTTTAAAATGAAGGAAATTGGAAAATTAGCAATAAATAAATATCAAATTAATTCTTTTAAAATCATGTATGAAAACTTAAGTAATAAATATTAATCTAAAATATAGATTTCTGACTGCAGACGATTTTAATGTACTAACAAAAGAATGTTATCTTTTCAAGCAAAACGTTAAAATAATTATCTATATTGATATTTAAAACACATATGATAAAATAATTAATAAATTTTTGCCGGTGAAGCGATAGATTAGTTATTTTTAAGAAACAAGAGAAAAAAAAAAAAAAAAAAATACGGGTTTAAACCTGTTTCAATTGATAGGCGTGTCAAAGCACGCACTTTTGTTGGTACTTAATTGGACTTAATGTAGGGTTACAGCCTACATTAAGTCCTACATTAGGTAAACATTTTCTATAAAAGCGGTGGAGTGACGATGCAGCAAAATGGTCAAGTTTTAAGTAGTGTATTTCCACATATTTCGAGTTAAAGATAAAATCATAAAAATTTCAAGTTCATTTAAGATTATTATTACGGACCCGGGCAACGCCGGGCGGGTCGGCTAGTATACTAATAAAAGAACAAAACGCTCTGTCTGTCTGTGTGTGTGTCTGTGTGTCTGCGATGGCTAGCAAAATCTACAGCACGTACGAAGCTCAAAATTTTTTTGAGAATAGCCCAATGTCTCTCCTGATGCACCTGAAGCTCAGAATTTCAAAATTCTATTTATTAACTGAGTAATTAATTAAATTCCAAAGCTCACTCTCATATAAAATCGCCTTTTTTTTTTGCTTTTTTTTCCATTTCATTTTCTTATGGTTGATTGGTTGCATAAAATTTTCGCAGAAATAATTAAAAAAGCTGGGACAGACCTTTAAAATTCATAGACTGGCAAACTGTCAGTTTAAATGAGGATTTTTTTTTAATCACAGCTGCTGTACACCATGGAGAAAAAGATAGGTGGAGGCGAAGTAAAGCGAAAAAAGGTTTGCAATACGGAGTAAGAAGTGTCTTACTCCGTGGTTTGCAATATTAAACCATTTATCGCTGAAATTTTAATGTCTCAAACAAAAGCACGAGAAAAGCATGTGGGATTTTGTATTTATAAGACGAATTGAAAGAAATGAATTACAGCTGAAGCATATTTTACGAAGAAATAGTAATTTTTTAAAATGTTTTTTTTTCTATTATATTATTTAGGTTAAAGTTAGGTTAAAGTTAAATTGCATTAATGTTATGGTTAGAATAAGGATATGTTACAATAAAGTGAATACATTTAGGCTAGGTCACATTTCTGTTATATTTAATTTACGGTAGGGTACTGTTAAGTCGTTGTTAGGTTACAGACAGGTTCTGGTTACGGTATAAAACTTTAAGGTTAGGAATTTATACACAGAGTGAACCTATACGCAAGATTTGATTAAAAATAATTTTTACTTTTGTTAAATAGCTCTGAAATTATAGATATAGTAGATTATAGTGAAAATAATAATTAGTTACGTGACTTAACAGTGATTTTTACGGGTAAATATCAACTTTTTTACACGAAAATCATGCAATCGTTGGATACATATTCCCTCCCGCGTTTTTCATTTCTCATTTTGAGTATTTTTAGAGCTTAATATTAGTTGTTGTTTTTAAAACCGATTTTTCACACAGTCAGTGGTTACGTATTTCAGACAATACATTTCTGCATGTAATGAGTTAATGATAAAATCATACAAATTTCAAGTTCGTTTAATATTGTTAATATGGACCCGGTCAACGCCGGGCGGATCAGCTAGTTACAAAATAAAATTCCTGTGTCGAAAAAAAAATTGTTTGATCCACGGATTATACACCGGAAATTACAGTGAGTTGTTTTTATAACATTTTCTGTAAATGAATTATTAAGAATGCACGGTTTTATATTTATTATTTCTCATGTAATTATTGTTATTACATTAGTTTTAGTATGATTACACTTTTTTTTCGAAACAGAGCTGAACAAAATGAAATTAATGACAGGTGCAATACGTTGATGAAATTTAAAGACTATTTATTCTACTTATATTCTTTATTGCCGAAATGTGTGGCCTTGTGTTGCATGAAGATATTAAGCAGAAGGAACTGGGATATACTCACAATTGCGAAGCTTGAACAGTAACTGCTCTTGCAGCGATTCTTTACCAACACGGTAAATTTCCACCAGTAAATTTGAATAGAAAATTTCTCTTTATTTAAACACCCCATCATTGGAAAATTTCAATCAAAATTAATGGCAATAAAAACGATATTCATTTGACAGTGGAAATATATCTCGGTTCTAGTAGTTTCGCCACATTGTGACAACCAAGACAAACTCTTGTCAGTAACACTAAAAATATTATAATACCTAGAAAAATTGACACCGGTAAAAATAAATAGAAGTATTTTTTTTACAATATTTGTAAGAGAATACCGTATTTTCCATTTATAATGCGATTAAGACAAAATTTATTATTTAAGAATATTTTTACAAAATTTGATAGACGATAATCAAAAGCTGTTAATTCGAGTGATAGAAAAATTCGTTTTCCTGTGACAACCTCCTCAGTTACTTCACTCACCACTTATAGGCAATACACCATATGTCTCATCTTTATTCACTACCCCATTTGGTGGTATCCCAATTTTAATCCATTATATTTATGTTATACAAACATTTTTTGACGGCAGGATGTTTAATCCTTTGTTGTATAGGCTTAACACTTTGCGACGCAAAAAAAAATTCATTGCTTAAGTGTTGAAATTGATGACTGACACCGGAATTCGAATACAGCTTTATTTGTTTTAACAAATAAAGTTGTATTCGAATTCCGGTGTCAGTCATCAATTTCAACACTTAAGCAATAAGCTATTTTGCAGAAGTTTAAAAAACCGAATTTTTTTTTTAACCAAAATTCCGGTGCCAATGTGGCATTTGGGAATTAAATTCATTAGCATTTGGGAATGAATTTTTGTCCACTGTTGTGGACAGTATGCAACAAAGGGTTAAGCAAGTTTCGCACACTTCTTGGAATTTCTAAGGACTCTGGCACCACTATTAAAGATAAAAAAAATTGACATTTAATATGTAAACCACAACTTTCGCAACCCCGAAATTTCATTCAGGTTTTATGTCGTTTTCTGCAGTGAAACACTTCGAAAATATTCTTAAAATTTAGTGGTAGAACAGTGCAAACCCTGTTAACCCTTTCCGGCACGGGCAAAATCTGTAGTAAAATGAGAAATTATCGACTGACACCGGAATTCACAACTGAATTTTTGAGATATTTTGAATTCCTTAATTTAAGCTTTTATTGTAAAGCCAAAGTTTTACTAAAATATTATTGGTGCCGTTTCCAAGTTTGGAATTAAAATTAGGTATCCCAGACCGGGCACAGTGTGCCGGAAAGGGTTAAAGGCTGCATTTTTTTTTTTTTTAACGCGGGTAATATGCGTTATAGTTATAACTTTTTGTTTTATAATTATCGATGCATTTTTCCCTTCAGATTTGGTCCGAGACATTTTCGGATTTTTTCATTATTTTTTTTTTAATTCCCGAATTCTTTTTATCTCTCCCCGCAGATAACTTTTCTTTCTAACCAAATCCAATCCCTTGTTTCTGTACGGGCTTTTTCTTCTTTTTTATCTCATGATGATATATATAGCTTTTTTTACGTTTCAAAATCTTTTGAGAAACTGAATTTGTTACATGCTTTTTCTTTTTCTTTCTTTCTCTCTCTCTCTCTCTCTCTCTCTCTCTTTTTTTTTTCTTTTTTTTACATGCCTATTTTGAAAGAAAAAAGAAAGTGAAATTGTTAGTAGATTTCAATTTTCTTTTTTTTTTTATTTTTTTGAATTAATTTTTGCATATATATTCGGGTTTATGATATTCATACTTTGATGATTACTCCGCAAATTTAATTGATTGTAGGATTTTGAAGAATACCGTAATTTCCCGCGTCTACACCGCTCCTAAGATAAGTCAATATCCTGCTACAGCTTGTTTTAAATAGTATCTGAATTGCTGTTGCTTAGCTTTGATTCGATTTCATCTTTTAAATAAAATTTCTTGCATGAAAAAGTATTAACTCAGTCGGGGCGTATACGCGAGAAAATACAGTACTTTTGTTTTCTTTTTAAAAATATTTTTCATGCATCGAGGACCTTAATCTTTTTCAACTTAAGAAGCTCTTATTTTTTAAAACGTATGCCGAACAATAAAACCTGTAAATATTTTGCTCATTATTTACTTTTAACCGCTTCCCTGATTGGACTGTACGTCATACGGTAACGTGCTTTTACCAGTCATGATTCGCTGGTGCAACGTACGGTCATCCATATTCCAATCATGATTCATTATCCTCACCAGTAAATTTGTATTGTAAATATTGCATTTTTTAACCCGAGCATTTTTCTCCTTCAATTAGGCAACAAATTCTGATTTGAAAAAGGAGGTGTAAAGGACATGAAAAAATAAGCATTATTTGAAAGTTTTCTTCGAAAATATTGATCAGTTAACCCTTGAGGGGCAAAGCACGCCTATTCATCAAATGCTGAAATGATTAGTCTGCACCAGATTTTAAAAATAAATTTATTTCAAAACAGATAAAAGCTTTTCTTCACGCATTTGATAAAATAAAAATTTTTATTTCAAAATACTGGTGTCAATGTGGCATTTTGCAATTAAAATAAAGTGGGATATATTTTATCCCACCGCCCTGCAAGGGGTTAAGTGGTTGATTTCGTTAGTATAATGAGATTTTAAGAAATGTCGTACCGTAATTTCTGGCGTAAAACAGGAGGATCGAACAGTTACTTTTCTGTCTAGAAATTACTTTAATAAAATGTAACAATTTAGATCGCAGTAAAAATTTGCTTTCAATTACTAAATAAAATTCCTGGGTCGAAAAATTTTTGTTTGATCCGCGGAATATACGCCGGAAATTACAGTATCGTAATTTCCCATATATACGCCGCGGCTTAGTTAATTCTTTTTTCATACCAGAAATTCTATTTAAAAGATGAAGTTAAATAAATGCTAAGTAACCGGAAGTCACATTTTATTTAAAAGAAATTCTGGTAGGAAATCGACTTATCTGAGTTGTGGCGTATACGCGGGAAATTACAATACCATAAATGGCATTTTTCTTATATAATGAATATAGTATAAATCGAGTATGTCATAATTTTCGATTTAAAAAAAATTGTTCGATTGTGTCGAATAAGTAAGAAATACCATTTAAAGCATAATTCAATGATTCTTTCTTGCAGAGTTGGCAGTTTTTTCATAAATACATTTTATAAAATTTTCTTTTTTCTACAGATTAAACCTTTTGAGAGTCTGATTTTTTTTCAATGTTTCTTTTATCCTTTACATGCAGATTTTGAACAAAAATAAAAGGAATAAAAAAAGTGCAAATTGTTGGTGAATTTTAAAGAATTTATTTTTCTTTGAGTATTCATTTTTGCCTAGATATGCGGCTTGATTGTATTCATACTTTAATGCACCATCTGCATTTTATGCAAAATTCTTTGACGGGAGGATTTTGAAGATTACTTATGTAACTTTAAATGTAAATTCCGTTCATAATAGAGAATGATATCTTTTTCCTCGAACTAAAGAGCTCAAATTTTTAAAATTATGCAGAAAATTTATGCATGTGGTATAATTTAGATCGCATTCTTTTTATATGATTTTGTATAATTGAACTGCAATTAATTGTATGCATTAAATTTCTCATTTTTTTACGTTCTTATTAGAGAATGATAAATTTTTCCTTGAACTAAAGAGCTTAAATTTTAAATATTATGCAGAACATTTATATATGTGGTATAATTTAGATCACATTGTTTTTATATCATTTGCTATAATTTAACTGTAACTATTTGTATGCACTGAATTTCTCATTTTTTTGCAATTAGTATTGTTGCATTAGTTTTTATAAAGATACACATTTCATCTTTGGGATGTAAAATACAAGAAGTAAAAGAATAGTCTTAAAGAACGTGTTCCTTTTGTTTTTTATATTACTTTTTTGCGGAGAATTTCGGTTTTGTCAGTGTTCTTAGTGTTTATACTTTAGATCGCAGTAAAAATTTTCTTTAAATCACTAAATAAAATTTCTGGGTCGAAAAATATTTGTTTGATTCTCAGATTATACGTCGGAAATTACAGTACTATAAATGGCATTATTTCATACATAATGAATATTGTATCAATCGAGTATGTCATAATTTTCGATTTAAAAATATTGCTCGATTGTGTCGAATAAGTAAGAAATACCATTTAAAACATGATTCAATGATTCTTTCTTGCATAGTTGGCAATTATTTCATAAATACATTTTATAAAATTTTCTTTTTTTTACATCTTAAACCTTTTGAGAGTCCTTTTTGAAAAGAACTTTTTTCAATGCTTCTTTTATCCTTTATATGCAGATTTTGAACAAAAATAAAAGGAATAAAAGAAGTGCAATTCGTGGGTGAATTTTAAAGAATTTTTTTTTCTTTGAGTATTCATTTTTGCGTAGATATGCGGCTTTATTGTATTCATACTTTAATGCACCATCTGCATTTTATGCAAAATTCTTTGACGGGAGGATTTTGATGATTACTTCTGCTACTTTAAAAGTAAATTCCGTTCATAATAGAGAATGATATCTTTTTCCTTGAACTAAAGAGCACAAATTTTAAATATTATGCAGAACATTTATGTATGTGGTATAATTTAGATCACATTGTTTTTATATTATTTTCTATAATTGAACTGCAATTAATGGTATGCATTAAATTTCTCATTTTTGTTGTAATTAGTGTTGTTGCATTAGTTTTTATAAAAATACACATTTTATCTTTGGAAGGTAAAATAAAGACAGTAAAAGAATAATCTTGAAGAACATTTCCTTTTTGTTTTTATTATTTTTTACTTATTTATTTATTTATTTATTTATTTATTTATTTATTTATTTTGCGGAGAATTTTGGTTTTGTCAGTGTTCCTAAATTTGCTATTAATATACCGATATTTTAAATTATTATCGTAACTATTATCTAATGATTATTATATTAACGTATTATTATATAACGATCTTAGTAAAATAATTAGATATATCCGCGGATTATACGCCAGAAATTACAGTACTATAAATGGTATTTTTCATACATAATGAATATTGTATGAATCGAGTATGTCATAATATTCGATTTAAAAATAGTGTTCGATAAAGTCGAATAAGTAAGAAATACCATTTAATACATAATTCAATGATTCTTTCTTGGAGAGTTGGCAGTTTTTTCATAAATACATTTTATAAACTTTACTTTTTTTACATCTTAAACCTTTTAAGAGTCTGATTTTTTTCAAAGCTTCTTTTATCCTTTACATGCAGATTTTGAACAAAAGTAAAAGGAATAAAAGAAGTGCAATTCGTGGGTAAATTTTAAAGAATATTTATTTTTTCTTTGAGTATTCATTTTTGCATAGATATGCGGCTTGATTGTATTCATACTTTAATGCACCATCTGCATTTTATGCAAAATTCTTTGACGGGAGGATTTTGAAGATTTATTTTGTTACTGTACAAGTAAATTCCGTTCATAATAGAAAATGATATCTTTTTCCTTGAACTAAAGAGCTGAAATTATAAATATTATGCAGAACATTTATGTATGTGGTATAATTTAGATTACATTGTTT
>CAXHSM010000333.1:0-32336 GCA_964019185.1 Maratus speculifer
AATGTCTGTGTGTCTGTAAACGCTCTATCTTCCGAACAAATTGGGATACAGACTTGAAATTTGGTAAGTATTTAGTATGTAAGAATGGGACAAAGCCCATTTAATATCAGTAACCTCTGTTATCAGGAATTATTTTTTTCGGACTCTTAAAAAATTCATTATGATGAAAAGTACATAAAAATTTTCGAAATTTTTTATTTTAACCCTTTCCGGCGCAGACAAATTCTGTTCGTAAAAGGAGAAATTGTTGACTGACACCGGAATTTAGAAAAGACATTTTTAGAAATTAAGAATTCCCTGGTTTAAGCTGTCATTGTAAAAGTAAAATATTACTAAAATATTTTGATGCCGTTTGAAATGTTTGAATTAAAATAAGGTGTTGCCGGAGTGGTAACACTGCGCCGGAAAGGGTTAAAGAATGGATGTAAGAGGCAATAAAATAACACAAATTTCGCATAGAGGACGAAGTCGATGGGATTATTAGTTGCTGATATATTTGTAATCCAGTTTTCCACATCCTTCGATTTTTCATGACCCTGTATTTCATTAATATTTCAATTCAAAGATATATTTTAATTGGAAATGAGACGCTTAATCCGCCGCAGTAACCTGTTAGTTAATATGATTATTATTTTTGGAGCTATAAGGATGTATTTTTCTTTTACGTAATTCGGTACTACTTGAGTAGTTTGGCGTTTTATATAACTTGTCGAAATGGGTTCATCAGCAATTCATTATTGATACAGCATTACTATGTACATTAAAAATAGTTCAATATACGTTTAAATTTTGTTTTGGAATTACAATGCATTTTATAAATAGTTTACACATGTTTTATTTTCATATATTATATTATGCATATCCATGATGGGTAAGTATTACGGTGGCCCCCAACGACTAGTTTCGTAATCTGGCCATTAAACGAGACATTCATACAATTTTATTGTTAAAATGCATTTATTTTTTCTCAGAGTCTATAAAAAAGCGTTTAAACTAAAGAAAAAAATCCTTTTTGATGAATCTAGTCAATGAAGAAGTAGCACGTCAAATTGTATCTCTTTATTATTCCGCAATTCCAGTGTCTCAGAGAGAAATTGCTAATCAATTGGGTATTTCACGCTGTTCTGTTCGCGTGTTTCTGTTCGCTGTTATATTGATAAACACAAGAAAAAATAAGTTAGTTCATTGCATTACAGTGGCCGCCAACGACTAGTTTTAGGTATATTTTAGGTTCTGACGGACGAGTCGGCTGGCATAAGGGTGAATATCACAAAATGCGAGATTTTGATTATCGCAGATATTGAAATTTATCCATTGCAAACAATTCAAAATTTCAAGTGGTGCATTTATTTTATGTTGCAGAATATGTTTTTGTAATTACATATACGTCATTTCTTGATATTTGTACTCCAGGATAGTGACAATTTCATTCTAAAAAATTCTTTACATTCTAGTTTTTTTTCCCCCTAGGTCTAGCATTTTAATTTTATTAAAAGGAACATGTTTTCTACATGGTAGTTCAAATTCAATGTAGCGTTTAGTTTTATTTGTTAATTTACGAAAGCCAGATAATTGACATATAAAATTCTACTCGATTTTTACAAAGATTTTAAAACATTATTTTCAAAGAAATATCAGAAAGATCTTGCTAATAGCTATGATTTTACTACGTATGATTTTCACCTGATAAAGAACTAAAATGGAATGGCCAGAAACTGACATTCATTTTCAGTGACAATAATATTTTAACCCGGGAGAACGCGCGCTTATCCAGGGTATGAATGGGTTTAACTTTGCCACCAATAAAATCATATTATAACACTCACTTTATTAAGACGGAGAAAATGCTTACAAATTTTGCGATAAAATAAGTTGAAGATTCCTTTTAAATAATTATTGGTTACAATTGTAAAAACCATACGCACTCCGGGTCTTTTAAAGGCCCTGCGCGCGTCCTCGCGGGTTAATTATGGAAAATTGTTTGTAAAATAGAGAATTTGTTACCTCCATAGGTATATATGCGTTTTATAAGGTTTAAATAAATATTAATTAGAAACTAAAACAGATATTTTTGCATTAGAGCAGAAGTCTCTTGGGACATAACGTAAAATCTGTACAATCGGCTCGATACCTTGATGTCATAGTTGATTCAATATTAAATGGCATGGCACATGTAGCGTATATTAAAAAAACAATGGCAAACTATGTCAAATCATTACACTACCTCAGTCAGAGGGACTGGGGCCTGAGCGGGGGTGTCTTGAAGAGACTTTATAAGCTGGGAATTGAGCAGATTGCAAATTACGCAACTTACGCTTAGTCTGGTGGACGGGTACACAACGGATGAGGGAGAAATTGGTCTCTGCACAGAGACCAGCCCTTCTGTCGATAACCAGGTGTTTCCGTACCACAAATACGGCTGCCATACAAGTCCTCACTATACCACTGGACCTGCAAATCGAGAAAGAACATTTTCTCGCACGCATCCTCCGTCTAAATTGCGATCTTGACAACGAGTCGATCCATTTTAGAGCAGACGAACTACAAAGGAGTGTAGATAGATTCAGACACACCTAGCAACGACTACAGTCATCGACTGGGAGGAAGCGTCTCCTCAAAGTGAGGAATTGGACCACGGGGCATCGGTGTTCACTGATGGGTCCAAGACTGACTCCGGCGCAGGAGCCGGATTTGCAATTTTTGATGAGGAAGCCCTAGTGGCGTAGAGGTCTTACAGCCTCCCGCCATACGCTACAGTGTTTCAAGCGGAACTAATGGCAATTGTGAAGGCAATAGAGTTGTGTGGTTCCATGTACGAGAGCTTCTCTCTTTACACTGATTCAATGTTTCACTCTTCGCGCTGTCGCTCGCAAACTCTCAGAATTCACAAGTGGCAGAAATACACGAGCTGAGGGAGGGTCTGGAGCATGGATGTAGTGGAGTGTATACGGGGGTATACGCCGTATACATTCTGGATTTTTTAAAGGAACACCGTATACCCTCTGCTTTTCAAGAAAGCCATAGTATATACACTCTGGGGTATACACTATGGGGTAAACTCTCTGCCTTGAGCATATATCCTCTACTTAGAGCGTATATCCTCTGTTATTTTTGCGACTACATCCCTGGTCTGAAGATAAGGTGGTTTTTGATTAAGGCTCATATCGGCGTCCGTGGTAACGAAGCTCCAGATAGGCTTGCAAAGGCAGGCGCTGAGCTTGAAGTTACCGATACCCATGTTTGTCTTCCACCGTGTGTTATCAAACACTATGTAAACCAGGAATTCTTGCGAACCTGGCAAGACCGGTGGGAAGACGAGGGAGGAGCGTCAGCCCAGTCAGTCAGTTCAGCAGGAGCGTCTTCGAAATCATTCAGCGAGATGCGGAAAGACGCGCTTGGGCTTCTCCACACATCAACTGGGTAGTTACAGGGCATGGTCCTTTTCCATCGTACTACCGACGTTTCCGGATCAAACCGCTGCCTCATTCCTGTCCGTTCTGTTCATCCCCGATTCCAGCAACCAGTCGTCACATCTTGGTGGAGTGTGTGGGTACTCATTCAGTGAGGGATCGTCATTGCCCGAGACTCACCATCAACTCGGGGCCGAACTACTTCGTGGTTCCAAAGCTCAGGAAGGCCTTCGAAGCCTTCTTGAAAGAAGTAGAGCCTCACCTCTGATAGGTCTACCTTTCCCTCAAGTGGAAGAATCTCATACGGGAAAGGTCTTCTAGCTATTGACGGTCGGTGCTCACAGGAATGACTTGTGTTGGCAAAAGAGGGCAAGTACCTTGTAAATAGTGTAAATAATTTTCATATTCATTTCTTTATTATCCTTTTTTAGTCTAATATGCATATACCGGTGTGGTAACACCATTACAATCTAGATGTAAAACCGCACCCGTGCGATTCCACCCATATCGATAGTTTCCTATATTACTTTATTAATAAAGGAAGTTTTATAACAATGTGTGTGACGTTTTTATTGACAGGGAACATAGCGCAGTATTGAAAGTGGGGTCGACGCGACGGTGTAGGCAGGGCTTCTTGCTCACGAGAACTGTTATCTTTTATACCTAGGAGCACGAGCCGCAGTGGTGTAGAATGTGCCAAGTGGAGTCATAAGATCAAAAACAGGGCCAGATGTCAGTTTTCCCCCGTTGAAGTCCTACATTGACCGTGATTAGGTAAGGATTCACAATCTGAGGTCGATCCACTTTAACTGGATGAGACCGGACGTCATCAGACACTCTAGGAGAGGTAGCGACTCCTTGTTGAAGGGATCCGAAGGCTTGTGGATCGCCTCTCATGGTCCGTGGTCTTCTGCAAATGCGTAAATCTGGGAGACGGCTAAAGTGAGGCTCGTAAGAGCGCCGTGGCGGCCCCGACCAGAGCATGGTGTGATGACCAGTAGTGGCCACGAACACCTACCCATTGTTTTACTTTGCACACATCACAGTGTGACTTGTCAGGAAAACGACAGTCTGAAATTTTATGTCTTTTAATTGCTTTATTTGTGTTAATATAAATGTTAATGAATAATGAAAAAAACTTCTAACAATGCTTTTTATTTAGAGTGTAAAAAAATAAATTGTATTATATAACATTTAATAGAAAATTTTATTGTACTAACCAATTTTCGTAATTTGTAATATTCTTCAATAAAAAAAATAATAATAAATACATGTAAAATAGCATTACTATTTAATGGAAGAGACACTAAAATATTTTATGCTTGTAGGAATTTTAAATTAAGTTTATTTTAAAGATTTATAAGCTTAGGCAAGTGTGTAGTTGTAAATCACTGTCTATTACATTACTTTCTTTTTCTCTTACGGCAAAAAAATATTAATTTAATGGTACACAGTATAAAAGTTTAGAACACCCCCCCCCCCGTCCTCCCACGTCTGAACTACCTATTCAGATACATTTTGTACATTACATTATATATCGAGAATCTTAAACATTTGCCCCTCTACCCCCACAGTCTGACAAATTCTAACACCGCTCTCTTCTTTAATTGGACAGATCTCTCCAATTTTCAAAGGCAGCGTTCATGTTTAGGTGATTTGATTCAAAAGATTTAAAATCCTTTATATTTATTTAATATTCTACATTTGCTTTAAAATATTCTAATGTGATTTAAAAGATACCTTGAGTTTTGTAAAGGTAATAAATTTATAAAGTTTAAAAAAAGTTATAAAATGATATATATAATGATATATATAATATGATTAATTTTAATGCTTAAAGTTATTTAAAATATAGTAACTTTATAAAGCATTATTTGAATATGAATTTATTATCATGCGAGAAGTGCACACTATCTACTAATAAGTATTGGGACACTTATACAAATGCCAATATCTGCGGTCACACATATACACCAAGAGTTTAAGCAGGCATCCAAGTGTGTTGTTTCGATGAAAACCATCTGTAAGAAAGACTCATCTACTTCATTTTCATCACCATACTGCCGCCCATAAGCCTTTGATCACCAAGTCCAACCACATTGCTCAGTTAAGGTGGTGCAAAGCAAGTCGATAGTGGACCGTACAGCAGTGGAAACGTGTTCTATGTAGTGATGAATCAAGGTTCACTCTCTATCATTCGGATGATAAAATGTGGGTCTGGCGTTACGCCTGTCTAATGTAACGCCTCCTGCAAGAATGCATTGTGCCCAAAATTAAGTTCGGCGGAGGAGGAATTCTGGTCTGGAAATGTTTTTACCGGTTCGGCCTGGGATCCTTGTTCCCAATTCATAGTGGACTCAACACCGAAATCTACTGAAATATTTCGGATGACAGTGTACTTTTTACGTTGTGACAGTTCTACGGGTTGGATCCATGTTACTTTCAACATCATATGCCATGTTGCATGGTCCACTATGGATTGGTATTGTGAAAATGAGGTTAATCGACTGGAGTGGCCTGCTCAGAGCCAGACCTGAACTCAATCGAAAACATCTGGGACGAATTAGATTGACGAAGTAAGGAGTGCGATAACCGTCCAAAATCAATGAAGAAATTTACCTGTGTTCTCTAAACCGACTGGGAAAAAATACTACTAATTGTCATACAAAGATTTGTAGAAAGCATTTCCAGAGGATTTTACGACTGTAATTGCTTCTCGCTGAAGCCCTACTAATAATTGAATGAGAATAAATGTTACTTTTCTTTTCAATCTCACAGGTATTCAAATACTTATTGGTAGATGGTGTATTATTTAGAGACCTTTGAAATTGTGGTTTTTAGATCTCTGTACTCGGGAGATGTTCATTAAACAAGCCTTGACTTCGATACCTACTTTAGAGGTCTGCACGGGCCGGGCTCGGGCCGATTTCCAATAATGGCATTCGGGCTGGGCCGGGCTCGGGCCTTACTTCTGAAGACTAGGGCCGGGCCGGGCCTAGTCACTAATCCTTTCGGGCCGGGACGGGCCGGGCCTAGTCACTAATCTTTTCGGGCCGGGCTGGGCTCGGGCCTTAATTTTTTTGCTGGAGTATCGGACCGGGCCTAACTTTTTTTTTCTGTACGAAGCCGAGACTGATTCCATTCTTCCTAGTTTTCATGGACCAAAATAATCAGTTCCTATTGAATCTTCCCATATGAAAATCCTTTTCTCAACTTTTTATAAATCAGTAATATTTGGCTTTGTCCAAAAATTTCTGCAAAAAAAGCATATACTTTTAAGCCGTCATTATTCTACAATTAAACATTAGAATTTATTCCTTTTAAGGAATCGTAAATTACTAGGCGTTTTAAAATAGAATTAAACACACACACACACACACAAGAAAAAAAAAAAAAAAAAAAAACATTATTATGACGGAATTTTTTTTTTAAACTGAAAACTGAAAGTTTCTTTTAAAATGTCCATCCATGCAAAATGAATACAACAATACGGGAAAAAAAATATATTAAACATTTACATGTGTTAAGAAGGGAATGCATTTTTTTTTCGTTCCAAAGCGATTTCGTCTTTGGAAATTTTATCATATACCGCTTTTTCGATTTTTTGTCTCCATTACAGGGAATATGGATTAATAATACTAGTGATAACTGAAACATTTACATACAACAAACAAAGATTCATTTAAAAGCATAAATATCGCAGCCTACGGCACTTCTGCATAAATGGAGATTATAAACATGGAAAAAAAGACTAATATAATTTTTTTTGGTCAGAACTCTTTCATAAGATTAAAGATCAATGTTCTGTAGAAATTAACTCGAGCCGGGCCGGGTCGGGCCATTATTTTTTTCGTTCGGGCCGGGCCGGACTCGGGCCGAAATTTTAACTTTCGGGCCGGGCCGGGTCGGGCCAATATTTCTTTCGTTCGGGCCGGGCCGGGCCCGGGCCGAAATTTCAACTTTCGGGTCGGGCCCGGGCCTGGAAATTTCGGCCCGTGCAGAGCTCTAACCTACTTTAACAAATTATACGATTAAAATTAATTCGCGCATTTATTTATGATCTACTTTTCTATTAAATCAGGCAATTAATCTTAGTACCATTAGAACTTTTTTTTTTCACTTTACGCTATCATTATTAGAACATTCCTTTTTGTCATCCTAGCAGTTATTTTTCTAACTACTTAAAACAAAGATATCGATGTGATAAGGATTAATCTTTCCAGGCGGACCTGTTCATACTGAACAAATAAATCATCTGAGCGTAACAGTAAGACAGTATCGTCTTCAAAATCTGGTTAATTCATGGTGAAGAAATCGATAAAAAAAAAAAAAAAAAAAAAAAAAAAAATAGTTAGCTGTAGAATGCAATCGCAGTCATTAAACAATGCCACAGAGAAGATTTTAGAATTTTCTTGCTTGTTTATCTAATTTCTTACCCAAAACCTCCGAATCTTCATAAAAAAAAAAATCTCCAAAGTTTGGTTTTCTTGCTTTAGTGGGTAATTAGCAGGGCCTGATTATCGAATAGGCACGGTAAGCCCGTGCTTCCCTTAGGAAATTTTGAAGGAGCCCTAAATTGAGAAAACAGAGACCTCGAACAATTTATTGAATTAATTCTTCTTTCCAAATTATTAACTCATTTATATAATGTATGTATTTTTAAAAAGTGTTTCAGAAAAATACCTTTCGTAGCAAATTAATTTTTTATGTAATAGATCAGTTCCAACCACATGATTGCAATTTCTCAGTTTGTCCAACCAGCTAAAGTCATCTGTTTATCAGGCAGTATTGCCGGCCAACCAGTCAAAATTGACAAAATCCAATACCTTAATATTTGTAGTAATTTGAATAATATTCGAAGTATTTGTGAGTTTCCGGGTAGCATATTTCAGATGTGTATATTGCTGGGACGATTACTGTTTCTAAACCAATAGGAGACCGTCATTATCACGGTCAAGTACACGCCCACACAGTTTGATTGACAGGAACTCGTGGACAATTGATCGTGTGTGTTTATTATTTATTTGTACTCGGATTGTTTGAATTTGTACTCGGTAATTAAAAATTAAAGGTACGAAAGAATTTTTTTTTTTTTTTTTTCAAAATGACTGAATTTTATTTACTTCAATTAGAAATTATACTTCCTCTGATCCTGAAATAAATAAATAAACTAGCAAAAGCCATGCTTTGTTTGGATTCGCGAAGCATTATTTTATAAAACAGATATTTGAAAGTAACAATATTTTTTTTTTTTTTTTTTTTTTTTTTTTTTTTTTGCATCTTTATTAAACAAAAACGTTATTTTATGTTTTGGCGCATTTTAATTTTTTATTTATGATGTAAAACTGGCATAATAAGATATTTTCGAAGCAAACTTTTACAAATTTTTTTTAAATTTTCAACTAAAAGCTCTTTTAAAGATGTTTTTACAATTTCAAGTAGCCACTGGTGTTTTTTAATTGTTTGAAATATGCATGTTTCCAATCTTTGTAATCAACATCCGATAATCTTTGATAGCTATTTTAGAATAATATATTTGAAGAAAGCTTGAAGAAAGTTACTTCTTCAAAATCCTATTTTCTGGAAAAAACATTTGAAATCTGCTTTCGTTGATACTATGAATTTTTAACTGTAAAACATTTTATTTTAATTTCTTCGTTTTTATACATGTTAGCGTATGAGAATTGCTGTAATTCTCTCCGCGTGGGAGAACTTTTTACTTTCTGCGAATGGCAACTCAATTAATGGAATTACCTTTTAACGAAGCGCTCTCTCATTCTCGCAGTGACGTTTTCACGAATAATTATTGTTGTGTTTGCGAACTTATTAAAGTCTTATTTTTCTATAAAATTCTTCTGATTAATGAGTCGATATTATTTAGCCACAATACGACCTTCGCAAAAATATTTATAAAGAGCTTGAACCAACAACTTCACGCAGATCTTTTAATTTTTCATTTATATAACAAATTTAAGAATTAATTTTATTTGTTTACAATTATTTTGTTGCCAGTTTACAAAAAAAAAAAAAAAAAAAAAAAAAAAAAAATTCCATAATACAATTTTTTTTAAATGTTTAAGTGTCATCTGTGTAAACGATTTTGCGGGATAATGAAAACATGTTTTATTTAATAAATTAATCATGATTCTATCTATAATTATTTACTCCATGATTTAAACTTTTTTTTTCTGAAAATATACGCGTTTCATTTTTTATTTATTTGCTAAAATGCGTCCGTATTGGAAATGCATGTAAAATAAATTAATTAAAATAATAATTTTTTTAACGTTTTACTGTAAAAAAAATTATATTCTGCAAATCTACAGATCATAATTTATTTTTGTGTTTAATTTGAAGTTAAAATATTGAATAGTTTTTTTGTAAAGCGTACGACAAATTGTAATTTGAGTGGACTAGTAGAGGATTCGCTTCGCTCATCCTAATAAATAAATAAAAATTAAAGTAAGAATTTTGCTTATACGGATATTTTCGCAGAATACTTTTTTCCCCATTTGTTTAATATATATATATAAATCATTTTGGAACGATATTTAGAATATTAAAAGGGTTTGAAATATTTTTTTTAAATGTCTTATTTATTAATAAAAGACAGCCGCCAATAATTAAAAAAAAAAAAAATCACCAACGGACTCTCGGCCCGCGATGGACTCGAACCCATATCCTCCGGTTTCAAGCTCGACGCTCTAACCATTCAGCCAGTCAGCTCACTTTCATCCGCAACAGATTATCGTTATAATTAGCACCGTCAATTGTCCACGAGTTCCTGTCAATCAAACTGTGTGGGCGTGTACTTGACCGTGATAATGACGCTCTCCTATTGGTTTAGAAACAGTAATCGTCCCAGCAATATACACATCTGAAATACGCTTCCGGGTATGACGAATTTAGGAAACGCTTCTCGAATGAAAGAGAACCCCGAAGTGACACTGTGTTTCACGTAGCGACAGCGGTTAATCGGATCCTGAAAATAACCATGAATGACATTAATCAGCATAACAACGAACAAATTATTGAATATCGTTATTTAATCCAGTCATCGCAGAAGGAACTGGTTATTTTTTCTGGATAAAGAGCATTCAATAGTATTTATTATTTATAATAACAGAAAATGTATTTTTTTTTAACCTTGTTTAACGTGTTTGCATTTTTAAGCATATTGGACAGGGTAAGCAGGAATTTTTTCCTGTTTATCTAGTAAATGTGTTTGAAAGAATCAGTTATTCATAAGTGTTTGTTTCTAGATTGACAGCTTTTGGCTACCGATACTGTTTTCACTTCTATGATATTTAACCTAAATTTACTATTTTCTATTTGCTAAGATACCCGACTTGTGGCGCTCTCTCGATTTTTTTACTGAAAGCATAGCTATAGATATCACAGAGTAGCATAAGCTTTAAATAGGAACTATAAGATGTTGGGATAGAATAGAAAAAACAGAATTTTTGTCCATTGTGGTTGATAGTATATTATCACCATAAAATTGTATATTACTGCAGCACTAAAAGCAATAACTCTAGCCGTTTTATTTTACTTCGATACTCATTTAAATAAATCATACTATTAGAAGTTATTCAGCAATTTGTTTAGGTCTTATTTTTATTAAAGAAAGCAATTAATCTCAATACCATTAAAGATTTGGTTTTCAGGATTAATTCAATTTTAATTCCACTCCATGCTATTAAGATTGTGCCATTTCTTTTTTTCATCCTCAGCAGTTAGTTTTCTAACTTCTTAAAATAGAGAGGGGGCGATATGAGAACAATTAAAGTTTTTTGACGAACCAGTTAGAACTGAGCGAATAAATCATCCTACCCAAACAGCTAGACAGAAATGACACAGATAAATCTGATTAATTAATGGTGAAATTAGAAAGGAGGACAACAGACAGACAGAGCCGTAGATGCAATCGCAGTCGCTAGGCAATGCGATAGCAAGAATCTTGGAATTTTTCTGTCTTGTTTGTTGTAGTACACGACGAGTGCCAGTCATGTTTCCCTTTCTCTGATCTGAGCTCGAGATTAAACTTATTATCCAACGCTGCAGTTGCATTGCAGATTCGAGATTGATCTCCACGAAAGCCGATTGTAGCTGGAACTTCAGAAATTTTCTCTTAATGAGACAGAAAAATGTGGGCATAAAAGTGTTCTACCCACGCATACTGCAGATTTGCTCCCTCGCCCCACAGTAATTTGTTACTCCATTCCGATTACTTAGTGCTAGAGATGGGCATTTTACTTACCCATCATACGTAGTATAGGGTAAGCCTTGCAATCGTTTTGAAAATCGAAAATTTTTTTTTGACGGATTTACACGTTTTAGATAGTAAAGATTCCGAAAAACATATTTTTAGAAAAAAAATTTTGCCGTCCGTCTGTCTGTCTGTCTGTCTGTCTGTAAACGCTCTATCTCCCGAACAAATTGAGATAGAGACTTGAAATTTTGTATGTAGTTAGTATGTAAGAATGGGACGAACCCTATTTAATATCAGCAACCTCGATTATCCGGAACTATTTTTTCGGACTCTCGAAAAATTCGTTCTGATGAAAGGTACATAAAAATTTTCGAATTTTTTTATTTTAAGGAATGGACTTAAAAGGCAATAAAATAACACACATTTTACATATAGAACGAAGTCGATCAGATTATTAATTGCCGAGCTATTTGTAATCCTGTTTTCCACATTCTTCGATTTTTCATGACCCTGTATTTCATTCAAATTTCAATTCAGAGGTATACTTTAATTGGAAATGAGACGCTTCATCCGACGCAATTAATTGTTAGTTAATAGTGTTATTATTTTTGGAGTTATAAGGATGTTTCTTTTACGCAATTTGGTACTACTTGAGTAGTTTGGCGTTTTATATAATTTGTCGAAATTGGTACATCAGCAGTTCTTTAATATAGCATTACTATGTATTAACAATATTTGAATTTTGTTTATGAATTGCAATGCATTGTATTAATAGTTTTCATATGTTTTATTTTCATATACATATCCATGATGGGTAAGTATTACGGTGGCCCCCAACGACTAGTTTTAAAATGTATTAGAATTAATAACAATGCTGTTTTTTTTAACACTTTCCAACAAAGTTGAAGAGTGTTTAGAAATTTCGTTTGTTTGTCTATCCGATCGTACTCTAACTCGTGTAAATATAATCAGATTGCCATGAAATGGGCAGATGCTATTGCCACTATGGCATGTTCGATAGGTACTGCAGATGAAGTGTATAGTATTTTATAGTATTTACGGGTCATTTACAGAGACAGTCAAAAGAATTCTGTTACATTACGGTCTATGTGGAAAATCGCTTGCGGAGTATTTTAATAAAATTACGATATTTTAAGCATTCTAAAATTTATGTATATATATATCGTGGAGGGGAATCACACGATGCTTATTATAGAATAACGTATTCATAGAATATAGCATTCATTTGTAGGGACTCACAAAAGTATTTGGCTACAGAAGAAATTGAACTATTAAAGCTTATGAACAATAATTGCCTGAAGCGCGTTTTCAGCTGTGATTTTTAAATCGAACTATTTTTCATTTAAAATATAGTCATATATGATTGCTTGCTTTATAATTTGCATTCACGTCTTGAATCATTCATGACTGATAATAAAGAACAGGTGTGATATGGTTAAAGATGGTTTATAACAATAAATAATATAAATGGATTAAGATGGTGTAAAGGTGGTTTATAACAATAAATAAAAAGTATCACATTTGAGCCGTTCCAACACAAATCAAAGGGTAATGTTGAAAATCTCTGAGGAAAGAAATGACATTTTTGGAATACAGATCATTTTGATCAAGTTTCGTTTCAGCTGAATTTCCAGTAGTATTTTCGCCGAAAACGAGATTTCGGGGATTCTCGGATCTTAATTAATTTATTATGTTTTACATTACTAAGAGATTTTAAAACAAATGTTGTGTAAATTATAAAAAACAAAATTTATTTAAATATCTAACTTTCTATAACGATTCTTTTATAAAAGATTTTAAAATAAATATTGAGGAAAGAATTTAATTCTTAAGTGCTGGTAATTTAGGATATTTTAAAAAAAATTCAATGTAGTATAAATTGTAAAAAATTATTATTTTACTTATTCCTAGAACAGAAACGGTTTTCTCTCTCCTAATTGGTTCTGTGGAAGCAGATGAGACAAATTTTCATTATTTTTAAGTGCCTATTTTAAACAAAACTCTGATTCATAACCTACATAAATAATACCGAATTTTAAATGTTGATAAAAGAATAAGTGGTCTGCATCCTTCCGCTACCTTCTTGTAAACACTTTTCTGTTTTTCATTATTTATCTATGTCTCATCCTCTTCAGAACCCAAGGGTTTACTTACCTCTACAAAACTTACGATTTTAAGGATTGTACTGATAATCGGACGGCAGTTTAATTTATTGTTTTTTAACGGAAAAATTCTCGTAAATCCACGAAAAATTATTGTAATTTACGAGAATTTTTTCCGTTAAAAAACAGTTAACTGAACTGGCGTCCCTATTACCAGTACAATTTCCGTAAAACCGTCTGTTCTTCTTCTTCTTCTTTTTTTTTTTAAACAGTGTATGTACTTTATAAAATTTCAGTTATGGATTTAAATTATCAAACTGATAACTAAGTAAGATTACAGAACGAAAAAAATTAAAATCTGTTGTTTGTACATAAAATTTGATGATATATGGAGATTGAACAAGTACATTTTTTTAGACAATTTTTCAGGATTTTTTAATTTAATTTTACATTTTTGCATTATAAAAACACTGAAAATATAAAATAAATTCATATTTATTTTTAGTAATATATAATTTTCCTTTATAATGGACTCTACAAATGGTATCTTAACGCACAGTAATATTATTTACGTTTCCATTTTTGTGCATTTCTGCTGTAAGTCATTTATATGAAACATAGCTCACTGCAGAAGTGCTATAAGAAACAAATTAACATTTTGTTCAGTTCTGCTACCTTTTAGGATCTATTCACACCAATTTCTCTCTTTTTAAAGATTATGTGTATATCCGTGAATAAAAATTGTGAAGATGCGTATCCTATAGGATACATAAGGTCTGAAGAGAATATAATACATACAGAAATAAATCATGTAACCATTCACATCCTGTTATGTAGTAAATAAAATTTTAATAAATATTTAAGTAAAGAAAGATAAAACGAATGTCATTTTTTCAAATTGTCACTTAGGCTTGTATTTTCTAATTTGGAAAAAAAAAAGAAAAAAATTACAAAATCCTTCAGATCATTACAAAATACGCTTTATGTATTTAATAACGCTAATTCAATAGTATGATGTGCTATGGAATTATGTATACGCATCAGTTGTGAATCATATTTTTTAAAAAAAAGTGACAAATACTGTCATGTGGTGCAAGTCAACAGATGAAGATCGTGTCATAACAGCTGACGAACCCCTAGTGTGCCAAGCACAACTGTCATCTTTAATTCTTTATCTCAGTCTAAAATCATTTATTTAAAGCATCAGATAATTATAAAAGTGAACAGTATCTCTCTCCTCATCTAAATACGTATTTAATATCGAAAAGTATTTTAAAATATGATACTTTATGTTAAGATCATATTTTGCTCCAAGCAATCTAACACTTATTGACCTTCCACTTGACAGTTCTCGATTTGGGTCAGAGATCTGCAAGAACCTGGATTTGGCCGGAGGTCCGTATCCAGCCTGGTTAAGCGGTAAAATAAACACTTTTTTCTTTCTTTTTTTTTTTTTTTGGGGGGGGGGGGCTTTTTTCGTAACTTTTTATTTTTTTCCCAATAAATATTAATCTTAATATTAATCTAATATTAATGTTATCATTAATCTGGGCCTTCTGACCAGATTTAAAATATCTAACTAAACCGATTGAATGCGAGCAATTTTCAACGGATTCGACTGGGGCAGGGATATAAATGTGCTGCACCATCTGATGTTATAGATTGATAACATCAATATAGAAAATAAGCCCTAAGTAGAGATCGTCATCAAGCAGAATTTTTCAGTAGATGCGAGTTGGCCGAGATTAGGATTGCATGTTTTCTACAGGCTGGATCTATATGTCGGATTGGACTCACAGTCCAAGAGCCGACAGCACAAAACCCTAAGTCATCGAGCACAAGAAAAAATCCTTTATTTTATGGAAGAGTAGTAATAGGGGAATCTAATGATCCATATATCTGAAGCAAAGTGGTGCATAAATCAAAAATTAATGTCACTAGTGTTTGACTTGTAAGCTTATCTTTGTGTTTGCCGTACAGTCAAAAGTATGAAAACACGGAAAACTGGGTGTAAGAAAACATAATGATAAAGTCTATGAGTTACCATAGTGATATTCATTTTTGGCTTATGCACCACTTCACTTCCAGCAGATATGGATCATTAGATTCCCCTGCAACTATTCTTCCATAATACAAAGGATTTTTTCTTGTACTTGATGACTTAGGGTTTTGTGCGGTCGGCTCTTGGACTATTAATTGTTAACATGACGCGTCAGGCAGGTAATTTATTATTATTATTATTATTATAGTGCAATGAGCTTTTGGTAACGAAAAAAATTTAAAAAATTATACACTTCAAAAGCTATGTTGTTTTTAACCATCTTTTTTTTTTCCTTTATTCTGAAAATATTGATGTTTTTAATGAATTTTTATTTGAATGTAAGAATCTAATGAGTATAAATGATATTGAACCAAATTTCCGCGCGGAAGAATAACCACTCATACTGGGATGAAAAACGTGTTTCTCACGTGAGCAGTTTCGCTTATAATTCAATACGTAATTTATTGGTCAAAAAATGAAAAATTCAGTTCGATTCCAAATCGCCAGGCTTTCCAAGTTTATATCTTTCCGTTAAAAAATGAATTTGGAAATGTGTCAAAACGTTTTGCGCTTATTGAGCAGAGCAGTTGAGAACAGCCTTAACTATTTAACTCCTTAATCGCTCCTTATATATATATAATTGTATTGCACTTTAGCAATTATTGAAATAAGAGTTCAAAGACTTCAGAAGTTCAAAGTTCGGAATAAATCGAATCCTTCGATTTATTCTGTTGAGCTGATCCAGAGTAACAGACCAGATAAAGTGATCGTTGAGGTTAATTGGGTGAAAGAGTCCTCCAGCGTTCGTGTCCGGGATGGCTCAGTCAGCCAATACATCCCTGGTTTGAAGCCTGGTCCGGACTTTTTTCACCCAAAAATGAAAAATGGAAAATTTACACCTGTTATAATTAATTTGCCGATTGAATAATCGTGTTTAAAATTAATCTAACATCAAGTTAAATCTTTCTTGAGGCTGAACTCAAAATTTTAATTTCTGAGGTACCGTCGAAAAAGTAGTGCAAAAATATGTACCGTTTCCTATTTCCGAATCTATTGAGAGTAAAACTATGAAAAAAATAGAGATAGTAGGCCTTAATTTAAACTTTGCAAGAAAAGTATAGCGATTACCTTGGGTCATATAGTTTTTGAGGATTTTCTTTCTTCCCTGACAGACAAATTCTGGATTTTCTTTCTAGACGAGATTTATGAGTTTTTCATCTTCATCATATCACAAAATGTTTCACAATCTCGTATTTTTTTCTCTCTCCTATGTACCTATTAATTTAAAAATACTGATTTTGTTAAATTTTGCAAAAATAAATAATTCGCAGAATTTCTCAAAAAAAAAAAAAAAAAAAAAAAAATATATATATATATATATATATATATATATATATATATATATATATATATATTCACTGAAAAAACTCGCTTACAAAACTCGAAGTTTCAAGACAGGTTACCAAATATGACATTTCATGATTTTTTTTTTTTTTTTTTTTTTTTTTTTTTTTTTTTTTTTTTCCCGTTGTTTAGGAATTTTGGGACAAGTACGATCCTTATATTTTTAATCTTCTAAACGCTTTTCTTATCTTTAAACTAGCTGTTACCCGTGACTTCGTTCACATAACATTTAGTGAAGATTTAATTAATCAATCAAACAAAAGAATTCGTTGGTAAAAAGCACGTGTAATTTTTTTTATCGCGATTTATAGTAAAAATCTTCTGATGATCCTTTTTTGACGATTTTTTTTGCTGGTTTAAATTTTTTTTTCAGCGACCTATACTAATAGACCTACAGGACGTAAATTGGCGTCAAGTAAGAAGCCGAAGAATGCCTACTTTTTTCAACTGTTCTTTCATGTAAAAACTGCTGTAAGGAAAGATGTCACATAGCTTCAGTAGATGTAATTTTCGAAATACAGTCGGCTCTCTTTAATTCGAACTCGTCGGGACCACAAGAAACGTTCGAATTATGGAAAATTTGAAATGAAAACATGCTTAAAAAGTTAATTAAATCCAATTGATTTTTTAAATCATCAGATTTTAAAACATTCACCTTTTATATAAACATTTTAATAAAAATTTTAATTTTTCTTAAGAAAGGTGTTATAATAAAAATAAAATACATTGACATGTTTCGGAACCGTCAAATAAGTTCCATAGTCATAATATAAATAAAACAAAATTTCAAAATATTTCTCGGTCAATACAAATGACACGCGACAATGAGATATAAATAACAAAAAACACGCGCGCTATTGTAAAAGAAAATTAAAAGTAGACCATTATCTAAAAGAAATTCCAACCTGGTTCATCCCATTCAAGCCCTCACGAGGAATTTATTCGATAATTCTAACCATAACTTAGGAATAATAAAAGAAACGGTATCATTGCAAACCAGATTATTACGCGTATAAATTTCAATGGACTCTCTTATAATAGATTTACGATTACAACGATTACAATTACGATCTACTTTTAATTGTTTTACAATAGCGCGCGTGTTTTTTGGTGTTTTTATATCTCATTGTCGCGTGTCATTTGTATTGACCGTGAAATATTTTGAAATTTTATTTTTATTTATGTTTTAGATCATGGTCTATATTTTAATTTAATTTTTTGCAATAGAGCGCGTGTTTTTTGTTATTTATATCTGATTGTCGCGTGTCATTTGTATTGACCGAGAAATATTTTGAAATTTTGTTTTATTTATATTATGACTATGGAACTTATTTGACGGTTCCGAAACATGTCAATGTATTTTATTTTTATTATAACACCTTTCTTAAGAAAAATTAAAATTTTTATTAAAATGAAAACAGGCTTAATATGTTATATTACAAAAGAATTAATGTTATAGTGTTTTAAAAATTTATTTCGTCTGTTATCATTAGAATATAACTAAATATTGAATAAGAATGTATAAATACATAAACTAATTAAAAGATTAAAAACAAGCACAATGGAATAAAAATTTGAAGCATCACTGATGGACAGACAGGGTATTAAGAAAGTGGATAGCAAATGCGTTAGATTATATGTATACTCGTTCGGAACAATTTTCACAAAAAATCAAAGAAAGAAAGTTATTCAAATGATTTAAAATCAGTGAGAAAGAAAAGAAAAATCAAAAATCGGAATTCTCGTTAGTTCGAATCAACGAAGTCAAGAGCAAATGAATTCGAATTTATTAAAAATTTTAACATTATTCTGCCATTGACTTGAATCGGGACTTCATGAGTTCGAATTAAGCGAAGATTCGAATTATCGAATTTCGAATTAATGAGAGTCGACTGTAAATGGAGAATATTACATGCACTGACATACTCAGTTTATTTTCGATAAAAACTTTTTATTGCAGTGCAGGGATATTCTATTCCTTCTCCCCTCAATTCTCAAAAATTTCTCCTTTTTCTCTCAACTCTCAATCCTACAATTTACAAAATTTTAAAACTTCTACCTAAATTAATTACAATGTTGAGTGCACAATAATTAATCCGAACAATCAATTATTTGTATAAAAATATTTTGTTAGATATTGGTGATCCCATTCGTTATTTTAAATGGCTATCTCTTCAGCAATTTTTGAATTGCTAACACTAGAAAAACTTTGAATTCAATGATCTTTTTGAACAGCTTGTATGCAAAAAAAGAAAATTATATATATATATATTAAGAAAAAAATAGCAAGAAAGATGGGGGGAGTAAACTTATAGCAGAGCAACCTTGTAACGTCAGAATTAATTGGACGTACAAGAGCAGAAGATTGTTAGTTTCCGTATCACAGAAAACGTGTCTATTAATTACTTGGAATGGACTACATTTTTACGTGACAAGCACGGTGGTCTACTAGCTCGGTAACATCACTACAGGACTTACGACAATAAAACGAGGAACTTAAAAGAGATATTATTTCCACTGGTATGAAATACTATTTTAAATACTTGAATGGGAAATTTTTGCTGAAGATTTTTGAACGTCGCTTGTGTAAAACAAAATGTGCTGTGTTACTAACACGACGACCAGTTTATGTTACTAGACGTAATTTTCTTATAAAAATTCATCGATATACAGGCAGGAATGGCAAGGTTTTTCACATCCCCGTTAAATATTGTGGTAAAAATCGGTATTTACCGTCCTGGGAAATACTGTGTTTCTCCCACACGGGAAATACTATGTTTCTTCCATATGGGAAATACTATGTTTTTTCCAAATGAGAAAAACTGATTATTATAAATATAAATTCAAAACAACCTTTAAAAATGTTAAAATCGAGTTCTGAGCTTAAAAGGTAAAAATAAATAAATAAATAAATAAATAAAAATAAGAAAAGGGGACATCTATAAAAACGGACAATGGAGTATTTAAATATTTACATACCAGACAGACAGAACATTTACCAATCATAATCGATTTTCTATTCTTCGTCTTACTCATTGGATTTTAGCAATAAATAACAAAATACTAAGTTAGAGTCTTTTTTATTAAACCCAGTCTATTTCTAATCTTGTTTTCGATGAAAAAAAATTGGAAAAGATACGCTCCAGAGATGCTGCTGATGCTAGACATCCCTGAAAATGTTCCATTAATTCCATTCTTTATCCATAATTGAATGTTTATTTACTATTGATTGATTAGTTGGTTGTCAACTTTGTTTTTGGTTATTACTGCTGAATATCGTTTTGCTAATTGTTTTTGTGTGGAGTTCGGTGGGCTTCTGGAGAAAATCTGATCAAATCTTCAAAGACTGATTCTTTAAACATTCTATTATAGGCTACAAAGAATCTGGCAACAAAAAATGTTAATGATTATGGTGAACTGGTACTAATGGTGTAAAATAACAATTTGCGTAAATATTACACCAAACAAAAGTTGCAAAATGACAAAAAAATATATATAAGTACATATGTTTTTCATAGATTTACTTAAAAAATGATAAATTTTTATTTAAATTTAATAAAAATCATTTATTGCTTCGCTTGATGACACTAGTGGTTTTAAGTTTAATCATTTTATTTTATTGTGTTTTAAAATAGTTATTATTAAAATCTATTGTGTATTTTAGGAAATTTATTATGATTTAAAAACATAGCAAACTTTATGTTTAAAGCAATAATTTTAATTGTATACATCAGATTCAGAAAGCCGTAATATTTCATACATATATCGTCATTTGGAAGTTTTTTTTCTAGTATTTACAAGTTTTCCCGGTGGGATAGAAAAAACAAGTTTTGGTCGGGAAAAAGCCAACCCTGCACACAGGGTGGTTATACAGTCACTCAAAAAAGTATTCGGACACTTGGAAAATATCAAATGGTAAGCTGTTTATAAACTGTTAATAACATTAACACCTAAACAACATTAAAAATGAAATGATTTAGCGTTTGGTAAACATATTAGATTAAAAAAAAATTTAAATATTTTACAATTGTTGTTTTTTCTAGCTTTATAAATATTATACAACTTCGAATAGATCTCAAAAAAGTTTTGAGACACTTTGAAATTAGAAAGTTAAAACATATTTATCGCATCAATTAGTACTTTTTTTTTAGTATAAATTTAGGTATATTGTTAGATGTTCAATTTCAGTATATTTGTGCCTTTCGTGTAAGAATGGAAAGGAGCAAACATATCTCTGTGGATGTGCGAAATCTGGTTATAAATCACTGGAAAAAAAGGGAAGTCAGTTCGTCGTATAGGAGAAATTTTAAGACTGGGTAAGTCTAGTGTGTTTAATATTATACCCAGATTCAAGAAAAGATTGGTTGGTTGGTTGGCTGGCTGGCGGCTTTGTCTCGACTACTCGACAAGGGAGAAAACCGAAATCTCAAACGCAGAATGCTATGAAAAATCTGTGGCTACCCACGAGCAACCACAAGGGAGAATTTAACGAGAGAAGAGAAACCGGGGCCGGACTCGAGAGTGGCTGTAATAATCTCGGAATACGTAGAATGGGACTGTAAACCAAGCACAGAAAATAAGGTGATCCTGTTCATGCTGTATTTTACGCACTGGAGAAGGACTTGGGACTGGAAGGTCTTGGGGACACAGCATATGGAACACAGTGGAGAAGGCGCCAGATTCATACTGAAAAGGCGGGAGTTAATCGGCCAGGTACGGGTACGCCACCGAGAAATCCAGATGTCCTCACTGCGATGGCAGGTCCACTGTCGAAAGGCATCGTCCTCACTAAGATGAGGGAAATCAGAGCAATAATCGCTGTTTAGCCAAGCATATGCCTTTTCAGCTATCCAGTCACGACGGATTTGGGCCCCAAGGTCTTCAGGAGCGACCCAGTTCAGGGTGCGAGTAAGGTACGGGCTATTACGGGCCAGGGAATCAGCCGCCTTGTTAGGAGGAATGCCCTTGTGACCAGGACATCACACAAGATTAAGAGAAACAGTATGGAGAGAAAGGAGCTGAGAGATTGTGTTATGCAGGAGTGTCATTACTCTAGGAGAGCGGAGAGAACAGAGCAGCTGTCAGTGAGCAGGAAGTAACGACCAATTTCTTTCACATAGGAAGTTAGAGCGAGGAAAATGGCTAAGGCCTCGGCAGTGAAGACAGAGTTGAGATGATGTACAAGCATGGCGATACTGGATCCGGATAAAGAATTGTGAACAGCAACGGCTGTTTTAGCGGAGTATTTGGAGGCGTCAGAAGAAAGCAATACAGTGTTTGACATCGAAGCGCTCCACGACTTCCAAGCTTGGTAGATGGCCCCCGAAGGGAGAGAAGTATTTTGGAAGGGAAGACCATCCAAAAAGATATGGCAATCTGAGTGAAGAAAAGGGTGGGATGGCCACGAGAACTTGAGTATATCGTTAGGACCTAAGTTGTAAGTGTTCAGAAACTCAACAGCAGCAGCCGAAAGATGCCCAGAAGCAATGGAAGGGTCAGACGAGAAAGGGGGATGTGGGAGAGAAAACTGGAGAGCTAGGAGCCTATTGGCAATGCAGCGGATACGGCTGACCATGCTGGAGTCGTTCGCCTCACGGCGCAGGAGAGGAAGTGCAATACATCTCGGAAGGCCGGTGGCAACTCGTAGAGCAGCATTGTAGGTGACCTCAAGAGAGTTCAAAGTCGAGGGGCAGACTTTGAGAAAGAGGGGACAGGCATATTCGAGGAGACTCCGAACAAGAGAGTCAATGATATGCAACATGTGGACCGTATGAATACCATGATAGTGCGAGGCGACAGCTTTCAAGTAGTTAAGCCTCTTAAAGGCCTTGGCACGAAGGTAAGAGAAGTGATAGTTGAACAGGAGGACCTGCCGAACCAGATCCCAAGAACTCTAACAACAGGACTCCACTCAAGTTCAAGGCCCGTGATAGTAGCTTTTGATTCAAGAGGCCGACGGCGGGAGAAATCAATGGCGGTGCTCTTCTCAGATGAAATGGAGAAGTGATGAGCAGAACACCACTGAACTAGCCGGTCAGTGCAGTTCTGGAGTTTAGCCAAAAAAGCGCAGAGGGTCTTCCCCCAAGGCATATATGAAAATGTCGTCTGCATAGATCAGGAGATGTACTCCACACTCCAGGATCTCAAAGATGTCGAAGAGGAAAATCATAAAAAAAAACGGGGAAAGGACACTACCCTGCGCTACGCCTCTCCTACATGGACCACAGTTGGAAAACTGAGACTTCCACCGAACGTGGATAGAGCGATCCGTCAGAAAATTTGCAAGCCAGCGGCCAACTTTGCTCCGTATACCAAGGTGAGCGAGCTTATAAATCAGGCCATCGATCCAGACTGAATCGTAAGCCGAGCTGATATCAAGACATACCGCAAGCGCAGTCAGACGGGAGTTGCGAGCTCTTGATATATCGTCAAAGAATTTACACAAAGCGGCCGTAGAGTCCTTGAAGGGCATAAATCCGTAGTGAGAAGCCAGAAAGATCTCGTTATTCCCAGCCCAAAAGATAAGGCGGTAAAGAAGGAGACGTTCAAAGACCTTCGAGCAAACGGCAGTCAGCGCAATGGGACGATAAGAAGAGACCAGATGAGAAGGCTTGCATATTGGGACGATGGTAGCTTCCTTCCACTCAGAAGGCACGGTACCCGAGCCCAATAGGTCGTTATAAAGGGTGAGAAGTTTCCCCAGATTTGTGTCGGAGAGGCCTCGGAGTAATTTAACGGATATCCCATCACGCTCCGGAGTTGTAGGACGAGTCATCTGGATGGCGAGTCGTAGTTCATTGAGGGTAAAGCGATCATCAAGGCAGGCGTCCCCATCGCTGAGATCATAAGGAATGGGAACCAAAGGATCACCTTGGCTGAAAGCCTCAAGGAAAAGGTCCGCTTGGGCACGCCAGGAAGCAACGGGGCCCCCATTCCACAAAATGTTGTCGCCAGGTGGAGTATCTTTACGAGCCAGATTTTTGAGCAATTTGAAGATTTGGCCATTCGAACCCTGAGAGCGACAAGTCTTGTCCCAGTAGCTGCGGGAAATCTGTTTGATGTAACGCCGGAACATGCAGTCTGTTTATAGAGCAACCACATCTCCTTGGAGCAGCAAGATCGTGCGAGGCGGAGGTAGCGACGTTTGAGACCAAGCAGCTTGCGACATGTGGAATCCCACCAAGAAGCATTGTGACAAGACGCACGGCGAGGAAAAACGGAGCACCTGGAGATTGCCACTCTACAGGAATCCGCTTGTGCACGCCAGGAAGCGACGGGGCCCCCGTTCCACAAAATGTTGTCGCCAGGTGGAGTATCTTTACGAGCCAGATTTTTGAGCAATTTGAAGATTTGGCCATTCGAACCCTGAGAGCGACAAGTCTTATCCCAGTAGCTGCGGGAAATCTGTTTGATGTAACGCCGGAGCATGCAGTCTGTTTATAGAGCAACCACATCTCCTTGGAGCAGCAAGATCGTGCGAGGCGGAGGTAGCGACGTTTGAGACCAAGCAGCTTGCGACATGTGGAAGGAGCATTGTGACAAGGCACACGGCGAGGAAAAACGGAGCACCTGGAGATTGCCACTCTACAGGAATCCGAAAAGGAGTCGTAGGTAGAATATGAATTGGAGTTATCTAGAGCCGAATTTAGAAGACAGCCGGCGGAGGTCCAGTTGACAAAGTGGCAACGGCAGTCGGCGTGACTATCGTGCCAACCAATCTGAATGGTTACGGGATAGTTCTCAGAATCGAAAGGATCCGGATGTACCGAACAGGAAAGCGAACCAAAAAGGCCAGGAGATGAGATCGTTCATTTGCTTTGTTTAATAGAAGCATTTTCTCGATTCAATAAGGAACAAATTTCTGTGTTTTAAAACCGGTGACGAAACATTAAATATTTCGTAAAAGGCTCTCGTCGCGAAGAGGTTAAGGTGTGGTTTTTTGATGGAGCACTCCAATAAATATTTATTAAATATAAAATGTCTAAGGTGGGGGCTGCGAAATTTCCGGGTACATTCTGGGTGTTTTGGTAAAAACCGTCTGCTTTCATTTTGTGAAAAAGCTCCAGTAAGAAATTGTATTATTCGTTACCATGGTAATTTATTCTTCTTATTTTATGTTTTTGGCAGCATTCTATGTTTTTGTTTTAAGTTTGTGTTTATTCGAATGTAAAAAGATGATGGAATGTTGATAGCCGTGCAATGGCTCGCATACTTCAGTGTTGAATAAATCACATCTACAGTCCATATTTGTTGTGTTTAAGAACCAGCGTGTGTTGTTTCTTATTAGTTAAAACCGCTACGACCATTTTGGGTCCCAAGTCAAGCCGGAACCTGTGAAAATTTTAAATGAGAAAAAAAAAAAAGAAGATTTTTCTGAAGTTCTTCTCAATGTTTACATTCATAGTAAAGGAAAAAAGAGAAGGTGAGTTAATTTCCCATTCTATTCTATGTATAAAAAAGAATTAGTACAATTTAGAATTAGTTTAATTTTTTTAATGTAAATAAAAATGACTGATTTGAATACCATTAAAACTAAAAGAGCTGCTTTACGCAGAACTATTACCAATTACGTATATTAAGAAAATTGAAAATATTATTGCGGTTGATGAAATTAATGTGAATGAATTAGAAGAAAATATTGAGTTGTTAAAACAAAAGGAAACTGAGTTAAAAAAGATTGATAGAGAAATAGAAATTTTAATTCAAGATTCTAAACAATTAGAAAGCGAAATAGACGGTGCTCAAGAAATTTCAGATAAAATTGATTTATGGAAATTTAAAGGTGAAAAAATATTAAAAATTCAAAATGCTCAGTTAAATAAAAGTGAAAATAAATCTAGTGTAGTTACAGAACAAGTTTTTGAAAATGTTAAACTGCGAAAATTATCATCACCTACTTTTGGAGGTAATATAACATAATGGATAGGATTTAAGGATCTTTTCAATGCTTGCGTAAATAGCAATAAAAATATTTCAAATGCCCAAAAACTGCAGTATTTGAAGGCTTCATTAAAAGGTGAAGCATATCGCGTCATCCATTCTATTCAAATTTCGGATTCTAATTTTGAATTAGCATGGAATTTGCTAGATGAAAGATATTCAAATAAGAGAGAGCAAATTTTTGCGTATATTAAACGATTTCTGAGCTTACTACACTTCAAACAGAATCAGCTATTGCCATTTTAAATTTAGTTGACAATGTTAATGAAATAATTCGCTCGTTAGAAATATTGGACCAACGCATTGATAAATTTGGGGATACATTAATGACGTATTTAGTTTTGCAAAAATTGGATACTTCTACAAAATTATGGTGGGAACGCCAGCTTAAAAGCAATGAGATTCCGAAACTTAGTGATTTAATTGAATTTCTTAAAAATTACGCAAGAACTCTTCAGAATAGTAAACTAGCTGTAAATAAGGTATCTAAACCTACATTTCCGAATAAGAATAATACTTTTGTAGCTATCTCGGTTTGTGGTTATTGTAAAGAAGATCATAGTTTAGCTGAGTGCTCAAAATTTCTTAATTTACCTGTGCAACAAAGAATAGAATTTGTAAAGCGAAATCATTATTGTTTCAACTGTTTATCTAACATGCATTTACTCAACAAATGTAAGAGTCTTAATACGTGCCACCATTGTTTTAAGAAACATCACAATATTTTGCATATGGTAGATTATTCAAGGAATAAGAGTCGTTCAAATAGTAGTATGTCCCCAGATGCACAAGAATTTGTCCCTCAAAAAGTTGAGTCAGCAAATGAGAATGTGTCGTCTACAGTGTGTGCTTCCCATTATGAGTCAAATGCAAACAGTAATCAAAAGACTCATATTTTGTTGTGTACCGCATTAATAAAAGTTCAAAATTATAAACAAGAGTTTGTAAAGTGTAGATGTTTATGTGATACAGGATCTCAAAAATCATTGTTTTCTCGAGAATGTGTAAACAAATTAGGATTAAAAGTGAAAGACAGTTCTATTTCTGTCTCATGTTTGGGAACATTGAATACTGTGAGTGATGGAGAAGTCGATTTATTATTCACTTCTCACTTCAAAAGTGGTCTCAGAGTATCCACATCAGCGTTCGTAATGGACAAAATCACAGATAACATTCCCTATGTGTCTTTGCCTTCAAACATTTGCGATAACTTTAGTGATTTAATGTTAGCTGATCCATTATTTTATAAATCACAAAAAATTGATATTCTTTTTGGTGTAAATGTATTTATGCATTTAATGAATGAGGAACTTGTTAAACGTGAACCTAACCTTCCATTTGCCTTAAATTCGAGACTTGGGTGGATAATCTCAGGTACTACAAATTTTGAAACACTAGCAAATGATCCAGTACATGTAAATCATTTAAGTACAAAAACTGATGAGCTAATAAATTCATTTTGGGAATTAGAAAAAATTCCAAATGTGCCACTTTTAACACTCGAAGAAAAACTTTGTGAAAAACATTTTGAGAATTCTCATTTTAGAGAAAAACCAGGTCGCTATTCAGTCGCATTACCATTGAAACATGATCGAGATAGTCTAGTAGATTCTCGTCAAATGGCGTATAGAAGATTTCTTTATCTTGAGAAAAGATTAATATCCATGCCAGAAATTTATGATCAATATGTTCAATTTATGAAAGAATATTTATATTTAGGCCATATGGATCTTATTTCAAACAGAGATTATGAATTAGAGAATAAACATTATTACATCCCACACCATTTTGTCTTGAATAATTCTAGTTTAACTACCGAATTAAGAGTCGTTTTTGATGCGAGTGCTAAAACCATAACAGGTGTTTCTTTAAATGACACTCTTGTCGCGGACAGCTCCCTCTGTTTCTCTTTGTAAAGACTGAACGCACCTCCAAACGATTTTTAATCGAACTTTAACTTTTGTATGAATGCAGAACTTTTTTCCTTTTTTATGAACTGAAATGAACTGATAAAATTGTTTTTCTTTAGAATGTTTTTTCCGATGTTGCTATGGATATGTAGAAGAATTTTTTAATGAATTTGAACGAAGCTGTGACTTTGTATTTAATGAAAATATTCGAATTTAATGTTAAACAAACGTAATGCTGTAAATAATTGTAATATAGTTGTATATAATTTTTAAATTAATGCCTGCAACTTTTCTTTGAGTATGATTTATTGAAAACCAGCCTGGCGCGGACCCGATTTTACTGAAACGAAGCAGCCAGAACTTACCTGATTAAGAGAGAGGGTAAGTAGAAGATTTTGATCTTTATATTTAGCTGCTAATATATTTGAAAAAGAGTTTTAATATATTTCATGGCGCCCGAACAGGGACGCCAGGTGGTTTCAATTAAATGAAGAATTGAATATAGAAATAAATAAGTGTTAAATGCTTAATTCTATTGAAGATAATAATACTGATTGATATTTAACGTATTTTGAGAACAAGATTATTTTGAAAGTTATTGAATTGTTGTATTTTGAAAACTAATAGTATTTCAAATTATTGATTAAAAAATGTCTGATCTTGAAAAACTAAAGAAGAAACGCACGGTTTCTCGATCAGCAACTACAAAATTAATTAATACTTGTGAAGTGTATCTTTCACAAACAGAACATGAAATTTCCGTTCTTACGGAACATATTGATCAGTTAAGTACGAAATACAGCAATTTAATGGCTTTAGATGAACAAATTCAAAATTTAATGAAAAATGACAGCGATCTAGAAACTGAATTTGAAACTGCTGAAAGTTATTCTGAGAAAATAATTTCAATGAAATCGAAATTAACTTATGCTGTTAAAACGAAAGTTGAACCTGAGCGTTCTGTTAAGAAAACGACTATTTTAACAGAAAATTTAGCTGCTTGTTCTCATTCTAAAGTGAAGTTACCAAAATTGAACATTGATAAATTTAGTGGAGATCCCGCTCATTGGTTAACTTTCTGGAACCAGTACGATAATGCTATACATCAGAATGAAAGTTTAAACGATATTGATAAATTTAATTACTTACATTCTTTTCTTACTGGAGCTGCTGCTAGTGCAATTAGTGGTTTTTCGCTATCAAGTGAAAATTATACAGCAGCTATTGAGCTACTTAAAAAACGTTTTGGTCGTAAAGACTTGATAATTAATGCTCATATGGGAAAATTACTGAATTTAGAAACTGTTAAGAATGTAAATAACATTTTCGCACTACGGAAACTGTATGGCAGTATCGAAACACAAATCAGAAGTTTGAATTCTCTTGAAGTAACTTCCGGTACATATGGTACGTTACTTACCCCAATTTTACTGAAATTAATTCCCAATGAGTTAAATTTGGAATTTCAGCGTAAACGAAAGTCACAGGAAAATCTTTTTGAAGTTAATGAACTACTTGATTTTTTACGGGCTGAGATCGAATGCAGAGAAAACGCGATTCAAATACAAGACCGGCTCATTGTTCAAAATCCACCCCAAGTGCAGAGGGATAGAAAAATAAATAAATTTACAGTTCCTACTGCTGTTTCATTGAAGGTTACGATTAATCAGTGTATCTTTTGCGGAGATTCCGCTGAATCAGTCAAGCACATTTCTGCAGCCTGCTCTAAGTCCGTAGCAGAAAGGAAAGCATATTTAAGAAAAAACGGAATGTGTTACCTCTGTATGAAAAAGGGAAAATCATTTAGCAAAAGATTGCTTTTCGAAAATAAGATGTGAACATTGTAGTGGAAAACACAATTCTTTAATTTGTGATAAGGGTAATAAAGTTAATGAGAAAAAGGAAACTAATGAGAAAAATTTCACTTTGACGAACAAAACATGTACACAGAAAGTTTTATTGCAAACTTTAATTGTAAAAATTTGCGGAAATGGTGAAGATAAGTTTGTTAGATGCTTAATCGATTCTGGATCGCAAAAATCCTACATTTCAAAGTTGTTGCTGAAGTGATGCAATATGAAAGTTTAAGTGAGAGTAACATTATTCATAGTTTATTTGGTGGAAGGGAAATGTCTGAAATTCATAAACAGTTTGTAGTAAATCTGAGTAGTGTAAAAGGTGATTACAAATGTAATTTTAAGGCTTTTGATCAAACTAAAATTTGTTCTGATGTTCCACAAATTGATGTAAGACCCCTGTTAAATGAGCTCAAACAAAATAGAATCTTTTTGAATGACACTATCCGTATGAAAAATAAGCTATTGTTTGAATCTTCGCCAACTGAAATTCATGTTCTGATAGGAGCAGATATTGCGGGAAAGTTACTTACGGGCAAGATAAGAAAATTAAGATCTGGTTTAGTATGTGTCGAAACTTATTTAGGATGGACTAATTATGGGAAAAGTCTCCTTTAGAAATAGAAAATAAAATTGATAACTCATTTACCTTTTCGATGTATGTGTCAGATTATAAAATTGCTGAATTATGGAATCTTGATACTCTAGGCATTTTAGATCCATCCGTTAATGAATCTAAAAAGAATTGCATGAGCAAACACTGCAACATTTTCTTTCGACGGTAAAAAGGGATGAAGAAGGCAGATTTGAAGTCTGTTTACCTTGGGTCGAAGGCCACCCCCCACTCCCTAATTATCGAGAAATCGCCGAGAAAAGATTAAAGAATACAGTAAAAAATTTAAGAGACAAGGGTTTCTTAGAAGATTATGAAGCGGTTTTCAAATCTTGGGAGGAGAAAAAATTATAGAAACTGTACCTGAAAATGAATATGATAAATTCTTGCCATTATTTACCCCATCGTGCCGTTATTAGAATGAATTCCAAAACAACCAAAATAAGACCAGTATTTGATGGGTCGGTGAAAATTAAGGGGTTTCCTTCAATAAATGATTGTGTAGAAAAGGGGCCTAATTTGATAGAAACTATTCCTGCAATTATTAACAGATTTCGTGAAAAGTCAATAGGTGTAAGTTCTGATATAAAAAGAGCCTTTTTGCAAATAGAGCTTAACCATAATGATCGTGACTTTTTGAGGTTCCTGTGGTGGGAACAAGGGAATCCAGATCAGTTGAAGATATATCGACATAAGAGGTCGTTTTTTGGAATATCCAGTAGTCCTTTCTTATTGAGTGCTACTTTAACAAAGTTAATAAACGATGTCCCTGAACATCTCAGAGCGACGGCTAAGAAGCTTTCTGAATCTTGGTATGTCGACAATTTAGTCAAAGTGTAAACATGAAGATGAGTTAAGGAAATTCAAAAATGATTCGATTGAAATTTTAGCTAGTGCTAATTTGAATTGCAAGATTGGGCTTATAATTTGCCATTGACGAACCAAATTGCCTGTAATGACAGCTTTTCAGAAATTTCATCATCTGATAATTCAAGAATTTGAAAAATTTTGAGGATCCTAATGAAAGGAGAACAGTCCCTATTCTTGGTCTCATTTGGGATTTGTACGATGATACTTTTAGTTGTGATATTAGAAGTTTAAACGAATCTAATAATAAATTCATCACAAAAGGAATTTATGAGGAAGAGAAGGTATCCAAGTTAGACTCAACAGAACAAGATAATCTTCTCTTAAAAAATGCTGTTGAATCTCTCTTCTTTTGTAAATGATGAACTAAAGAATGCCAATATTTTACTCAAAACAAAACTGGAATTTGCTGAAGCTTCTACAACTGCCTCTCATGAAGCTGAATCTGGAACAAATGATGAAATTGAAAATCTGAAAAGAGTTAATCAAGAAGAAATTAATGAACTAAGTGATTCTCTTGAAAAGCATAAAGCTGATGCTAATGAGGCTAAAGAAATATTAAAATCTGTTTATAAAAGCCTTTGCAAATTCACAAGAAGTCATTGAAAACAGAAGAAAGAAATAATATCAATAGAAGAAGAATGTACATTATTAAAAGAACAATTATTACAAGTGCAATCTGGGAAGAAAGATATGGAAGTAAAATTGCAATCTTTAACTGAAAGCCTTGATCTTGAGAAAAAGAAAGCATCTGAGTTAGCTAATGAATTAGAGGCAGTTAAAGAAAAAGTTGCAAAATTTAATTCATTAGAAACTGAATACTTGGCCTGCAAGAATGAAATGGCTACTTTGGAAAAGGCTAGCCTTGATTTAGAAAAAAAACTTCTTCTTGTTTCTAAAAGTCTGAATGTGAGATAAGCTTTAAAGAACAGTTAGAGAGTAAGAGCAAAAAAGTTAGAA
>CAXHSM010000334.1:0-18318 GCA_964019185.1 Maratus speculifer
CATTTGAATGGCCGTTTTGAAATTGAAATTTTCGGGGTAATCTTTATTGTTAGAGTGCTGAGGTTATATTCTCGTCAAATTTCTAAAATAATGATGTGTGTTTGGGTTTCTCCTGAACAAATTTTACGAAATTATTTGAAATTCGTTCATTCAAAAATTTAAATTGCTAGCTTTATTATCAAGGAAGGCAAGATTTGTAAAATGCACGATATAAAATTAATGTGAAGGTCAGTTGATGAAAGGACGTTGATCTTCCGAAATGTGTGTTCATTTTATAAAATGGAATATACTGTTAAGATTATGAAATCTTTAAAAGGTATTTTGAAATGAAGCATTTTTGGTAATTTAGAAACAGTGATCAACTGTCCGAATTGACTTTATACTTAATCCATTAATGCCCAAATTATTTTCTTCATTAAAAATGAAATTTTGGGTTTCCCACTACTTTTAAAAGACGAATAACTTTTATTTTAATTTAGTGAGGAATTTGTCTCGTGAAAAATAGTGCTTATTTATCTTTCTATTTACTGGTTGAAAAGTGCTTTATTGCTTTTTATAATCGTCCCTAAAAAGGGACGCTAGGCACTAATGGGTTAATTAAAGTGATTTTAAAATTTGATGTTACTTAAAAAAAAAAAGGGGGGTTAAGGATTTTAAACAGATTATTGATTTTATTTTCATTAACATGGATAACATAAAAAAGGGAAATAGAAAAAAATTACAGGATTGTTAAAAAATATACCTATTTGTAACTACGTAATAGAGTAAAACCTCTAAATAACGGACACCTTGGGAGCGCAGAAATTGTACGCTATTCGGAGGTGTCCGCTATTGGGAAAACCTCAGAGATAGAAAAATTGCTAATGAATACTTAATGTTTCATTAGTCGATTTTAAAATGTCCTAAAACCTCTATTATATGATTAACCAGAAATTAAAATAATTTTTAAAGCAATAAAACTGAAATAAAATTGTCCATAACTTTATCCTTTGTTTATTACATTCTTACGAAAAAAATTTGTTACAGAAATTTGCTTTTACTTGCGATTACATGTAATTTGTTTTTCAATGTGAAGTTTTAACTCTATCAATAGTTTTAATCCTTTTAAATAATTTTTTTCTAAAAAAAAAAAAAAAAAAAAAAAAAAAAAAAAAAAAAAAAAAAGTATAACTGTTTACTGTATTTTTTGTTTCTTAAAACCATACAATCTCAAATCATCCGATGGAGATGGGGGGGGGGGGTTTGTAATCACTGATAAATGTGGGGGGAGAGGGGATTTTCTCCAGCTTATCGCCACATTTATCTGAGATCACAAAATTTGTTACGTATTGTCCTGATAAATTTAAAGGATTTTTATTTTTTTTCCTCGTTAAAAAATATTTTTTCATTCTTTTTTGCCAAAATGACTGTCCGCTATTCGTAATGTCCGTTATTCAGAGGTTAAACATACAAAAATTAAAGTTTTGGGAATGGGGATTTGAAAACTGTCCGTTAAATAGAGTTGTCCGCTATTCGGGAGTGTCCGTTATGGAGGTTTTACTGTAGTTATAAATAACGTATTTAGTATTTTAATGATCTTTAATTTTATTTACTGTTAGAATAGCGCTTTTAATATGACAGACAAAATGGAATACATTACTGCGATTTAACTGAACAGTTGGACTCGAAGACTGTGGACTTTTGAATAATAAGCAGAAATTAGAATAGCTGGAATAATCATCTGAACGAGTGGATAAGTGTGATCGCAGATCACACAGATGGTTTTGTTTAATATTTCTTTCAAAACAACTTATATTCAAATTGAAAAATAAAAATTGTTAATTTGTAATTATCATATTTTTACACAGACGGTAGCATAAATAAATTTAATTTTAAAATAGTCAATTATTAAAGGAAGTTCTTTACTATAATAAAATTAAAAGTGTTCAAATCAAATTATTTAAATAAAATCCAAAATTCCAAATATTTCGAAAATCCGAAAAAAATAGCGAAAATGTAAGTACAATTTTAAAATTTTAAAAATGAAAAAAAATTAAACGAAATTTAAAAGCCTGAATAATTTATAAATCGCAATAGTTTTTAAAATAGAAAGAAGACTGAATTAGAAAAAATATATACATATATTATGAATGTCAGAGATAATATGCAGCCTTTTAACAGTTTTTTTTCTCTTTAAATGGCATTTTTTCTTCATATCCAACCAAATTATTACTATCTGCAGTATATCCGGAAATTGAGTAATTAGAGTATAATCTATTAAAAGGATCTCACACAGAAAATCAAATTATTAAAGTTATTGCAGAATGAACAACAGAAAATTTAAATCAATTAACATATCGTATATATCGTTAGTATATCTTATATCTAGAATAGAATAGTATAACTTCTTTACTTTCAAATAGTATACAATCACTGACAAAAATATTTTACGATCCTTAAAAATCTTTTGTTGACTTTAAAATATCAATTCTGAAGATTACTAAAAATCCCGAAAAGGATTTCCTCCCTCTGTTTCTATACTGCCATAAAACACACTCATTGAAAAATGCCGTTCCATTGTTTATTTTTATTTTATTGATTTTTTTATTGAAGTAATATGCAAAACAACTTCATTGTTAACTTTTATAACAGAGAAACCAAGATCAAGGGCAGTTACCCAACTTGAGCAAAGTAGGTTTCCGCCAAAATTGCTTCCACAGTCAAATCTTCACTCAAAAGTGCAAATTTAAATGCATTTTGTCCAAACCACGCGTATCATGTCACAATGAATATAAAACGCATATTACAAAAGAAATAACGCATAAAATACTTCTTCTTTTACAAAAAGAGAAAATAATTCTTTGTCATACGAAAAAGGAATGGATTTTTTAAACAAAAAGCGACAGCATAATATGCCCAGTTTTCACTCTTACGATAGTTTAAGGTAATTTAAAGTTTTTACCACGCGCAGACGATAAATTTTATAAACACGACGAGTGTTTGGTGCCCGCTTTTGTCGGAAAACTCAATGGATAATTTTCTAGGAATCCTTAAATTGGGAAAGTGTTAGTTCTATTGATACTAAACTGCTTCTGAGAAAGGCGTGTGACAGTTTATGGTTCCAAAACTACTATATGGAAATTTCATTTCTTTGTTTAGTTTAGAAAACTGCTAAAAACAATAGACAACTAAACTTCACTAAAAAAAAATTTAGCCTTTTAAATGTTGAATTTAGTCGCAATTTTTCGAAAGGTGATTTTAAACCTAATGCTTTGAGCACATTTATGAAAACATATACATCAAGAATTTTTCTAATTTTTTTCTCATTTCTCTCTCAAAACAACAACAAAAAAATCTATACACATACATATCCTATGTATATGAATTCCTAATGAAATGAATTTATGAAATGAATTTACGAAGCGACTGATTAAACGACTGATTTAGTTTCCCAGCTATTTCTCCTAAAATATGGAGCGCTTGGCAGAAAAATTAACAATAATTATTCGTATTGGTTCACAAATATCGAAAATGATATTAGAATTCTAAAATTTGAATTAGCTTTAGGAATATTATTTTTTTTTCTAATTTTAGCAACTTAACCGTTTACACGCCGAATTAATATCGCAATGTAATTGTAATTTTGTTTTTTCTATATTACAGCTTCAAATGTTTTAATTTATGTATACAAATTAAAATATATATATATATATATATATATATATATATATATATATATATATTTCTTTAGTTTTTTTGGCTGTTTTCATTTCAGTGCTCGCATTTTGGAACATGATTATTGATTGTCAACTTATGCAAACAAAACAAATTATTTTCCGCTAGTAGTAGGAAAATAAGAGTACGGGCTCAGCCGGAGGCGGGACTGCGGGACCGTCCCACCTCCGGCTGTCCCACCTCCGGCTGTCCCACCTCCGGCTGTCCCACCTCCGGCTGCCCCACCTGCTCCTCCAGCTGCCCCGCCTGCGGTCCCTCCTGCCCCCACCATACATCCCCCTCCACAAACGCCCCCTAGTGGAAAAAAGGAATATTCTATTATAACAGGAGAGGTGAACAACCTTCCCTAATTAAAAATATTATCAATCACATCTCAACATTGAATCATACTATAAGATGAAGATTAAATTTGTATTTGAATTTTAAACAACCGTAATTTTAATGAGTATTATTAATTAAGCGAAACAATTAAAATTTCAGTTTTTAACCATTTTATTTAGATTTCTTCAACTACAAGATGAGATTATCAATTTAACTCAAGAAAGTTAAACATATATTTGAATTTTGCTTCATAGACATCTTAATGAGTAGTATTAATTAAGTAAAAACAATAGAAAATATCCAGTTTTATAGAAAAAGACTGATTTCTTACGATTTTTATCAACTATATGATCAATGTAACGACTTAAAAGTTGGAAGTTAAACATGTATCCTAGTTTTTCAACAGCTATAGCCTTAATGAGTATCGTTAATTAAGTAAAAAAAACAATGGAAAATATCAAGTTTTATGGAAAAAGACTGATTTCTAACGATTTTTATCAACTTAAGAGAGAAAACTTAAACATACATTTCAGTTTTTCAACAGCTATAACCTTAATGAGCATTCATAATTAAGTAAAAAACAATGGAAAATATCGATTTTATAGAAAAAGACTGATTTCTTACGATTTTTATCAACTGCAACATCAGTGTATCGACTTACAAGTTGAAAGTTAAACATGCATTCTAGTTTTTCAACAGCTATAATCTTAATGAGTATCGTTAATTAAGTAAAAAACAATGGAAAATATCAAGTTTTATAGAAAAAGACTGATTTCTTACGATTTTTTCAACTCAAACTTCAGAATATCAATTTGATAGAAAGAAATTTAAGCATGCATTCCAGTTTTGGACAACCATTTCCTTCATGAACATTATTAATTAAGCAAAACAGAAAATATTAAATTTTTAACTGATTTCTTCATATTTTTTATTTATTTATTTATTTTTTAATATAAAATCAGAATATACAACTTAAAATAGAAATTTAAACATATTTTTTAGTTTTTGAACAGTCGTTACCTCAAAGAATTTCGATAATTGAACAATTAACAAAGGAAACTAATGATTTTTTAACGAAAAAAGACGAATTAAACGAATTTGGTTAACTTTTACTCTAATTGGAAATTTCATCGTACTTTATGTATACCAACTAAGTAGAATTTTAATGCATAAACGAATAATTTAAAGAAATCCTCAACACACAAATGTGAACCTGCAGAGCATTTCTTATTACGTCATATCTAAACTAAAACTTTTTTCTGCAACCCCACCATGCATGCATTCCAGGTAGGGGAACATAACAAAGAATCTTGACGTCACAACTTACAAAGGTATACAAATGTTTACGTTCAAGAAAAAGTATCACATAGAGTGAAAAAAAAGAAGAGATTTAAGTTATTTATCCATTCTAGTTTTATAACAGTTACTACAACATCTCCAAATTAAAATTTGGAAGTCATAATGAGTATAATTAATTAAGCAAAATAATAGAAATATTAGTTTTTCAGAGGGGAAAAGACGAATTTAAACAAATTTTATTAGTTTTACACTAGTTTAATAATAATTTTAAGGAGGAAAAAGACGAATTTAAACTTTTTTTTTTTAGTTTTACACTATTTTTTCTCATCTCCAACATGGATATATCAATTTTAACAGAAGAATTAAACGTATATTATAGTTTTTAACAACAAAATCTTAACAAGTATCATTAATTAAACAAAAATAAATATCAGTTTTAAAGAAAAGACGAATTTGAATAATTTTACACTAGTATTTTCAAAAGCAACATGGAAATATCAATACTTATTCACATATTTCACTTATTCACTGTATTCAATACTATATTTAATAAATTTGGATACACTTTAAGAATTTCCTAATCTATAATTAAATATTAGCTGTATATTTAATGTTACCCATGTTTTCAACATTAGTTCATAATCGTGAATTTTGTATTTTAAATACCATGTATTCAGGTTCAGATTATTTTCACTTGAAATCATACAGAATTTTTTAACAGAGTTTGTTTTTGAAATCATTGAAGCAACTGTATTTAATATTTTTAACACCAATTTTCTAAGATTTTCTAACATTTTCCGATTATACATTCTTCAGAAGTACATTTCTAAATGCTACAATCACTTTACATATCGAAAAGATATCATTGAAGCAACTGTATTTAATATTTTTAATACCAATTTTCTAAGATTTTTTAACATTTTCCGGTTATACATTCCTCAAAAGTTATTATTACGTATTCTAAACAATAGCAAATATTAATTTTAAGAATAAAAAGACGAATTTAAACAAATTTTATTAGTTTTACACTATTTTTTCTCACCTCCAACACGGATATATCAATTTTAACAGAAGAATTAAACGTATATTTTAGTTTTTAACAACAAAAATGTAATAAGTATCATTAATTAAACAAAAATAAATACCAATTTTCAAGAAAAGACAATTTTTTACACAAATTTTCAACTTTGAAATACATCGCTTACATATATTGTTACAGTATATTACTAAACTTAAACTTTTTAAAAAGTTTGAATGTCTTTACAAAGGGTTCATACTTATATTTTTCACGTCTTGACTGCATTCGAAATCTTACAACAAAAGTATACTTTTATTATTATTATTATTCTAGAAAACCTAAAAAGTCATTTCTAGCTGCTTTAGACACTTGACATATTAAAACTACTCTACCCATATAATTAATCAAATTAGGACATGATTCATCTTACACTTCAAAATTTCTGAATTTTTACAATACTTATTTTCATCAAACTTTATTCTTGATCCTATATATTTTAATAGCACAGAATTTTCACATCTGTTTTTATCTACTTATCAGAAAATTATTAAAACACCCAACAACATTTTCCAAATATGAATATTATCTTTACAATTTAATGATGCAAAACATACACGAATACAAAGTTTAATTTTTACAAACATTTCATATTTCAAACCAAACTTTTCGAAATTTTCACATCATAAGAGCAAACATTAGACGAACTTTTTAACATTAATATTGCTTAGATCTTTTCATCATAACTTTTAACTATGATAATTATCCATTTTTAGGTTGATTGTCGAAAAACTGTAACTGAAATTACATAAACTTAATGTAAAAAACCATGTTCTCACACAATTTCTTGAAATTCAACAAAGAATTGACTATTACTCCAATACTTATCTACTTCAATCTCGACTCTCGATAGTATATAGATATTACATCATTACATACTTACGACTCTTTTCAAACGTTTATCAGAAAATCAAACCAATCAAAGTCTAGTAGTTATCACACCTGTTCCTCAGAAATATTACTATCATATGAAACAGTAAAGAAAATTAATAGATATTTAATATTTAATAACTTCATACGTGAAATTACTATCGAATGAGAATACTAATAATCAATAAAATCAACTGTTGGACAAAAAAATAGTACAGATTACCGAAAATTCAAATCATTTTTTCTACAAAAATTACAAAAATTAACAAATGAATGACCAGTTAGAGAAATAATTAAAAAAAATAATGAACATATTTACAAATTTATTAAAATCACACCTTTTTCTGGATTACAAACCACAATTTCTTGAAAAATTTAACACCGAATTTGTAAGATTTTAATCCTAGTATTACATACACTCAATAAATATTCAAAATTAACAAAAAAATAATTTTTTTAGTCTCATCAATAAGCAGAAATTCTATATTAAAAGAATATTTTCATAGTAGTACTTATAAAAATGAGAGTTTACAAACTGATTTTCATAATTTTATCACATTTAAACTTAATTTTTATACATAAAACATTATTTAATCAAATTTTATACTTTCTAATTCAGTAAAATTCAATACTTTTTTAGTTTTTAAACCAATACCACAATATTTATTTACATCAAACTTGAATCTTTACCTTTTATATTTCCACATTACACAAGTGAGTTAAATACTAACTTGGAACGGGAGTTGAAGTCAATTGATTCAATTCGATTTTCATCGTATACGCATTTCCCCTACACGAAATTTCTTACTTCTATAATCATCTAATGTATTAAAACTAATCTACTCATATTTTTAATCAATTCATCAGATGTTTCATCTCGCACTTCTGAATTATCATCCACCAAGTTGCTTAAAATATAAATACTATCTTTAAAGTTTTAATGTAGTATACATGACTAATCTTGAGTTTCCATCTATACTATTAATCAAATTATCATATGTTTCATCTTACAGTTCAACGATTTCTGAATTATCGTCCATCTAGTTGTTTAAAATATTAATAAAATGTTTATAGTTTTTGATTATACATAGTATGTATGAATACAATCTTTAATTTTTAACAGTTCATATTTCAAATAACCTATTTTCGAAACCAAACTATGTGAATTTTACCACAATACTTATCATCATACAGAGATTTGTGTTTCATACTTTTTCTAAAAATTATCAGATATGTACTCCTCAGAGGAATTTCTATCATATGAATAAATGAAAAAAAAAAATTAATTTATATTAAACGTACAGCGAAATTTGATTGCAATATATATGTATTTAATAAAAATAAATAAATGAGCGATTATTTATACATTAAACCTTTACTAAATATATATTTCTTGCGTTATAAAGATGTTTCAACAAGATGAACCAAAACAGCAGCAAACTTCAGAAATTAATGATCTGAATGATTCATCCCTAGCACATGTAGCGTTAATGAATAATACATATGTAAGTACTTATATGAAAAATACTAGAATTCGTATATGAATCGTAATTAGAGTAAATATAAAATGATTTGTCTTACTGCCTACACTTTAACAAATGCCTTTTTACCTATATTGTTGAAAAGAATCCTAATTGTTTGCATTTTATTTCTATTACAGATGTGTTCTATTTGCTACAAACATTTCTTAAGTAAATCGAATTTAACAGAACATACAAAAATCCATACAGGTGAAAAACCTTACACTTGGGAAGATTACCAAATGCTGTTTTCAAGAAGGCGTGAATCAAAAGTGCACACATCATCATATAAAGCATCGTCAGTTATATGTAAACTTAGTGAGGATATTCAAAAATTATTCAGACGTTTGAAGAATTTAGACATAAAGGAAGATATTTAGACTATATATCCATCATATTTTCATAACACTTACCACAATATCTCAAACTTAAAATTTGGAAGACATACACACTGCTGAAAAGTAATTTTGTTACCCGTGATTCTTCTAACAAGCATGAATGTATAGATATTATTTTGCAATGTATCCTTTAAATGCTCACATTAAATATTCCTTTATATACATATATCGTTGTGTTTATTTTTTAAAAACCTATTACATTAATAAAATAGGTTACACACACGTACATACACATAACATTTTAAGTGAAACAACACTCTCACAACTTAAAAAATGCATAAGAACATACAAAAATAAGCAGATGTATGAAAAAATATGCAAATTTACAAAATAATTTCACTGTTTTCTAGAAATACCAACAAAAAAATATTTAAAGTATAAAAAAATTACAAAAGTGAAAAGAAAAAACACAAATGTAAAACAAAAATCACAAAGTGAAAAACTCACAACAAAGTTTTTGAAAAAAAAAAATTTACAACAAAAATTTTTTTACAAAAACCAAAACTTCAAAAATATTTTTCCAAAAAAATTTTTTTTCAAAAACATTTTTTACAAAAAAATTTTTTTTTCAAAATAAGTTTTTACAAAAGTAAAAAATAAAAAATCACAACGTTAAAAATATGAAAAATTTTAGTTAAAAAAAGTGTAAAAAAAATTGCAAAAAAAATTGCAAAAATTTCAAAAAAGTTATCAAAAAAGTATCAAAATTTTTGTTCTTTTTAATAGTAAATACAATGGTTTCACCATTGCATACTGTATTAAAAAGAACAAAAATTTTGATAACTTTTTTGATAACTTTTTTGAAATTTTTGCAATTTTTTTTGCAATTTTTTTTACACTTTTTTTAACTAAAATTTTTCATATTTTTAACGTTGTGATTTTTTATTTTTTACTTTTGTAAAAACTTATTTTGAAAAAAAAATTTTTTTGTAAAAAATGTTTTTGAAAAAAAATTTTTTTGGAAAAATATTTTTGAAGTTTTGGTTTTTGTAAAAAAATTTTTGTTGTAAATTTTTTTTTTTCAAAAACTTTGTTGTGAGTTTTTCACTTTGTGATTTTTGTTTTACATTTGTGTTTTTTCTTTAGTAAAAAATAAAAAATCACAACGTTAAAAATATGAAAAATTTTAGTTAAAAAAAGTGTAAAAAAAATTGCAAAAAAAATTGCAAAAATTTCAAAAAAGTTATCAAAAAAGTTATCAAAATTTTTGTTCTTTTTAATACAGTATGCAATGGTGAAACCATTGTATTTACTATTAAAAAGAACAAAAATTTTGATACTTTTTTGATAACTTTTTTGAAATTTTTGCAATTTTTTTTGCAATTTTTTTTACACTTTTTTTAACTAAAATTTTTCATATTTTTAACGTTGTGATTTTTTATTTTTTACTTTTGTAAAAACTTATTTTGAAAAAAAAATTTTTTTGTAAAAAATGTTTTTGAAAAAAAATTTTTTTGGAAAAATATTTTTGAAGTTTTGGTTTTTGTAAAAAAATTTTTGTTGTAAATTTTTTTTTTTTCAAAAACTTTGTTGTGAGTTTTTCACTTTGTGATTTTTGTTTTACATTTGTGTTTTTTCTTTTCACTTTTGTAATTTTTTTATACTTTAAATATTTTTTTGTTGGTATTTCTAGAAAACAGTGAAATTATTTTGTAAATTTGCATATTTTTTCATACATCTGCTTATTTTTGTATGTTCTTATGCATTTTTTAAGTTGTGAGAGTGTTGTTTCACTTAAAATGTTATGTGTATGTACGTGTGTGTAACCTATTTTATTAATGTAATAGGTTTTTAAAAAATAAACACAACGATATATGTATATAAAGGAATATTTAATGTGAGCATTTAAAGGATACATTGCAAAATAATATCTATACATTCATGCTTGTTAGAAGAATCACGGGTAACAAAATTACTTTTCAGCAGTGTGTATGTCTTCCAAATTTTAAGTTTGAGATATTGTGGTAAGTGTTATGAAAATATGATGGATATATAGTCTAAATATCTTCCTTTATGTCTAAATTCTTCAAACGTCTGAATAATTTTTGAATATCCTCACTAAGTTTACATATAACTGACGATGCTTTATATGATGATGTGTGCACTTTTGATTCACGCCTTCTTGAAAACAGCATTTGGTAATCTTCCCAAGTGTAAGGTTTTTCACCTGTATGGATTTTTGTATGTTCTGTTAAATTCGATTTACTTAAGAAATGTTTGTAGCAAATAGAACACATCTGTAATAGAAATAAAATGCAAACAATTAGGATTCTTTTCAACAATATAGGTAAAAAGGCATTTGTTAAAGTGTAGGCAGTAAGACAAATCATTTTATATTTACTCTAATTACGATTCATATACGAATTCTAGTATTTTTCATATAAGTACTTACATATGTATTATTCATTAACGCTACATGTGCTAGGGATGAATCATTCAGATCATTAATTTCTGAAGTTTGCTGCTGTTTTGGTTCATCTTGTTGAAACATCTTTATAACGCAAGAAATATATATTTAGTAAAGGTTTAATGTATAAATAATCGCTCATTTATTTATTTTTATTAAATACATATATATTGCAATCAAATTTCGCTGTACGTTTAATATAAATTAATTTTTTTTTTTCATTTATTCATATGATAGAAATTCCTCTGAGGAGTACATATCTGATAATTTTTAGAAAAAGTATGAAACACAAATCTCTGTATGATGATAAGTATTGTGGTAAAATTCACATAGTTTGGTTTCGAAAATAGGTTATTTGAAATATGAACTGTTAAAAATTAAAGATTGTATTCATACATACTATGTATAATCAAAAACTATAAACATTTTATTAATATTTTAAACAACTAGATGGACGATAATTCAGAAATCGTTGAACTGTAAGATGAAACATATGATAATTTGATTAATAGTATAGATGGAAACTCAAGATTAGTCATGTATACTACATTAAAACTTTAAAGATAGTATTTATATTTTAAGCAACTTGGTGGATGATAATTCAGAAGTGCGAGATGAAACATCTGATGAATTGATTAAAAATATGAGTAGATTAGTTTTAATACATTAGATGATTATAGAAGTAAGAAATTTCGTGTAGGGGAAATGCGTATACGATGAAAATCGAATTGAATCAATTGACTTCAACTCCCGTTCCAAGTTAGTATTTAACTCACTTGTGTAATGTGGAAATATAAAAGGTAAAGATTCAAGTTTGATGTAAATAAATATTGTGGTATTGGTTTAAAAACTAAAAAAGTATTGAATTTTACTGAATTAGAAAGTATAAAATTTGATTAAATAATGTTTTATGTATAAAAATTAAGTTTAAATGTGATAAAATTATGAAAATCAGTTTGTAAACTCTCATTTTTATAAGTACTACTATGAAAATATTCTTTTAATATAGAATTTCTGCTTATTGATGAGACTAAAAAAATTATTTTTTTGTTAATTTTGAATATTTATTGAGTGTATGTAATACTAGGATTAAAATCTTACAAATTCGGTGTTAAATTTTTCAAGAAATTGTGGTTTGTAATCCAGAAAAAGGTGTGATTTTAATAAATTTGTAAATATGTTCATTATTTTTTTTAATTATTTCTCTAACTGGTCATTCATTTGTTAATTTTTGTAATTTTTGTAGAAAAAATGATTTGAATTTTCGGTAATCTGTACTATTTTTTTGTCCAACAGTTGATTTTATTGATTATTAGTATTCTCATTCGATAGTAATTTCACGTATGAAGTTATTAAATATTAAATATCTATTAATTTTCTTTACTGTTTCATATGATAGTAATATTTCTGAGGAACAGGTGTGATAACTACTAGACTTTGATTGGTTTGATTTTCTGATAAACGTTTGAAAAGAGTCGTAAGTATGTAATGATGTAATATCTATATACTATCGAGAGTCGAGATTGAAGTAGATAAGTATTGGAGTAATAGTCAATTCTTTGTTGAATTTCAAGAAATTGTGTGAGAACATGGTTTTTTACATTAAGTTTATGTAATTTCAGTTACAGTTTTTCGACAATCAACCTAAAAATGGATAATTATCATAGTTAAAAGTTATGATGAAAAGATCTAAGCAATATTAATGTTAAAAAGTTCGTCTAATGTTTGCTCTTATGATGTGAAAATTTCGAAAAGTTTGGTTTGAAATATGAAATGTTTGTAAAAATTAAACTTTGTATTCGTGTATGTTTTGCATCATTAAATTGTAAAGATAATATTCATATTTGGAAAATGTTGTTGGGTGTTTTAATAATTTTCTGATAAGTAGATAAAAACAGATGTGAAAATTCTGTGCTATTAAAATATATAGGATCAAGAATAAAGTTTGATGAAAATAAGTATTGTAAAAATTCAGAAATTTTGAAGTGTAAGATGAATCATGTCCTAATTTGATTAATTATATGGGTAGAGTAGTTTTAATATGTCAAGTGTCTAAAGCAGCTAGAAATGACTTTTTAGGTTTTCTAGAATAATAATAATAATAAAAGTATACTTTTGTTGTAAGATTTCGAATGCAGTCAAGACGTGAAAAATATAAGTATGAACCCTTTGTAAAGACATTCAAACTTTTTAAAAAGTTTAAGTTTAGTAATATACTGTAACAATATATGTAAGCGATGTATTTCAAAGTTGAAAATTTGTGTAAAAAATTGTCTTTTCTTGAAAATTGGTATTTATTTTTGTTTAATTAATGATACTTATTACATTTTTGTTGTTAAAAACTAAAATATACGTTTAATTCTTCTGTTAAAATTGATATATCCGTGTTGGAGGTGAGAAAAAATAGTGTAAAACTAATAAAATTTGTTTAAATTCGTCTTTTTATTCTTAAAATTAATATTTGCTATTGTTTAGAATACGTAATAATAACTTTTGAGGAATGTATAACCGGAAAATGTTAAAAAATCTTAGAAAATTGGTATTAAAAATATTAAATACAGTTGCTTCAATGATATCTTTTCGATATGTAAAGTGATTGTAGCATTTAGAAATGTACTTCTGAAGAATGTATAATCGGAAAATGTTAGAAAATCTTAGAAAATTGGTGTTAAAAATATTAAATACAGTTGCTTCAATGATTTCAAAAACAAACTCTGTTAAAAAATTCTGTATGATTTCAAGTGAAAATAATCTGAACCTGAATACATGGTATTTAAAATACAAAATTCACGATTATGAACTAATGTTGAAAACATGGGTAACATTAAATATACAGCTAATATTTAATTATAGATTAGGAAATTCTTAAAGTGTATCCAAATTTATTAAATATAGTATTGAATACAGTGAATAAGTGAAATATGTGAATAAGTATTGATATTTCCATGTTGCTTTTGAAAATACTAGTGTAAAATTATTCAAATTCGTCTTTTCTTTAAAACTGATATTTATTTTTGTTTAATTAATGATACTTGTTAAGATTTTGTTGTTAAAAACTATAATATACGTTTAATTCTTCTGTTAAAATTGATATATCCATGTTGGAGATGAGAAAAAATAGTGTAAAACTAAAAAAAAAAAGTTTAAATTCGTCTTTTTCCTCCTTAAAATTATTATTAAACTAGTGTAAAACTAATAAAATTTGTTTAAATTCGTCTTTTCCCCTCTGAAAAACTAATATTTCTATTATTTTGCTTAATTAATTATACTCATTATGACTTCCAAATTTTAATTTGGAGATGTTGTAGTAACTGTTATAAAACTAGAATGGATAAATAACTTAAATCTCTTCTTTTTTTTCACTCTATGTGATACTTTTTCTTGAACGTAAACATTTGTATACCTTTGTAAGTTGTGACGTCAAGATTCTTTGTTATGTTCCCCTACCTGGAATGCATGCATGGTGGGGTTGCAGAAAAAAGTTTTAGTTTAGATATGACGTAATAAGAAATGCTCTGCAGGTTCACATTTGTGTGTTGGGGATTTCTTTAAATTATTCGTTTATGCATTAAAATTCTACTTAGTTGGTATACATAAAGTACGATGAAATTTCCAATTAGAGTAAAAGTTAACCAAATTCGTTTAATTCGTCTTTTTTCGTTAAAAAATCATTAGTTTCCTTTGTTAATTGTTCAATTATCGAAATTCTTTGAGGTAACGACTGTTCAAAAACTAAAAAATATGTTTAAATTTCTATTTTAAGTTGTGTATTCTGATTTTATATTAAAAAATAAATAAATAAATAAAAAATATGAAGAAATCAGTTAAAAATTTAATATTTTCTGTTTTGCTTAATTAATAATGTTCATGAAGGAAATGGTTGTCCAAAACTGGAATGCATGCTTAAATTTCTTTCTATCAAATTGATATTCTGAAGTTTGAGTTGAAAAAATCGTAAGAAATCAGTCTTTTTCTATAAAACTTGATATTTTCCATTGTTTTTTACTTAATTAACGATACTCATTAAGATTATAGCTGTTGAAAAACTAGAATGCATGTTTAACTTTCAACTTGTAAGTCGATACACTGATGTTGCAGTTGATAAAAATCGTAAGAAATCAGTCTTTTTCTATAAAATCGATATTTTCCATTGTTTTTTACTTAATTATGAATGCTCATTAAGGTTATAGCTGTTGAAAAACTGAAATGTATGTTTAAGTTTTCTCTCTTAAGTTGATAAAAATCGTTAGAAATCAGTCTTTTTCCATAAAACTTGATATTTTCCATTGTTTTTTTTACTTAATTAACGATACTCATTAAGGCTATAGCTGTTGAAAAACTAGGATACATGTTTAACTTCCAACTTTTAAGTCGTTACATTGATCATATAGTTGATAAAAATCGTAAGAAATCAGTCTTTTTCTATAAAACTGGATATTTTCTATTGTTTTTACTTAATTAATACTACTCATTAAGATGTCTATGAAGCAAAATTCAAATATATGTTTAACTTTCTTGAGTTAAATTGATAATCTCATCTTGTAGTTGAAGAAATCTAAATAAAATGGTTAAAAACTGAAATTTTAATTGTTTCGCTTAATTAATAATACTCATTAAAATTACGGTTGTTTAAAATTCAAATACAAATTTAATCTTCATCTTATAGTATGATTCAATGTTGAGATGTGATTGATAATATTTTTAATTAGGGAAGGTTGTTCACCTCTCCTGTTATAATAGAATATTCCTTTTTTCCACTAGGGGGCGTTTGTGGAGGGGGATGTATGGTGGGGGCAGGAGGGACCGCAGGCGGGGCAGCTGGAGGAGCAGGTGGGGCAGCCGGAGGTGGGACAGCCGGAGGTGGGACAGCCGGAGGTGGGACAGCCGGAGGTGGGACGGTCCCGCAGTCCCGCCTCCGGCTGAGCCCGTACTCTTATTTTCCTACTACTTCCGCTACATGCTAATATATATTGTTCTTGAGTATTTTCTTGAATTCCAAAAACATTTAGATTCCTAGCGGTAAAATGTAAGAAATATAGAAAAAACGCTAAAAGCAATTTTTTTAATGCAAATTAATGAATTTGCATATTTTTTATACCTGTGATAAATGCTTAAACATAAATATTTCTTTTTTTTTTTTTTTTTTTTTTTTTTCAAAAGTTAAAATCAACCTTATATTTTATGGGAAAAATAAGGACATCGTTATTAAGTTGGAAAATATATGTTTTGTATTACAAATAATGCGATGTTCCCATTTAGGAACATTGGCGTTTAAACGGTTAATTAAGAAAGAAATTAAGAAAACTTTAAGTGCATCAAAAACATACAGAATGCAGTAATTGGGAAAACCGACTGGGAACATCTTCGCAGGAACAGCACGGAATAAAAATATCCACCGTTTTCAACATCAATGGCATAGTCATTGCAAGGATTTTCTTCTTCTTTTCTATTCTTTTCTTTCTTTCTTTTTCTTTTTTATTAAGAAAAAAAATATTAAAAATTTTCCATTCTTTTGACAGCATTTTGGTGAATTTGCAAGACATTTGGATCAGTGTTTCTTTATTATAGGATTTTACTTTTACGACTTTAAAAAAAGGATACTCGGTATATACTACATATGCTAAAATTTAGCTTCGTTAGAAAACTCAGATCCCATTTTAAAATTTCTTTTCACCAATTTTTGCCAGTAAAAGAATGTATGAAATCTTTTTTGAAGCCTTATGTTATTTCTCCAAGATAGAAAAAAAAAATAGTTTAATTGAAAAACACGTATCACAAATTTAAACGCACTTCATACACAGTAACAGTAATAGAATTCTTTTGTGCGTATCCCTTTAAAGGAACGATGAATATTATGCACACCTTGAAAAAAAAAAAAAAAAAAAAAAAAAAAAAAAAAAAAGGGGGGGGGGCCTTGAAACTTGAGCAAAAAATACTCAATTTCGAGTGCTTCTCATACTTAAAATAGCTCTGATCTAAATGATCTCATAACTGAAACACATGTACTCATTTTTGATTCCGTAGTTGTGTTCAAATAGGAATCTTTATGAACTGTCCCCTGAACTTACAAATTAATGTAAAAATGTACTGGCATTTTTTTTTCCCGCTCAAAGTTATTAACAATAAACGTTTGATTATTAATTAAGATAAATGGAAAATTATTAGCAAAATGCCCAAATCGAGTATTTCGTTGACAACAGCATTATTTACAAGCACTTTTAAATTATTTTAAAATAGTGTGCATCATTTAATATTTACATTAACAGATATATTTTATGCCACCATGAATGATATAAACCATTACAGGGTACGAAATTATCGTTTATTTGGATTTGATAACATGTGATGTTTCAAAATTGAAAAAACAATTTTTTTTAAAAATTTAAATATACTCAATTCGATATTAGTTCACCGATTTACTCATTTTTGAGTACTTCCTTTTTTTCAGTGCATTATATTCTATAGTAACCATCTTGTGACGCCCTTCAGTGATTTATATCACATTCATTACGTTTAAAACAGTTAAAATGGTTAAAAAATACTTTAAATGGTTTTAATCCATAGTCTTGGATGTAATGAAATATTTTGAGCGTCTCTGTAAATAAACTATAAATGGTACATACTTCATTTTCAATTTCCGAATATCTCATAGTAATCCTCACATAACATATATCACTTTGAAAGCATTTCGTGTATCTATCCGAGTTAGATCCG
>CAXHSM010000335.1:0-69000 GCA_964019185.1 Maratus speculifer
TAGTTTTGTAAAGAATAAAGTATGTTTAGAATGTCTATAAATTTTCTTTTGAAACTATAAATTTGTTTTGCTTATACTAACATGCTTTCGGATGTTGTTTGTTTCTCATATTTTATGATACATTTTGGCCTGTTATCAACACAGTATAAAAAGATACAATCATTAAATAAGAAATATATACATACTAAAACTTTCTCAGAAAAATTAACTAACTAAAAATTAACTAATCTAACTAACAGTACAAATTCCATTGAAATCCATCCAGTATTGTAGATTACAAATGAATCTTGTAATATGTGTATATTTCAACATTGGTTTATTTACAACATTCTGTTTAACATAAAAATATAAATCAACTACAAATTATTTTTAAATAAAAAAAGAAAATTATTATAAAAATTAAATCACCAATCGAATTGTTAAATTGTATCAATCAACCTACCAAACACAGCGCAACCAATAACAGATAAGCACAAAACGCACAATCATGGGCGTGTTCAGCAATGTCACCGGTAAGTAACCGGTAAGATTGGTTAGTTACCAATGCGTTCAGTGCTGTAACCGGTAAGCAAACAACGTCGTTCAGCACAAGTGACCAATGTGACCGGTAAGTGACCGAACTAACCGGGGAAAAAATCTTGGTTAGTTTTGTCACGTGATCGGTTACATGTTATTTAAGTTAAAAATAAATGTCAACTTCAAATCAACAGGCGGTAGATTCGGTTTCGTTTTCTGCTGTTCGATGTCAAAATGGAATATAGATGGCGCTACATGACATAACTAACCAGTGCGTCCAGAGAATCAGTCAATTGGTTCGCTACCGGTTACTTACCATTGCGGTAAGTTACCGGTTACATTGGTCACTTTGGTAAGTTCGCTGAACACGCCCCATGTGATCAAATCGCCCAGCATTCTTTTTTAAATTGCGTCGCCCGCGCGAGTTTTGACTAGGGTTGGTGGTCATATTTTAAATGCTGATCGAGCTTAATTAGATGAAATAGTTCACGTGATACTTTTCCGGAATATTTTGGTTTTTAGTTGAGTGACCACAGGTATGTATTTCTATTACGAGAACCATGTTTTGGAATGATATAAAGTATTTGTATTTACCAACTTTGAACCATAAAAATAATGCCATAATTGAATAAATTTAAAATTCCTTTATTCGATAATACCTACTCCATGCAGAATCTTCTGAGCGCTCGCTCGCAGCGCGGGTCACCCTCGAACACGACCTCAGTTACTTCAACGACCGTCTCCCTTTATCATATTGAGAATAGATGTTACTTATCTTGCATTTTTATCTTTTTTCCATCATTTAATCACTTTTATCTCGTATTTCTATCTACCGATTTGTTTGGGGAGTATATACCTCTACTGTTGTCTCGTACAAATAATATTTGTGTATGTCTGAACTAAAAATAAATTAGGAAATAGAAATTTTTTGACATCCAAAAATGACAAATGTCGTTAGAGAGAAAAATCAAAAATGCTTTGGTATTGAATGGATTGTAAAAACACCAGATTCTTATGGTTCACTTGAAAGTAAGAAATTTTTGTTTCTGAATCGCGCGTGTAACTTAAACTTAACCTTAGGCCGATATGATGGTGGTAATAAATATGATGAGTCTTATCTTACTTTTAATTATGAAGGAGAACTGGAGGCTCCAATAAACTTTTCAGCTCGCCTTATTACTCCGTCTGACATTTTAAATGAACAAGCAGAAACTATCAACAGCATCACAACTACAAATACAAAGATTTGGAGTTCTTCAGAAGTGGCCAACTAAGAAACATTTTGTTAACATTCGAGGTTGCCATTTATGCCGATTTTTTAACAGGTGAGATTTATTTATTTATTTACAAAATTTTTACTAGATGCCTATTGTTATTATTCATGCCAGTCTTTTTTTTAAGTGTATCTGGATCAAGAAAATTTTGTGGCCCAAAATTATTTTCAGAAAATAAATAACATATTTTAGATTCATTGGAAGTCTTTATATTGTATATGGGAGGATATTATATTGTATAAGTGAGGGATTGAATGCAAGCATTTTTCACGCCCTATTCATTTTATTTCAGAAAAAATATCCCTTTAACAAGCGGTCCCCGATTTCATAATAGAGATGAGATGGACTCGACCGGAGGCCGAAACGATATTCAGTGCTGAATTCAGGGGGTGGCCCAGGGGGGACATTCCCTCTCGGAGCAGTGAAATGTTCCCCCCCCCCTCCGGAAAATTTGAGATTTTGGGTTTTCAATGCTCAAAAAGAGCAATTTCCCCCCGGAACTATAATGACCCCCTGGAGCTACAAACGTCCCTCCCGGAGAAAAGTGCATGAATTCAACACTGACGATATTTATACCAGCCATCGGGCTCGGGCTCATTCTTTCTCAAATAGGAAGTTTTATTTATCCTCGTGTTTGCATAGAGAAAGAAAAAAAAAAGGTTTTTTCCATAAATAGTTGTTTCATAGCACGTATTTTTAATGCTATTTTGATCAGAAGAAAAGGGAAATGGATTTCTCTTCCTTTTTTTTGACAGTAGTAAAACATTATTTTAAAAGAAAATTTGTGGTATTTAATTATTTATGGCTGGGATTGAACGCGAATAACGATCTGTTGGTGTTTGCACTACTCAGAATAAGGCGCCTTTAGGATATTGTTTAATTGGAATGTTTATTTATATTGGAATGTATAATATTTTTCTTGGATATCTAACGAATATAGCGAAATAAATATTTCCTTTTTTTTTTTTTTTTTTTTTTTTTTTCTCTTTATATGAAAATAACGTAATTGATTTTAGTCATGCATCTTCTTGAATGATGCTAATTCTCACGACCTGCTCTTCATATTCATGCAGTCATTTTCATATGCATGTAGATAAAATTGACAAGTGTTGTTAAACCCGATTTAAAGCAATTAAACAACGTTTTCTCTTTATGTATAAAAACATCGCAATTTTCAGGTAACGGTGGCCAAAGGCGTGCGAAAAGAAAATTGTGCCCGGACCGAAGATTCAATTTGGCGCCCCCTCCCAATCACCATTACTTTTTCTAACATGTCACAAAATTGAAATTTGAAAAGTGTAAAATAAATTCTATTGAATTTATGTTTGTCGATTATTTTGAAATTTTAAAAGGTTTAAACAACTAAATAATATAAAAGAACATTGCTCTTATATTTCAGCAATGGGGATTTCGAAAATATATTTGGAAAAATGCATCTGAAAGTATTGTATAATCCCTTTTCGATTCCAAGAAAGAAAAACATGCTATTTTGAGAATGTATGTTTTTTTCACTAAAGAAAATCCAGATATGTTAATATATATAATTAAAAAAAGAAACAAACGACCATGGTAGTATAAATTTGCCCACCCCTCTTTCCTCAATTTCCGCGCCCGGGGCGCCCTCCCCCCTTTGCTACTCGATTCTCAAGGCTTTGACAGTATCAAATTTTTAAATTAAGCTGATTTTCAAAGCAATGAGAATTACGAAAGATGTACATTCTTTTTAAGAAAAAGAAAAAAATTGTTCGATTCTTATAAATCGTAATTTCTGCAAATTCCCTTCATTTATTCAAAAAATTCTTTTTGTTAATGTGTCTATCAGAGTTACCTCCTTGTTGCGAGACAAAAAATTTAAAAAACTTTTCAGGGAAGTATATTTTTATTTGATACTAAGCGTCTCTTTCGATAAAATTGAATGTAAATTTGGCAATATTAATTTTATTCTAGGAATTAAAAGTTGTTAAAAAGAGCGATTTTTAAATATTTCGCAATTTTGTTTGTCCTTTTTAGGTGCGTTCGTAATTATGTAAATACGTAGCACCTATTGTTGTCGCTCAGTCCGACCGTCCGTCTGTCTGTCCGTCTGTCCGCATATAACAACGCAAAAACTACCCAACCGAATCGTTTGAAATTTAACATACATAATTATAACATAATTTTGTCGAGTCATTTCAAATTTTATGAAAATCGGATGGATAGATCAATTACAGGGACATTCAAAAGGATTCCGTTACATTACGGTCAATAGGGAAAAAAGTTTTAAATGCATTTTAATCGTTTGAAATTTAAAATATATAATTATTGCGTAATTTAGTCGAGTCATCTCAAATGTTATGAAAATCGGATGCATAGATCAATTACAGGGACAATCAAAAGGATTCCGTTACATTACGGTCAATGGGGAAAAAGTTTCAAATGCATTTTAATGATGTTACACTCATTCGAACATAATAGAATTGGCATGAATCTATGAAATATATACTAAAATATGCATTCTGTACAATCTGTGATGCAAAGAATTTTTATTATTAAATTACAGGGCCACACAAAAGCATTCCACTATATAATGCTATACGGGGAAACATGGTTTGGTACGTGTTTTAATTATATTCAACTATTTCACATTTTATGAATAAGATATACGTTGCTGAAGTGTAATAAAAATTACGTCCTGTATATTTACAGAAACGTAAAGATTTCGACTACTGTACTGTATCCGGAGTACGCTCTATTATATCAGCAAGATCTGAATATTTTTAAAACTTCGTTATCGTACGAACGCACCTCATTTGCTACGTTCACGTGCAATTTCCAACTTGTTTTTTCGTGTATTCGTTGAGTGTAGGGCTCGAGTGTTCTCGGGCTTTGATGGCACAAAATTTTTTCGGGCTCGGACAGACCCGGGATCTGAAAATTGAGCCCGAGCTCTTTCATAACATCATACATACATTCCAATTCTGCTTCATACATACATTCCAATTCTGCTTCATACATACATTCCGAAAATCTCCTACGGTTGATCACTGACTGTGAAAGATTGGAGAATTTCCATTACACAACGTATTTTGATTTTTTTTTTTTTTTTTTTTTTTTTTTTTGTTATGCCTTAGGAAATTTTCATAGCATTTAAAAAAAAAGCTTTTGTTGTACAGCACCAGCTTTTAATATTATAATTAAAAACTTTCAAAGATTGTTGTAGATTAAAATTGGTTTCCGAATAATCGGGAATCCGATAAGTTTTGAATATAGGATTTTTTTTTTTGGGAGAGTATTTGCAAATTTTTGCAGAAAAATTGCGAAATACTGTGGTGGTAGTAGTATGGTGAGAGGGGGGAGGTGATAAGCAAAAATTCCGAAAGACCTAAATGGGCACTTTTTTTCAGTTACCAGCACTGTAGCTTAATACACCAGTGAATTTCTTTTCCATCTTCAAAATTTTTCATTCAAAACAGGTACGAAATTATTAGATGTATACACTTTGCTGCTCCAATACTCCCATACTTTGCTGCTCCAATATACTAACCCCCTCCCCCGAAAAAAATTCCAAAAAATTTGAAATGAAAAGCATTCCCGTTGTTTTTTCTTTAATTTTAACTTTTTTTTCTGTAACAAAAATAATCTTCAACTGCACTCGAGACTCTCTTCAAAAAATTTTATAGTTCAATTTGTAACTTTCAGTTTAATTTACAAACACTACCGAAATTTTGTTTCTTTTGGAACTTTAGTACTGTCACTACAGACTTCTCAATCGGTGAATTTTAATTTTAACTGATTTGACAGAAATTGTAAAGCAAATGGTGTGAAGTAATCTGCTAGACCACAAGTTCAAAAGATTAATTAAAAGTATGATTAACTCATAAGATGGTGTTTTTGTACTAAACATTTTGTACAGGACTGTTTAATTAACATTTACCTATTTAAAAACCACTGGTGATAGCATTAACGTTCAAAACGAAATAAAATTTTGGCAGTGTTTGTAGTTAAACTGAGAATTACAAGTTAAGCCATAAAAATTGAAAAAAGTAGTGGCCTGTGAGACTAATAACACCAGTTAAAGATTATAGTTATAACAGCCCTGTACAAAAAAGTTAATTACAGAAGCATCACATTATCGCCCCTTTCACTAATTTTCTGGTCGAAGGTCATTTCATGGTAACTTACGTTACATTTGGAAATATTTTCACTAATTTGAATAATATAACACCCCTCCCCCCCCCAAAAAAAAAAAAAAAATTAAATATCCAAAATGTAAATTAGACTTGGTTTGCTATTCGCGTTTGAAATGAAATAGACGCCCTCTCGCGGACAAAGTCTGAAACGAAATAGAACTGATATCTTCCGCTGAAATCAGTGTTTAAAAGGCCGATAAATAAATAAACAGTTCTATAATAAATAAATAAACAGTCCTATAACGCATGCAACGTTGGGTTCTTTGTATTAAAATTATCTAAAATCAAAATTTTACACACAAAGTTTAGATCTATAATATAAAAAAGTACATTTGACTTACTCATGGCAAAACAATATGACAGCAACACAATGCTTGCATGATTAATGAATCAATAATTGCTTCAGCTTCTCTAAAGGAATTACTAGATTTTCCAGCATCTAGAAATTCTAAAATTGTCGATATTTGTAATTTATCTCCCATAATTAAATAAAAAAGATAAAAAACTGCACTTTAAATAGATCTTTAAACGGATTCCGCTATGCTACAGCATGGAACAAACAGCATACGTAAACAAACAATTATCAGGTCTATACAACGCCACCTTTCGGTCATTACAAACGCGAATAAACTTATTCAAAGCCCAATTCAGATGAGAATTACCTAATTTTAAAGTTGTTTCTTAAATTTTGGTAGTTTTATCTAGTGTGGTAAGTGCCATTATTGAAAAAAGAATGTAAGTTATCATATAAAGTGTAATTTTCATTATCATTTTTTAGGTGATTTTCATCCAAATTGACCCTTAGATAGGTTTCATTGACAAATCGTGTTCATTTTACATTTGATTATTTTTTAAGTGCTATGTTACTCAAGTGATAGCAATAAATTGTTCTAAATGTAACGTAAGTTATCATAGAATGACCCTCGAGCGGTTTCACAGGCCACTTCACAGTGATTACAAGACAATTTCTATCACAGCAGTTAAAGGTTAACTTACCTTATTTTTATGGGAGGGAGGGGGAGGGGATTTTTTTCGATTTTCAAAACGATTGCAAGACTTACCTTATACCACGTATGATGGGTAAGTAAGGCACAGAATTTTACCATATTTGTGAGAGAAATTTCCCGTAATAAGCCAAAAAAATAATATGAAATTTTTTATTCAAGTTTATTGGTGGAAGTATTCATGGTGATAATCAGAAATTGGTGATCCAATTAAAACCAAAAGAGCTGTCATCTTAAGATAACTTCCTCAGTTATTACTTACCTATCATATCAAAGTTTTTGACGGTGTCACACGTTTTAGACACTAGAGATCCCGAAAAAGATACTTTTAGAAAAAAAAATTGCCGTCCGTCAGTCTGTTTGTCCGTCTGTAAATGCTCTATCTCCCGAACAAATTGAGATAGACTTGAAATTTTGTATGTACTTAGTCTGTAAGAATGGAACGAAGCTTATTTAATATCAGTAACTTCGATTAGCCGGAATTATTTTTTTCGGATTCTCGAAAAATGCGTTCTGGTGAAAGGTATATAAAATTTTTCGATTTTTTTTAAGTAGTGAACATACAAGGCCATAAAAAAGCACAAATTTTGCATTATTTCATTCAAATTTCAAATCAAAAATATTTTTTAACTGGAAATGAGACGTTTAATCCGACACAGTAGTAACTCTTAGTTAATATGATTATTATTTTTGGAGTTATAAGGATGTTTCTTTTACGCAATTCGATACTAGAGTAGTTTGACGAAATGGGTCGAAGGGATAAAGGAGTAGTACCCGCAATTCAGTAATAGAGCATTGCTATGTATTGAAAATATTTAAATACACGTTTAAATTTTGTTTTGGAATTGCAGTGCATTTTATCAATAGTTTTCACATGTTTTATTTTCATATTTTATATTAGGCATATCCATGATGGGTAAATATTACGGTGGCTCCCCAACGACCAGTTTCACTTGCAGCTGATATACAATATACTATATGTCTGCTCTTCTTTATTCATAACTCCATTATACAACGGATAAGGTAAATTAAAGGTGTAATTGTACATTTGAAGTTTTTTATTTTGCATGACTGCAAACATTTACTTTTGTCAGATCAAGAACAGAAACAAAAGGAAGAAGTGTATTTAAAATGCTACTCGAGTCGCTCAAAAAGACTTGGATGATAATGTTAAGTCTGCGGGGGGGGGGGCATTATTTTTAAATATCTAGATTAAAGTTTAATATTTATAAAAGATTTTTTTTTCTTTTTTTTTTGCATAGGATAGCTGAGGATAATCTACAAATTGCTAGTTTTTACCTTTTCAATTTTTGGTTATATATATGTGTATTATTATTATGATAGTTTCAATTTGAAAACCGATTTCAACCGGTTCTGACATTTAAAGTAATTTTTTAAGAAAATTCCGAAACCAAAATCGAAAAATTAAAAACTAGCCTGGTTGTAGATCGCTCTCAGCTGTGCGAGATATTTGAAAAGAATATCCCCGTTGACTTAAAATTATCATCCTGGTCTTTTTGACTGACTAGTATGGGCTCTTAATTTTTAACTGATGAGACTGAATTGACATAATTACTGCGAAGCGGTCTGTGAGACCGCTCTATCGAAAAATGAATAAAACGCGCGATTAATTCGTTGGATAGCAGTTTTTATATTAAACTTTTGAAACAGGTGTGTTATAATTAAAATTCATCTATTAAAATATCTCTGGTAATAGTGCTAAAGTTTAAAACGAAATGAAATATTGGTAATGTTTTTACTTAAACAGAAAATAATAAGTTAAGCTTTAAAAATTGAAAAAAATCAGCGGTCTGTGAAATCGCTAACATCCGTCAATGGCCAACTACAAGTCAGCTGTTACCCCCTCCTCCCATCTCTCCTTTTGTTATTAACCACCATGCAAACAATGTTTGCACCATTTCTATTTTAGATTTTCCAAATTATGCTTTTCCTGCCCAGTTGGATTATATAATTTAGATAAGTACCGCAGTATCATTTTTGTGCTTCTTTCGTATTATTTAATTCTTCTTGTTCCGATGGTTCTTTAAAGTACCGTCCAAAAAATGTTTTAAAATTTAGTACACCGATCGACAATAAATCAATTTACACTGAGTTGTTACCTTCTTTACCTTGTTCCAAAAGCCTTTTCTGTTGCACTTTAAACAGAAAAGGGTTTTTAAAAGTTTCTCCTTCATTTGCATCTGTTCAGCTTCCCCCCTCCCCCACCAGTGGTCGAGTGGTTCTGCCCTCGAAACTGCACTGTAAAAAAAAAAAAAAAAAAAAAAAAAAAAAAAAAAAAAAAAAAAAAATCCTTGAAAAAACGGAAAAGGTACTGGCAGCAAAGTTGCCGTATCTGATCTTTTTTTTTTTTTTTTTTCACGTAAAATTTACTTTTATGACTTTTCCGTTTTCGAAACTGAAATGTTCCGTTTTGGAAAATGAAGTGTCCCGTTTTGAAAACGGAAATGTTCCGTTTTAGAAATTGAAATGTTCCATTATGGAAACTGAAAGTCCGTTTTGAAAACTAAAATGATCTGTTTTGAAAATTGAAATGTCCGTCTTAGAAACTAAAATGATTAGTTTTAAAAACTGATGCTTTCAGTTTTATGTGCGAGTTTTTTCCGTTTTGCAAACTAGTATCTTCAGTTATTTCCAGACATAATAATTTATCCGTTCAATATTTTTCTCCCAATGAGTTAATGACATCTCAAACTCCAATGTTACACGAAGGGAAGAGCTAAATCCTACATATTTTAAAAATAATAAGCTAATACTTTTAACTTCTTTTTTTTTCTATGTACTTTTAAATGGCTCTTTTTTTAGTTATCTAAATATTTCTAAAATATATAACTACTTAAATTAAAGTTTTAGCAAAACCAGAATACGATTTCAACACTTCAAATAAAATTGAGTATATGTTTTAGAAATTTTTCATCAATCTTTTTAAAATATGTGCTTAATATAATTTAAGTGTTATAGTACTTAGTAAAACAAAGTAAGAAATAAAATTAAGTATATATTTTACAAGCATTTTGACAAAAGTAAAAAAAAAAAAAAAAAAAAAAAAAAAAAAGGAAAAGACGTGGTGTTTGAAGAACTATGTACAGTGGAAAATATTGATTTCCGATGGAGATAATCATTGCACACGCATAGCTTTAACATTAGTGAGGAGGATTAGAGATGTGATTTGAGTTCTACTTGATACTGATGTACCACTTGATATTGATCATATTTTTTGGTTACAATACTATGCTGTATTTCAAACGTTTTTATTTTCAAAAAATTTAATTCATTTTCAATGAGGCTAATTAAATAAACATTTATTTCTGCTTAAAATTACTGCCAATATTATAAAATAAAATGCATTAAAACTGGTTTAATTTTTTTTAAAAAGTACATTGATATCAGTTGTTTTACTATTTTCAAAAATGCTGTGCTCCCTTAATCTTTTACGGTATAAATTGTTTTTAGACTTGCACCCACTTCACACAAGACTGTAGGAAAATTATTGGTCCAAAGCCCCCCCCCCCCAAAAAAAAAAGATATAGAAAATAATGGGTAACTAAAGTATCTTGAACGTAGGTTTTATTTGTAAGCAGTTTACTTATCCATTTATTTAAAATTAGTAATTTTTCAATAAAAAATAATTGTTTAGACATTTTTATAATTGAAATTTAAAAAAAAAAACTTACAATTGAAACATATATTCAAAATGTATTAGTTTTACATCATTATCAATATTTTTGGTGACTTTAGAATTAATAGTTTTGTCACAATTTTACATTTTTAAAATCAAAATTAAACATAAATAAAAATAAAATAAGATTTCAATAAAAATTATAAAAAAAAAAAAATTTTAATAGAAGAGATATTAAGTTGTCTGAATTAAGTTTTATGCATTTATTTTTCATAGGGATTGAAAAAAATGTTGCATGTTTCTATATTGTACTGCCAGGTGATTCTATATATATCACTTCTGACAATAAATTTGCATTTTATTATTTTTTTTTCTACACAAATCTCTTAATTTCCAAATCTTTAATGTAGTAATGAATCGCTCTATTTATGTTGTAAAAGTTGCAAACCATAAATGTTTCTAGAATTTGTCTATGTAAGTTTAAAACATTTCAGTTATCTGGCTTTTTACAACTTTTAATGAAAATAAAGTCATCTTGTTGTATGTATATGCAGGTTGTAGTTTGTTCTTTTATTAAATCTTGCATTAGATTGGAAGAATTATTTTGCTTACAATATTATAATCCGTTTAAATGATTTTCTTAATATGCATCATAATGATATTTTAGACTTAACCTTTGAGTCAAAATAATTAAAACTTTACTTAAAAATACTATGCTGCCAATCTATTTATTTAAAAAAAAATAGATCAAATGAATTTTTATTTAAAAAATGGTAAAAACAATATACAGAAACATTTCATTAAATATTTTTTCAGGGTCATTATATCTAGTTAACTTGATAAGAATAAAAAGATTAACAACTACTTAGTATCCTCAAAATAAAATTAAATACTAAACAATATTTAACCGTTTTACCACGCTTTTTTGGCAAAAGCACTAAAAATAGCAGTACTTTCTCCTTGCATGCAATTTAGAAGATAAACATTTTTCCTAAAAATTCACAATTAATAATCCTATCGTTGCATCTGTAAAAGTTCAATGGTAACTCATGTTACAACTTTAAGTAAATGTATAAAATAGAGCATATTATTTACATATATATTTAAAATATATGTATCGCTGCAAAGAAATAATGTTCGTCAAAATTTTTAGTTTTACAATCACCATTCACGCAAAGAAATATCAATCGGTATTAAACATGACATCAGTTACTAGGAAGTGTTCTGAGGTTTAATTAATTGACCTATTTTTTTGAAATAATCTAATAAATGACAAACATTTTGCTAAAAATCAAGTGTATATATATCAATCAATGAAAATTTTCTCAGATCTTTTCAATATTTTTAAAGAATCCACCGTCCCCCCCCCCCCCCCCAGAAAAACATATTACGATTTAATTGAAAAAAGTTATTTCGAAACACTCAGCTAGAAAAAATTCATGATACAAATTCGAGGCAAGTTCATCATAAATCCTCGCCCCCCTCTTTTACTGGATAACAATCGCATTTGTGATCGAACTATTGAAATCATCTAGCAATCTTAATTACTCGAGTAAATCCAAATTACATATTCTTTTTAAGAGAGTAGAATTTTTGCTGAAAATATAAAAAAGCACCAATAAAAAGGCAAAACAAAATGTAATATCAAAAATACTTTATTGCTATAATATCAAAAATTAAAATTAATTTCATAGAATAAATACATTAACTATAGATTTATAAGAGACTTGTAACTGTATAATTATTTTTGCCTTTACCCTGGAGATTTTGCTTCCTGTATCTGGATTTATGTCAGCAAAGTATCTGAAAAATGAAAATAATGAAAGTTTGTAATAAAAGAAGTTAAAATATGTAACAAATTGTGTCATAACATACTTGGTCTTGCAGCAAATCGTCTAGCCAGCAATAAGCTCTGAAAATCCAAATTCTGAACATGTTACATAGGACTAACGTAAACCAGTGTGGTGGCCCACGACATTTACTCTGCCATGGAAGAGCACCTTCAACCATGTGTCACTATTCCTATGTCCCAAACATCTTTGGAAGACATGAAAAGCTCCAGAGCCTCTAAAGCAATGATTTTAGAGAATAGCATGGTTTGAATATCCCTAGAAAAAACATTTATTATAGATCTCAGAACATTAAAACCACATGGGGACTAAACAATAACAGCAACAACAAAAAAATGTCTGCTAAACAAAATATAACCAGTCTTATATAGATATATACACATATATATTAGATGGTATTTTAAAATATTTAAGTTAATTCAACAAAAAATTGAAAAAAAAAACTAACCTTTTCCTGGATACTAAATAAATTCCATTTTCAGTTCCATTTCGTTTAAAATAAAGTTAACAATAATACACTGACAAATTTTACTTTAAAAAACAGCAATCCGGAAATTTAATTTTGCTTTAAAAGATCCATACAAACATTTTAAAAGGTACAACTCGGCAAATTTCACTTCAAAGAAATTAAATGAAATTTTTATTTGAAAGATATGAACAGTTGCCGGTATAAAATTAATTTTACCGCGTTTAGTTAATATATAGGAGAGAGTGGGGTGGTGAGACACTTTTTATGACAGTAAGCAAATCAGCTTTGCTTGACACGAAAACAAAGATTTCAATTTATAGAGTGCAGGGTGAAACACTTTTTAATATCCAGAACATTATAGAATCATAGCACGCAAAAGGTATTTTATAATTAAAGAAACTGTAAGTTCAAAATGAGTCCCATACCTCCTCACTTATAGGGAGGAGTGGGACAGCAGTAAAAGAAAACTAAAAAGCACAAATGGTCTTGTGTCGACTAGATATACTATCAAACAAAGATTGTAAGTAATTAATGTCTGTACCACAATCTAAAATTCTAGTATATTCATTACTGGAATGAAAAATGAAGATTGTCAATCATAAATGACATTAAAAAATCCTCACAAGTTATATATAATTTGAAGTAAATGTATATGTTATCAATATTATAATTAATATATTATCGCCTAAAAATGTTTGCATGTTAGCAATTTACATTCATCCTATTGTAAAAAAAAAAGGAATTGGACATGTTCTATTCCTCCCCACTTCCTTGTTTTGTGTTAAACTTTTTGTATAATCAAAAATGTCGCTTTCAGTCTTATTTTAAATATGGATTATATACAGTATAATGTTCCATAAATAGGGAAACAAATACATATATGCTTAAACAAGTAATAATTGTACCAAAAGCATAAAATGTATATGAAGTATATAAAACTGATTTAACATTTTTTTTCTTGAAATAATGTTTTCCTTTATACAATTGCAAGCTTATACATATCATTTTGTTTTCAACTGTAGATTAGGCTAGCATTGTTTCATCTTTAGTGCGACTGATTAAATGTTTAAAATGTGAAATAAAGAGAAAATCCCACTGTCCCACTCCTCCTACTGTCCCAATCCACCCCAAAGTCCCTCTTGTATTACTTTGTGTAGTCTAAATTTCAGATGGTTGTTTTAGTACGATACATTATTTATATGACTGATGTCTAAAAATGCTAATAAATATGGATTTTTTAACCATGAAAGTGATTATTTTTTAGAACAATAGCTTTTAGCAAAATTCTGTATTAATCAATAACAATTACATTTATTTATCCTAAAATCAAAATTCTTCTTCGACATTTATCTTGAATATTTTTACTTTTTTCTATAAATATGTGGCGCTATATGAAAAAAAAAATAGTCTTACAGTTTAACAGTGAATTTGCAGTTAAACCATAAAAAAAGGAAAAATATACTCCACCGTTGAATTGTGACACTTTTCTCTGGGAGAAATTTCTCTGGATCCGGAATGAGGGGCATTATAGAATTCTTGGGGATTGCACTTTTGAACCATTAAAAACACAAAAGCTCAAATCTTCTGGGGCAGACATTTCATTGTTCTTCGAGAGAATGCCCCCTTTCGGCTACCCCCTGAATTAAACACCATATATGCAAAATCCCTTGGAAAGGGCCAATTCAAAAAAAAAAAAAAAAAAAAAAAAAAATTATACATAATATATTTTTTTATATATGCGTCCGAAAGATATTTTCAAAATTGTTGTTAAAATATCTTTAAAAGTGACTAAAACATTAGATTAGTTTTATTTTTTTGCAATTGGTGTTATAAATAATTTCTGTCTACAAATCGAAAGAATCAATTGTAACTTCTGAACCTCAGAATTAGTCATCTTAAAACTATTTTACAATAACCATTTTGATTATATATATATATAATTAAAGATCCCACACAGTTTCATATCTCCATTTTTAGGTGCGTTCGTAATTATGTAAATACGTAGCACATATAGTGGTCGATCAGTCCATCCGTCTGTCCGCATATAACAACGCAAAAATTACTCAACCGAATAGTTTGAAATTTAAAATACATAATTTTGTCGAGTCATTTCAAATTTTATGACAATCGGATGCATAGATCAATTACAGGGACAATCAAAAGTATTCAATTACATTATGGTCAATGTGGAAAAAGTTTCAAATGCATTTTAATAGTTTGAAATTTAAAATACATAATTATTACATAATTTTGTCGAGTTATATCAAATTTTATGAAAATCGGATGCATAGATCAATTACAGGGACAATCAAAAGTATTCCGTTACACTACGATCAATGGGGAAAAATGTTTCAAATTCATTTTAATGATATTACACTCATTCGAACATAATATTGATATGCATCATAAAGTACATATTATAATACACATTTTACATAATTTGTGGTGCAAAGAATATTTGTTATTGATTTAAAAGGCCACACAAAAGTAATCCATTACATAATGATATAGAGAGAACATTTTTTGATGAGCGTTTTAATTATAATTCACTATTTACAACTTTATGAGATTGATATATGAGAGTAATATTTTTAAAACTTCGTTATCGTACGAACGCACCTCATTTGCTACTCTTCAGGTGCAATTTCCAACTTGTTTTAAAACGTGAAGGGAAAACAGAATAAGCAATTCATTTTCAATAGACCTAAAGCGTAATAACTGCATTTAAGAATTTTTATTCAAATCAAAGTTTTAAAATAAAATTGAATAACTTACCTCTTTTAAGTACGTCAAATTCAGTCTTCAAAGTAATTAATATAAATAATACATGCGTCGCGTTTCTGTTTACAGCCTTCAAGCTAAGTTGTTTATGTACTCTGGAACGCAGTTTAATATTATCCTGGACCTAAACCATTTCGTCGGAGGGGAACTTTTCTGTTCTACTTGCCTAAACGGAAACTTTCAATTAGCCGACGGTCCTAGAATAAAAATTTCCGGTAATTCCAGGAAGAGATAGTTTTTCCCAAAACGGAAATCATTCAGAAATTCAAGAAAAATTCAGAGAATAACACCTGTAAAATTCAGGACATATTTTTACAGTGTGGTAGACTGTAAGTGCAGAGTTCGAATGCAATCACGACCGTCGGCCTAACTGTTCCAAGTTTTCTGTGGTTTTCTTCGAACCTTGTATTCCCTTTTGCGTAAATACGGGTTAGATTACCTTAGAAAGACAGCCCACAGAGGGTACTTCCCCTCAGGCCTATATCCTTCCAGTAGATAATCTGCCGTCACAAAGTAAACCTGTTCAGTTTTCATGTTGTTGGTATATTGTGGATGGAGAACTTCAGTCTTTAAAAGTTTCTATAGTTATATTGTAAAGCTATTATATTTGTACTAGCTGACCCGTCCTGCGTTACCCGGACAGAAACTGTGCCGGAATTGTCAATGGAAAATATAATACTGGAGGGGACTAAAAAACAAGTGGGTATCGCACAAAGGATTTCGTTTAACACTTCTTTCAAAAAACCTTAAACTTATTATATGTTATGAACTATATGTCGCAGTTTAAAACAATTGATTCTTTAGTTTTCCCAAACTTAACAAAATTTAGAAAATATCCCCTCCTCGGAGGATACTCTCCTCACCCTGAAATTTTCCCTTTTACAAATATTTAATGTTACGATATAATATTTACATTAGTGCTCAGTAAAAAAAAAAAAAAAACGCATTCAAATTGCAATAAGCATGCCTATCTAAAGAAGAAAGACAACATTACCCTTTCCCAACAAAAATTAAATTTTAGTTTATAACACACAATACAAATTTTATAAATTTATATCAAAGTGTAAAAGCGATCATTTAGTTTTTCTAATTTTAATAAATTCCCGTCAATTGTCTGAGCGAAAAATTATCTTTTCTTTAAGTTTAAAAATTTATTTTTTCATTAATTGAAAAGTTGTAGTCTCGCTTTTTTTTCTTTTTAATTTATAATTTATGAATCAGCACATGAAATAAAAACCGCTTGCGGAAGTAACAAATTTGAAAATTTGATAATTAAAAAAATTTGTACTGCGATTATCAAATCCCGTAAAAACATTCTCTTTTACTTTCTATTTCACATTGTTTGCTGTGGCCAAAAAATACAATTCTGGATATGGTTTGGAGGGAGATTTTTTATAGACTAATAGCAGTTGAGCTATCGTCTCTAGAGATCCAAAACTCGAGATAAAAACAAACAAAATCGAGAACGAATTTAAAACAATTCTGGAATTAATTACCAAAATAAAATCAAATACACGTTTTTCAAGTGATTTATTTAACCCATTAATTTATGTTAGACACATTAATAATTTTTAAATCTATTTAAATTTTGGCAACAATTGGAAGAGAAAACAACAAAAAATGAGCGGATGATATTAAAATAAATATTTTAATTAAAATAATATTTTTCAAACTTTTATTATTTGTTGTGTGACAAAGAGCATTCAGTTGTAATTACACAAAATTGGAACGCTCTGACTTGTATGGTTTTTGTGTACGGATTCTGTGACAGACAGACTGAGGATAGAGACGAATAGGGTTTCGTCAGATAAACGAAACCCTAAAAATGCACTGATGATATTAAAAATAAATTATTTTAATTAAAATAATAGTTTTTTTTTCAAAATTTTATGAATTGTGTGTGACGAAGTATTCAGCTGCAAATACACAAAATTTGAATTCTCTGACTTATATAATTTCTGTGTATTGAGTCTATGACAGACAGACAGAGGACAGAGACAAATAGTTTTCGTCAGATGAACGAAACCCCCAAAAAAATCTTTAGATACAAATTACGCTTCCGAGGTGAAAGTTGTAATACTCTTTATTCTCACCTATTTAGCATGATTCGAGGAAAGGAATTTAAAATAATGTTAATTACCGATACATTGAATTCTGTAATTTATTGATTGTGTCATCTTCTGTGGTGTACAAATCATAACGCCCATGAAACAATTCCCCCCCCCCCACTACATTTTTAGAATTCTTTGCCTAATAAGAATACTATAAAATTAATTGGAGTACGTACTAATAAAATTTAAATGAAGAATATTAAAAGAAAATTATTGGTGGGAATCAGCCAATTAGAACCAAGATGTTTACACCCTTGGTCATGTTAAATTTTTTTAATCTTAAACCAATCGCAGCGCCTAATTATCCCCTAGTGGCCTTTGCTTGAACTAAAACTTTTTATTGCACCAATCAGTTTCCCGTGGTCTGATATGTATATGCTCCAAATGTAAAGTTGTTTCATCTACTGTTTCTCTTGCTACGGCATCCCAAACAGGGATTCTTTAATTTGAACCACCCTGTACATTGTATTGAATGAAAAATTAATGGTTATACATAAAAAAGAATGTAAATTTATTTTGTAACGTTGCATTAAAATGAAGTGATGGAAAATAAAATGTTTAAAATTGATTAAAGAAATATGTGAAAAAATGCTATAGTATCCACTGCAACAAAAACTAGGCAGATGTGGTAATCCTAGAACTTTCTTTTATACCTTCATGTTAATACTTCAAAATTCGTTATCATAGTATAAGAAATTGGCAATCTTAGCCCATCACGAGGATTCTAATAGTATGGAATTCCGTACTTTAGTTTTTGAAATAGGACTATTGCGAATATCGGGAAAAATACAATAAAAAAGATCACATATTGTGCTATTTACACCAAAACATAATCACTAACAAAGTTTGTTAAGGTAAATCTGAATCTAAAGTTTGATAAAAATTCGTGCAATAGTTGAGATACTTTTGTGGGAATCGAAAAAAAAATCAGCATAATAGCACCACCAATTGGGCGATTGACACCAAAACATGAATACAATCACTTCACATCAAGGACTAACTAAATCAGAAGTTTTATGAAAATCCGTGCATTAACTCTTGAGGTAAGAAAGAGCTATTGCAGAAATCGAGAAAAAGACAGGAGTGCAACCTGTTAAGCGATTTACACCAAAAAGTTTGGTGAGATTCCCTTTTGCAGGAATCATAAAGATCAACATAGCAGCGCCATCTGTTGAACGATTTACACAAAAAGCTAAGCAGCATCAACTTATATCATGGACTATCTCAATATAAATTCTTGTTAAAGTAGTACTTAAGATAGAGATTCTCGAAATTTATGTCACATACATACAGATATTTTGTAAAAACATGTTTTATTGGAATCTCTGACCTCTAAAACTTGAAAATCCGTCGGAAACCCGATTTCGAAAATTTTCACGAATTCAATACTTTTTTCTGGTAAAGATAGAAGACAGTAAAAATTAATGAAATATAAATGAGAAAATTTATAGAAACTTTTTTCATCTGTCAGTATTATCCAAAGTGGGTAAATGCAAACCAGTGGAAAATTCTAGGAAGAATGAAAGCAGTACTCTTAAAACTTGTTAATGATAAGTTAATCCTTTCAGAGGCAAAGCATTTTTAATGCGCAAGTGTCAAAATAAATGAATGGCACCGGAATCTGCGAACAAATTTATTTGAAAATATGAGAAAAAAGGCGGTATATATTAACCCTGTATGCATCGACGATCTGTAAAGTACCATTGAAGAAAACTTTATATAAAACTTATTTATTCGGTCTATTAATAGAAGTTTTTTATTCTTTCTATACAAAACACTCTTCTAGATCAAATTTAAATAGAATAGAGAAACAGTCGAAGCTAATTTTTTTTCAAAAAGTGGTAGTTTTATTATTAATTTTTTTTAGATATTTCTTTTCTTCCTTTAAATAAAATTAAATGAAACATATTCAACTGAAAAAGTGTTTCCATTTATAGAGAGGTTTATGATGAGTTTAAACTCGTTGTTTTTTTAAGACTTGTGTTATTTTCAAAAGAGTAATTCGGTTAATTATTCTGATTACATTTGTAAATATTTCACACAAAAAAATACAAACTACTGATATATTTAATCAATTTTAATGAAAAAACATATCTAACTCCACATTAGTATTATCTAAAAATTCCAATACACCTTCAGATATTAAAGAAGATAATTATTGAGGTGGATAAATTTCTTAAGAAATAATTCCGTAGATAAAGGGTTAAATGCAAAATGTTTTACCAAAATTCTAGTGTCAATGTGGAAATTAAATTTAAATAGTTTCATAAACAAATCGCCGCCCCTGAAAAAGTTAACCATACTTGCCAGTTTCGGACATAACTTCTGTAAAATGAGAGTTAATTTTTAGCCAGGTTAAACAGATTTCTAACAAAGAAATATTTTAAATGTATCATTAGCTACTTAATTTCCAGTTTCCTCCTAAAACTTTTTTGATATCATTTTTAGCTGCGTTCGTAATTATGTAAATGCGTAGCACCTATTGTTGTCGCTCAGTCCGTCCGTCTGTCTGTCCGCATATAACAACGCAAAAACTACCCAACCGAATCGTTTGAAATTTAAAATACATAATTATTACATAATTTTGTCGAGTCATTTCAAATTTTATGAAAATCAGATGGATAGATCAATTACAGGGACGATCAAAATGATTCCGTTACATTACGGTCAATGGGGAAAAAAGTTTCAAATGCATTTTAATCGTTTGAAATTTAAAAAATATAATTATTGCGTAATTTTGTCGAGTCATTTCAAATGTTATGAAAATCGGATGCATTAATTACAGGGACAATCAAAAGTATTCAGTTACATTACGGTCAATGGGAAAAAAGTTTCAAATGCATTTTAATGGTGTTACACTCATTTGAATATAACAGAATTGACATGAATCTATGAAATATGTACTAGAAATACATTTTGTATAATCTGGGATGCAGGGAATATTTATTATTAAATTGCAGGGCCACACAAATGTATTCCACTAAATAATGTTATACGGGGAAACATTGTTTGGGACGTGTTTTAATTATATTCAACTATTTCACATTTTATGAATAAGATATACGTTAATGAAGTATAATAAAAATTACTCCCTGCATATTTACATGAACACAAAGATTTCGACCACTATACTGTATCCAAAGTACGCGCTCTACTATATCAGCAAGATCTGAATATTTTAAAACTTAGTTATCAACGAACGCACCTCATTTGCTACGCTTTACGTGCAATTTCCAACTTTTTTTTTTTTTTTTTTTAGTTGGAAATATGTTTAACCTGGTTTAAATTAACTCTCACTTTACAGAAGTTATTTTCAAAGTTCGCAAGTATGGGTTAATCCTTTATCTACCGAATTATTTAAAAATCACACACACACTTCACATCAATAATTGCCTTCTTTAATATATGAAGATATGCTGGAATTTTTAGATAATAATAATGTGAAATTCAGAAGTGTTTTTTCATTAAAACTGATTAAATATATAGGTATTTATATATTTTTTTGTAAAATATGTACAGAAAGAATCAAATTAATCAAAAATACTCTTATGGAAATATTACAATTCTTATAAAAAGCAATGTATTTAATTGTATTATGATCCTCTCTATAAATGAAAATGCTTTTGACGCCGAAAATATTTCATATAAGTTTTTTCAAAGAAAAAAAAGGTATACCCATGAAAATGATTATGAAAAATTACCTTTTTTAAAAAAATAATTAAAGTCGACTGTTTATCTATTCTATCTAAATTAGATCGAGTAAAGTATATTGTGTGGTGAGAAAAAGAACGTTTATTAATACTGATTAAATGCGTTTTTTTATTAAATTTTCCACAATGGTACTTATAAATACCGTCGGTAGATAAAGGGTTAGGTGCTCCTGTGACTGCAAAAGAATTTAGCAGTGATCAGAAAACTTTCGGGAGATGTATAAATTTCCATTTGAATACAGTAAGATGAAGCCAAACTATGTGACAGCTAGTGTTGATAAATCGGATGCCACAAAGAGTAGAAAAGAAAGAAAACGAGACAATGACTTCTGAATCAAGACATAAAAATACATCAAACCCCATAAAAGCGGAACCTGTTTCTAACGGAATGCTGTATTAAATGTTAAAATTACATTTTCACTGCTTAGACAAATTCCTGTTCAAAACGGGGGTTTTCGGCTGTGATTTGCAATTCCGTCTAAACATGATTTTTTAAGCATCATATTTACAAAAATATATTTTTACAATAACCAAAGCATGTAACATAAAGTTATTTTGCTTTTTAGGTGCGTTCGTAATTATGTAACTACGTAGCACCTATTGTTGTCGTTCAGTCCGTCCGTCTGTCTGCCTGTCTGTCCGCATATAACAACGCAAAAACTACCTAACCGAATCTTTTGAAATTTAAAATACATAATTATTACATAATTTTGTTGAGCCATTTCAAATTTTATGAGAATCGGATGGATAGATCAATTACAGGGACGATCAAATTATTCCGTTCCATTACGGTCAATGGGAAAAGAAGTTTCAAATGCATTTTAATCGTTTGAAATTTTAAATACATAATTATTACATAATTTTGTCGACTTATTTCAATTTTTTTTAAAAATAGGATGCATAGATCAAATACAGTTACAATCAAAAGTACTCCGTTACATTACAGTCAATGAAAAAAAATTTAAATGTATTTATAATATTACACTTATTCGAACATAACAATATTGATATGCATCATAAAGTATATATTATAATATAGATTGTGCATAATCTGTTGTGCAAAGAACATTTGTTATTGATTTACAAGGCCGCACAAAAATATTCCATTACATAATGAGTATAGAGAGAACATTGTTTGCTGCGCATTTTAATTGTAATTAACTATTTACAATTTTGTGAGATTGATATATGAGAGTGATATTTTTAAAACTTCATTATCGTACGAACGCATCTCATTTGCTACGCTTCACGTGAAATTTTCCAATTTGTTTTAAACTGATTTATTTCTCTTAACAAATATTTCACTGTTAAAGAAAATGGGTCTAACCTGCATATAGTAGGTCAGCTATTCCATATATGGTGAACCATGATCCATTATTTTCTCAGGGTTAAAATCAATCATTTTTCTGATTTCTTATATATTATATTTATATAGCAACTTATTTTTTGATAACAAATTTTATAACGAATAAAATTATATATAAAACTTTATTCTACTTTTAATATTAAAAAAAGTAATTGCATAAAATGGATCAACTTTCCCCAGTCTCCCGTGAAGTAAAAGGTTGCAAACAATAATTCTGTCTACCAATCCATTTTTAGGTGCGTTCGTAATTATGTAAATATGTAGCACCTATTGTTGTCGTTCAGTCCGTCAGTCTGTCTGTCCGCTTATAACAACGCAAAAACTACCCAACTGAATCGTTTGAAATCTAAAATACATAATTATTGCATAATATTGTCGAGCTATTACAAATTTTATCAAAATCGAATGCATAGTTCAAAACATTCCTTTGTAGAGATTTATTTTTATTAAAAAAATTGTGTTTTGCATAAATTTTTGCGCCGCACTGTATATCATCGGAAAAACCACGCACCACTTTCAAATTATGAATCTTTCTACCCATCACTGAAATTCTTCCCCCCTCGGAATAGTTCACTCTTTTAACTTAGCTTCTAATTAAGCTACAGCTAGAGTTTCGATCTCGTAAACTTAAGCAAAAGATAAACCGTTCACGGGATTTATATTATTTATGTCTGTTTTTGGCCACAGACTATTATGGGGCATTTTCCCATACTACATTTCTAAAACATGTAAATCAGTCTAAAACCGGATTTCAAAGATTTTCATGATAGAAGATAAGAAATTAAGAAATAGGGGGGGGGGTAGACAAATGGTAAATTAATCTTTAGGATATTGTTCGATTAATTTACATGTAAGTGCAATATATTTGAGTTTCTAACTTACATTATACAATTATTCATTGAAAACATATATTGTCAGCAGAGAGTCAACTATTTTGAAATATAATTGATATTTTCAAAAATATATTTGCCAACCCTGTTACCTTTATATGGAATTATTAGAAAAATTAAGTACAAAGTTGCTTTATTACGACCTATATTGTTTGTCAAGTATATTTATATATATATTTTTTTTTCAGATGACAAATCCTTACAAACACCATCATATATTGATTCTAGCTTCTTGTTGGAAGGTATTTCTCGAGACTTTTCTAAGTTGTTTGCAGATGGTCTTAATTATGATGTTGAATTTTCATGCGGGGATCAGAATATCAAAGCTCATAAGAATATTCTCTGCTCTCGTTCCAAAGTTTTCGCTACAATGCTCCAGAGTGACATGGTAGAAGGCAAAACTGGGCGAGTAAATATCCAAGATGTAGACGCCACCATTTTCCAGCAGTTCTTGAAGTACCTATATACAGGAGTTATACCGGAATTAACAGTTGATGCCGCAATACATTTCTATAAAGCCAGCGATAAGTATGCTGTCGATACATTGATGAAGCAATGTGCTGATTTTTTGGCAGATAATCTATCTCATGAAAACGCATGTGATGTTTTGGTGTTGGCAGATTGTCACAATGACTCATACTTAAAGAAAAACGTTATGGAATACGTCTTTAAGGAAAAAATACCGATTGTAGGAGAAAACTGGGCTGATTTCTGTAAGGAAAATCCCATTTTGGCTGTTGACGTACTTAATGCATTCTGTCAGCATCAACATAATTCCGCAAAATAAAAAATTCCAAACGTTTAATGTATTTTGAGGTTGTGCTGCATACGAGTGTACTAAATTAGACTGAATAATTTAAAATTCAATAATTTGTAAATTATGAGAGCTATTAAAACAACTCTTGCAGGAAGGTTATATAAAATGTCAAGAGATTTTTAACTGTTATTCTTGATTTTAATTTAAAATAGCAGCATCAGAGAGTGCTGTAATCTATAAGAACAAAATGAGAATGCAATTTTCAATCTCTCTCTTCTCTCAGTATGTATGCGAAAGAAAAAATTTATATATATGGTTACATGGAATGATTCTCAGTCGTCCATGCAGTTTTGTTCTTAAGGTTCACTCCATATTTTTAACCTTCTTTCGCATCAATAGTGACTGAACTGAAAAATCAAAAATCGTGGCCCAATTTAGCGCCATCTATCGTTGCTATTTTGAACTAAATCAAAAATCGCACTAAAAAATATCCTGTCATGTTACATAACCCTCTTGAAAGAATTTTTTAAATACATAGCTGTCACCTTTTGTAAATTACTGAATTTAAATCTGTCTCTCCATTTTAGAACTTTAAGCAGATTTTCTATGATGTAATTCTGATAGAAGTATCGGAGTATTGTTATTGCAGTATATGAAATACATTAAACAATTTAACAAGATTTGCACGCTTAGCAGATGTCAGCATTTTAAAGGTTAAAACATGCAGATATATTGGTGTTGGAAATTAAAATAGTGTTCGTGAAATAAATTTGGTCTTTATTAGAAAGTGTCCATTATGACGGTTTGATTGAATTATTTTTGAAACAGCTATCTGTTAGTATTTAAATAAAGATTAAATTATACTTAAAATACATGGTATTCAATATTAAATCTAGTAGCTCAAATAGCTACACATTTTTGAGCAGCCCATGATAGCATGTACCTTAAGAGTTGTTCAGTTCCATCCAAAAATCAATAATTTCGAGTGTATATCAATAGGAAATTTTTTAAAGAAAATTTATTATTTTTTTTTTACATATGAAGATGCAGAAAATGAAATCATAAAAAGTTTATTAAATTCATTAGATTTTTAGATTATAAAATTTTAAGAACTTCACCTTTTCTATAATAATTTGAATAAAAAATTATATTACTTAAGGAGAGGTGTTACAAAATATAAAAAACAAATAACATTGGCATGTTTCGGTTCTAATCTGAAATATAATCTATAGTAGATAACTGTTTTATGAAGATTATATTTAAATTGATAGGGAGAGGGGTATGAAAATTCTTTTTAATGTAAGCAAATTATGTTTAGTATATATATATATTGTTCTTGTAAGTCCATTATAAGAGTGTCCATTGGAATTTATACGCGTGAGTTATGTTCGTAATGATACTGTTTCTTTTATTATTCCTAAGTTATGGTTAGCGTTAATGAATAAATTCCTCGTGAAAGTTTGAACATTGTGAACCAAGTCGGAAAATATGTTTAGATCATGGTCTTTTTTTTAATTTTTTTTTGTTTACATCTCATTGTCACGTGTCATTTGTATTGACAGTGAGACGATTTGTATTTTTATTTTATTTTTACTATGATTATCATTCTTATCAGATTTGAGCCAAAACATATCTATCTTTTCTTAATTTTTTGTAATATCTTTCTCAAATAATGTAAATTGTTTATTCAAAAGAAAATGAACATCGAGAAAAACATCATAAATATTTCTGTTGATTTTGATTGTAAACTGAGATTTTACACATGACAGAAATATGGGATAAAACTAGTTTTTTCAGATTGTTCTGTTTTTTAAGTGCTGGTTTACCAATAGAATAAACTAATAGAGAATACGAGACTTTTTAAACATTTGATAAGGTGAATTTTGAAACTCCCGCACTCGTATACTGTTTGACTTTTAGGTTGTGAAGTGAAAAAGAAATTAAAAATATATTAGTACCCTTCGTAAGAAAATTAAAAATAAATCTTAAAATAAAAAAGTAATATCACGGATGACATGCTAAAACTATGAAAAGTGACTTTTTGGCTTATATTTATCAGATCATATTTTGTGGTTAAAACTGTATAACTGGTTAGCCAAAAATGAAAGAGATTTTTTTTAATGTCGAAATTGTACTTTTTCAACTCTGAGATTAAAAGGAAGTTGGAAATTGCACGTCAAGCATAGTAAATGAGGTGCGTTCATACTATAAGAAAGTTTTAAAAATATTCAGATCTTTCTGTATACAGTATGTAGTACACAGTACTTCGGATCAGTAGAGTATCCGAATTCTTTTGTGTATCCCTGTAAATACTATCTGCTTTCTATTATACAGGAGGTAACTTGTAGTAAACCTCAGCAACGTATACCAATTTTATAAAATGTAAAATAGTTTAATATTATGAAAACGCGCCTTACACAATGTTCCTCCTATATCATTATGCAATTGAATTACTTTTGTGTAGCCCTGTAAATTAATAACAAATTTTGTTTGAACTACAGATTGAAAGAATTTATATTTTAGTATATACTTTATAGATGCATATCAATTTTATTATGTTCGAAAGAGTGTAACACCATTAAAATACATTTGCAACTATTTTTCCCATTGCCCGTAATGTAACGGAATAATTTTAATTTCCCCTGTCATTAAACTATACAACCGATTTTTAACCGACTTCAAAGAGGAGGTTATGATTTCGACCTGTATGTATTTGTTGTTCACGCATAACTTTCAGAAATATGAACCGATTTTGATAATTCTTTTTTTGTTTGAAAGCGTAAGACACCAGTGTGGTTCCATTCTAATTTCATTAATATATGATTAATAGAACGTTTTTAAAAATAAAAAAATTAAAATTAAAATTCTTTTTGAAGCAATCTGCCAATTAGAAGTGTTCATTTTTCATACTTTTACGTTACTCTTACACAAGTACATGATGTTTTCGAAGAGTGAAATCCTGACTTGATAAGGGCTGGGAATCGCATAAATTTTGCGCTGTTAGTGCAACGATATTGATTAATAAGAAAATTTACTTAAAGCAGTGAAAATTTCGAGAAAATTTACTTAAAGCAGTGAAAATTTCGAGAAAATTTACTTAAAGCAGTGAAAATTTCTCAAAAATGCAGACTTCTAATTGGTCAATGTGATTTCACTAACAGCGCTAATTCTACCTGGATTCCGGCCAAGTTCTCTTACGCACTTCGCCGCTTGTATATAATATCTCTATTCCGACCAATGAGAATGCTCTATAATACAGTCAAGTACCGATTTCTATCCAAGAGGCAGAGTTCATACACTGTTAAAAATCTGCTGCATTTTGCTGCAACGCCCTCCACCACTTGTATATAATATCTCTATTCCAAACAATGAGAAAGCGCCATTTCACGGCCAAGTAACCGTTTTCTATACAATCAGGGGAGTGCGATGCAGCAAAATGCAGCAGATTTTTAACAGTGTATGCAACAAAATGCAGAGGTTTTTAACAGTGGTATCGTGAAAATTGACCTCTCTTTTTAAAGGCTATCTATTTTCTGACCAATTTTCTGACGTTCCATAGGTATTTTTCGATCGTTCTCATTGATTCGAAAAAAAGAGAACTTTTCAAAACAGAGAACTTTTTTTTCACGATATTTTTAACAGTGTATTGATAGATTGCTAGCTTTTCGACTCCCATTTCCGATGTCAGTAGATTTCAATGTGGATCTTAAAGATTACTAATTGCGGTAAATTTTCGAAATGCGGGAATATTCTGAAGTGCTAAATCTTAACTGATCAAGTTCTCGCATCCATTAAACTGGAAACTCACATTGACCACATTTGACTCACATTTCACATTGATACCAACCAACATCGAAAATGAATGTTGAAAGGATAAAATCCTCTAGCATGTATGTTGTTCCGGGGGAAAAAGTATCTCCACCTGTTACTACATAATAAATCGCATTGCTAAACTGTTAAAATTTTTAAACTTTTGCTGCACCGTCACTCCACCGCTTTTATGGAAAGCGATTGTTTTCCATTGTACTTTACTGTGTTATGGAGCAGTCTTATTGGTCAAAATAGAGATATTCTATAAAAGCAATTTAGTGAGGATGCAACAAAAGTTTCATAGTTTTAACAGTGTATGTGTAGAGAAATTCCCGTTCGATTCCGATCTCATTACCGGATTAGACACCAGAATGATTTCTGATTTTGTTCGGGTAAGATTCCCCGATATGAATATCACGTCACACGGAGCACAGTATTTTATTGGCTGAAACGATTCTGAACGAAAGTAAGTCAACAAGCACCTTAATCAGCTGGCCTTTGTCGCCAATCTTGATAATTTCTTATATATGTACAATCGAATTCTTTCAGGAAACTACACTTTAAAAATCTGCTAAATTTTGTTGCTCACGCACTCCGCCGCTTGAACATAATATCTCTATTCCGACCAATGGGGATACTCCATAATACACACTGTAAAAAATATGACTATTTTGCCGCATAGTCCCTCCCCCGCTTTTATAGAATGTCACTCTTTTGGCCAATGAGAGTGCTCCATGATAGCCTGAAGTAGTCGTTTTCTGTAAAAGCGGTGGAGTGACATGCAGCGAAACAGTCATATTTTTTACAGTGCACTCAAGTAAACGTTTTCTATACAAGCGGTGGAGTGCGTATGCAACAAAACGCAGCAAATTTTTAACAGTGTATCTTCAAATTCTGCCATAGCAAATGCCTAGCATCGGTATAGTTTGGACAAAAGCGGCTGTTCAATGTATCATCGATGAGCATCGAATGTTGTCACGCTCACATAGAGGCAGCCAGACTATGAGGTATATAGGTTATGTGTTTTGGATTCTTCGTCCAATCATCACTACTAATTTCCGGTGCCATAACTGACTTTATAGAAATTAGATTGTTGCTGTTTATCTATTGAATCAGCGCGATTATTGCTAAAATCTTTCTTTTTAGGTGCGTTCGCAATTATATAATACGTAACACCTATAGTGGTCGTTCAGTCCGTCCGTCTGTCTGTCCGCATATAACAACGCAAAAACTACCCAACCGAATCGTTTGAAATTTAAAATACATAATTATTACATAATTTTGTCGAGTCATTTCAAATTTTATGAAACTCGGATGCATAGATCAATTACAGGGGCAATCAAATATATTCCGTTATATTACGGTCCATGGGGAAAAAAGTTTCAAATGCGTTTTAATCGTTTGAAATTTAAAATACGCAATTATTACATAATTCTGTCGAGTTATTTCAAATTTTTTGATAATCGTGTGCATAGATCAATTACATGGGCAATCTAAAGTATTCAACTACATTATGGTCAATGGAGAAAAAGTTTCAAATATATTCTATACGTTTGAAATTTAAAATACATAATTATTACATAATTTTGTCGAGTTATTTATAATTTTATGAAAATCGGATGCATAGATCAATTACAGGGACAATCAAAAGTATTCCGTTACATTACGGTCAATGGAAAAAAATGTTTTTAATGCATTTTAATCGTGTTACACTCATGCGAACTTAATAAAATTTATATGCAACTATAAAGTACATACTATAACATACATCTTACATAATTTGTGGTGCAAAGAACATTTGTTATTGATTTACAAGGCCACACAAAAGTATTCCATTACATAATGATATAGAGAGAACATTGTTTGATGAGCTTTTTAATTGTAATTCACTATTTACAATTTTATGAGATTGATATATGAAAGTAATATTTTTAAAACTTCGTTATCGTACGAATGCACCTCATTTGCTACGCTTCACGTGCAATTTCCAACTTGTTTCTTTTTCTGATTGAAGGGGGAGTAGTTTTTACTATACTAGAAAAGCATTTTATAGTGCATTGATATACGGTGCATTTTTGTTGTGTAGATATATGTGGAAGCACTTTGTCACACTCGATGTGTAAAGACACTGTACTTGATGAATTGCCAGCTTTTTTATACACACATTTGATGTCATTAGGAATCGATGTGGACTTTAAGGTTTCATGAAGGCGGCAATTTTTCGACGTACCAGATCTTGCCTGAATAGCAGTGTTGAATTCAGGGGATGGCCCGGGGGGACATCCCCCCCCCCGGATCATTAAAATGTTCCACCCAGGAAATTTTGAGATTTTGTGTTTTCAGTAGAGAAAAAATGCAATTCTCCCCCCCCCCCCCGGAACTTCACATTGTCCTTCCCGGAAAAAAGTGTCTGAATTCAACACTGATGAATACCACATATAAGTTACCACATTCAGAGAACTTAAAAATTCCCATCGATACTAACCGGCATTGTGACTTTTAAAAAGTTGACAATCAAAGAGTGACCAGCAAAGTGCTTCCATTAGTCAATACTCTGAGAAGAGCCATCTTACATTAGTACACATAAGTATGTATTACGGTATAAATAACTAAAAAGTAGGAAATAAACTTTTTTTCAAAAAAAAAAAAAAAAAAAAAAAAAAAAAAAGTGACCGACTCGAAAAATGCGCTAAAAAGAATTAAATAATTCTTTAAAATTCCTACTGACGAATCGTTATCTAATAACCACACATCGGATATCATGTACAGCATAAAAACGGTTAAGTTTAATACATAGTATTTAATATTCACCAAACATGGGCTTCGAGAGAATATTTTTACAATTTACATGTTTTTGATTTAATTTATGAATATATACATATTAAAAGTATTGAATTACTTTTTGAAGTTGATGCCAAACTATCTTGTAAAAAATATTCTCTCGAAACCCATGTTTGGTGAATATCAAATACTATGTATTAAATTTAACCGTTTTTATGCCGTACATGATATCCGATGTGTGGTTATTAGATAACGATTCGTCAGTAGGAATTTTAAAGATTTATTTAATTCTTTTTAGCGCTTTTTTTTTTTTTTTTTTTTTTTTTGAAAAAAAGTTTATTTATCCTAAAACTTGAAATGAGTCAATAAAATTATCTAAACACTATATATTTTAAATTTCAAACGATTCGGTTGGTTAGTTTTAGCTCTGTTATATACGGATAGACAGACGCACGGACTGAACGGCGACTAAAGGTGCTACGTATTTACATAATTACAAACGCACAAAAAAAAAGGAAAAAAAAACAGTATGCCAGTTGTGATTGTGTCTTTAAAATTGTATAAAAGCATTAAAATAAGAAAAGTTAAATGGATTTCTGGGGATAAATTTTATGCTATTAGTAAAAAACATTTATTTTAAAAACTTGTTTTTAATAGTATCATTCTTAATATAACATCAGTTGAAACAGCTTATTTTAAACGAAAAAATTATCCCCTTTAAACCCCTTGAAGGGTAGCGGGATAAAATATATCCCACTTAATTTTAATTACGAAATGCCACATTGACACCAGAAATTTAGAATGAAAAATTTAATTCATTTAAGTACATGAAGAACAGCTTTTACCTATGTTGAAGTAAATTTGTTTTTAAATTCTGTTGCCATTCAATGATTTCAGCATTTAACGAATAGAAGTACACTGCCTCTGAAAGGTTTAGCACAGGATTAACCCTTTTCACTCGATAGGTGATTCTCATTGACCACTAGTGCCACGCGTAAACAGATCCTTCAAATGCTCTGGACATTTCACTTCTCTTTTGGAAGGGGAAAGAATATAGGGATATTCTGTTTTCTAATAGAGCAAAAACATAGAAAGAGGGAAAAAATAGGATTTTTCCTTTTCTGATAGGGAAGAAATGTGATCATCGATATTGTTTATTTAAAATTTTTGTCATTTTTTTCTAAAAATATCATGAGACTCCACTTCTTTTTCTTCTCCATGTTTTTGGACATTTGTTCAACTGCTCCATGAAATATACACTTTTATTCAACTGCGACGTTTTTTTGAGATAACACTACTTTAAATGTTGCAGATTTTGAAAATTTTAGCTATTTAATAGATTACACTTGCTAACAAGAACAATATTCCGGTAGAGTAATATATTATTTAACTTGTCCTAGCAACACACTCACATTCAATAAGAAAAAGTTTGGTGTACTATTGCTTAAATAAGATAATAAGTGCCAAAAGCGGGCAAAAATGTTATTTTGATTGTGAAAAAACACCATAAACACTGGCGATAATTAATAAAAAAGTAAAACATTTTGTAAACACACTGGAGTATTTTATATTAATTTTCTTCGCCTTACGGCCTAATAATATGAGATAAAAAATGGTGAAATAAACTGTAAGATATTAGTGGTGTCCAAAGCATTTGGCCTCCCGATTAACGAGGAACATCTGACAACACTAGTAATGTGTGAGAATCGCCGCTCAAGTGCAAAGGGTTAAGTCTTCAAAATAATAATTTAAATCCCTTTTCACTTATTTTTACAACATCCTTCATTATTAAAAACACGAAAATGCCAAATATTCAAATTTTGGATTAACCATTTTTAGTTCAAAATACTTCTTCTATATGCAAAATGTGTAAATTAGCAGCAGAAATTACTAACAATTTTTTTCCTTAAAATAAGCACATTTTTTATGTTTCAGGCATTTAATAAAAATATACCCTTAAAATTAAATGAAGAATTCATTAATCGTAGACGACCAGGCATGTTATATACATTGTCAATAACACAGTTTTCTATGACTACTTTATAAGCATATAAGAGCGATTATTTTAAAAATCAGACAAAATGAATCATCAATCAAATAAGACAATTTTTTTTATTTGCTTGATTTTTTTTTTATGTTGAAGTAGATCATATTTAATGAATAATGTGCATTTTTGAAAAAGCCTGAAAAATTTTCTTCTTTTCTATAGAAAATTACAAAATTAAAGGTTGTGAATGCCATTTTTCACGAAAAATGAAATGCTAGTATGTTTGGAGTGCCATATCTCTGGAAAGCAACAACATCCCAAACTTCTTTTGGCATAAATTGTTAGTATAACACTATCTGCGTATTAAAATTTGTTTCCACGAGGCACTGTTATTTTACATCGTTATATTGCCACAAAATACAATCAAAATAACAAAGTAAAATACTGTAAAATTACCATAAAATGAAAAATAAAGTAGGACGCGTTTCGAGCTACAACAATAACAGCTCGTCATCAACTAAGCCAATACGTGTCCATAAGGGCACAGAGTCAAGATAAAGTGAAAGAAAGAAGGAGGAGATTACAAAGAGTGCGACAGGTGGCGCTAGCTGAAAGAACTCATGTGGAAGAGAAAAGTGATGCCAAAATTATAAAAGAGAGAGAAAAGGGGGAAAAAATAAAAATAACGACAATAAATAAAATAATAATAATAATATATAAATAATTAAAAATTAATAAATAAATAAACGAATAAATAAATAAATAAAAATCAATATATAAATAAATAAAAATTAATATATAAATAAAATAAAACACGAAAAATTAATAAATATATTAAAATTGTATATATATTAAAAATATATTGTTTTCCCACCTTTTTCTCTCTTTTATTATTTTGTCATCACTTTTCTCTTCCACCTGTGCTCTTTCAGCTAGCGCCAACTGTCGCACTCTTTGTAATATCCTCCTTCTTTATTTCACTTTATCTCGACTCTGTACCCTTACGGACAAGTGTTGGTTTAGCTGATGACGAGCTGTTATTGTTGTAGCTCGAAACGCGTCCTACTTTATTTTTCATTTTATAGTGATTTTACAAAGTGTTTTACTTTTTATTAATTATCGCCAGTGTTTATGGTGTTTTTTCAAAATCAAAATAACATTTTTGTCCGCTTTCGGCACTTCTTATCTTATTTAAGCAATAGTACCCCAAACTTATTGAATATGAGTGTATTGCTAGGACAAGTTAAATAATATATTACTCTACCGGGATATTGTTGCTGTTAGCAAGTGTAATCCATTAAATATCTAAAATTTTCAAAATCTGCAACATTTAAAGTAGTGTTATCTCAAAAAAAAAAAGAGGTCGCAGTTGAATAAAACAGAATATTTTATGGAGCAGTTGAACAAATGTCCAAAAACATGGAAAAGAAAAAGAAGTGGAGTCTCATGATATTTTTAGGGGGGAAAATGACAAAAATTTCAAATAAAGAATGTCGATGATCACATTTCTTCCCTATCAGAAAAGGAAAAATCCTATTTTTTTAATCTTTCTTTGTTTTTGCCCTATTAAAAAATAGAATATCCCTATGTTTTTCCCATTCCAGAAGAGAAATGGGATGCTTCATTTTCTGATATAAGAAAAATGTGATCACTGACATTGTTTTTACCTTTTATTATTTTTTTTCTTAAAACTATCTTGAAACCCCACTCTTTTTTCTTTTCCATTTTTTTTTGTACATATGTCCTACTACTGCATGATATATTTTATATTGTTCAACTGCAACTTTTTTTTTAGGTAGCACTAATTCAAATGTTGCAGATTTTGAAATGTTTGAGTATTTAACATGTTATATCCGCTAACAGAAATAATATTTTTGAGCAGTATTATATTATTTAGCTTGTCCTAAGCGGAGACGGATCCAGAGACTCGTTTTTTTTTTTTTTTTTTTTTTTTGGGAGGGGGGCGATATGGAATGACATAATCAAGACAGTCATACTTTCTATTCGCTATATCATTCCTTAAATATTAAATGGATATGAAATAATTAATACGAATAATTAAATGGATATGGAATAATTAATGCGAATAAAATACTATTGACTCCCAATTATCCGACATCCAGTTAACCGACACACTCGGTTAGCCAATCCTCTTATGTAATACTATTTTCTTTATAATATGGTTTATTGTTGCAGATTGTGAGGAAAAATGAAAAATGCTACAATAAGTCTGTTAGTTCAAAAAAAAAAAATAAATAAATAAAAATAAAAATAAAACTGCCATTAGAATTGTCGGATTAGATTGATATTTCATAGTGAATCCCAGATTTAGTTATAATTTTTGGTTTATTTCAGGGTTGGCAAGTTTTTGACATGCACCAGTTTTTAACGGTTTTAACCATGGTTTAACCCATTAACGCCCAGCGTCCTCGTTTGAGGACGGTTACAAAAACAGGAAGAAATCGGTTTTCCCACCAGTAAAAAGGAAGAAAAATGTATACCTTATTTTACAAGACAGAATCCTGGTTAAGGTTAGATAAAAGTTAATTTGCTTTTTAAAGTGGTGGGAAATACAAAATTTAAATTTTAGCGAAGAAAATAATTCGGGCGTTAATGGGTTAAACCGTCATGTCAAAAACCTCCCTGTCAAAAATGTCAAAAATTGTCAAAAACCTATGTTTATATGTAAATAATAAAAATATTTACTTACATATATGTATCATCCACCTATATTTATATTTAATAAATAAAATCTATTTGCTTTTAATAAAGAAAATGTTTCTAAATATGTTGTAAAAAAATAAATTTAAATTTTTGAAGAAATATACTTTGAATATTAAACAAAACCTTAGATTTTGGAAAACTTATCTTTTGTAATATTATTATTGAATTTTAATATGTAATTTAAAATGTGCAGAGATATTACATTATGAAGAAATTTATTTATAACCAAATTATTTAGTGTATAGTTTAAAATAATATTAGATTAGACATGCTCCATAATCAATTAGGAACAGAAAGATGTTCAAAACTGGTTATGTGCTACGTGGGTTAAATGAATTGGATTACTAAACTAAATTTCTACTTTGATAATTTTCATTTGGATTGATTTCAATTATGTAATCAAATTAATTGGAAGTATTTAATGTATGTTTTATTTTTTAAAATTATGTATTTAATTAGATAATAAAAAAAACTACATAATATTTTGTGTTTTAGAAGTATTTCATAGATCAATGTGATATTTTTTCTGTTTTGACTTTTGCAATTGTTATTTGGTTTTACAGAAAAATCAGTAATTCTGAATTTTAAATCGTCAGTCATTTTTTGAATTTATAACTAACATAAAGATAAAAAAAAAAATTAACTCCCCTCTATAAATATCTGACTATCTATTTACAGCATTCAGCCTATTTATTTACTATGCTGAAAAATTAACTTATACAAATACTTATGAATTTCTTTCTTTTCCTTTCTCACTGAATGCTATAATATTTGTTAAATATCTTAAGTATTCAGTTGTTGAATAATTATTTATTGCCTTACCTTGCTATCAAAGTAAACATTATTTGTATTTTTAATACTATTAGTGTGTGTGCTGTGGGGTAGAGTGGTGGGAGAAGGGGGAGATAAAAATGGAGATTAAAATGATATAAAAAGATAAAATGGTTTATAATGATGTGTAAAAATCATACACATAATAGATAATATGCATTATATTTAAATTCAAATTAACCTACTTTATATTATGTATATAGCATTAAAAAAATTATGAAACACATGTATCAAGTTCCACACTTTTGAAAATCCTGCATTTACAACACTTAAGAGGCTGCTTCACTCAAATGAAAAGACCCGTTTGCTAATGCTAATCCTATGGAAGAAATTTATACAGATATCTCGGTTGCATTTTAATATTTTTTAAATGATTCTTTTTTGCATTGGATAGCTGAGATTGATCTGAATGCAGGCCGTTTTTTTTTTTACTTTTTTGATTTTGTTTGCAGATATTTTTTACGAGAACGCTTTCATTTTCAGAACCGGTTTGGAAAGCGAAATCACCTTCATAAAAAATATCTGTAAACAAAATCGAAAAAGTAAAAAACGGCCTGCATTCAGATCAATCTCAGCTATCCAATGCAAAAAGAATCCTTTAAAAATATTAAAATGCAACCGAGATATCTTTATAAATTTCTTCCATAGGATTAGAATTAACGAACGGGTCTTTTCATTTGAGTGAAGCGGCCCCTTAATTCGCTAATACTTACAAATATTAGCTATGTTAAAATGCATACTAAATAACCTTAGTTTTTTTGAAATTTTAAAATGATAATAATAAATAAACAAGATATTTAAACATGATTTTTGTGCAAATATTTCTGCATGTCCATTTCAAGATAAATTTCTGAGATTTGAAATCTGTCATTTTTATTTTTATTCTTATTAATTAAAAATATAGACCTGTTAATTACCCATAATATAATTAAATATCAACATAATGTATGGTAACTGTTGCTAGTTTAAAATTTACCAACAAACTCTAGTGCGCCGTAGCAGATTGTGACTCTATGGGTTTTTGACAGGTTTTTGACGGTTTAATCCGGTTTAAACCTTTGTCATGTCAAAAAAACCCTTTTTGACGTCAAAAACCCAACCCTGGTTTATTTTGATTGAATTATTCGAAAATACAGAAGCCTTTTTTATTGTGATAATGCTTTACTATTTTAATTCAGACGATTTTCAAATTCTCCATTCGTTAATAACTAAAAGTACTTTACACTTCATTTTTAATGTCAAAACTTCATACGGTAAGCCTTGATAGTGTTGCATGATAATCCGAGAACATTTACGCATGTTATGGCAATGAAAGACAAACAGACACGCAAACAAATTTCATAAATTATTTTAAACTACGTTGGAAAATGTTAAAAACATTTAACTTTTTCATTGTAACAAAGGGATAAAACAAAAACCAGAAAGTATGCATAACATATAATATCTAAAAATTTCGAGTGTGAATGGAAAAGTTCCCGAATTCAATGACAAATATCAGAATCAGTTGGAGTAAAATATACGTAACAGATAGCACAACTGTCTAGCGCACAAAAGTCAAATTTGGCATCTCTTTGAATAAAATCAATTTCATGACTGTTCTAAACTGGATAAAACGAAAGGCGGGTAATTATTGTATGGTTTATAAAAAAGATTAGGAAGCATCATAAATGCATAAAGATATGCAAAATACTTTAAGATTCATCATTTACAACAGTGTGTAACAGAATTTAACATGCTGAGAGAACCTAGAACACTAGCGCCATACTGCCACGGTCTCTAGAATCGCGAAAAAGTAAACGATATGTTTGTGCAGGGTCTTCAAAGGTCTCTAAAATTGCTAATGGTATAGGCATCTAGGTAAAAGAATATTTCATATCCTCACTGTGAAATTAGAGATAAAAAAGCTTTTAGCAAGACAATCCTCGCGTATATTGATAATGGTCAAAAACGTCAGTCAGTTTTGACCATTAGAACGTCATAGTATGTCAAGAGAGTCTAGACCGTTTCAGCATAAATAAAGCAGATTTCGTGAGTCGATTTATAACAAAAGATGAAACTTAGGTTCACTATTATATCATACAAAAAACTGGTGGAACCAGCGAGAAAAGTAGAGCTCCATCTAAAAAAGTGTTACAGTAAAAGGGAAATTTTTTCAATCTAAAAATGTGTGTAGAAAAGAAATGGAATCAGATGGTCTGTAAAACTCATGAAATAACCCAAATTTTTGTTAGCTGAAAATGAGGACTGAGCTTTACTGATGTCTTAAAATCAATCGAAGAAAAAGAGACAGTTTTAACTCACTCCGCATCCCAATCATCCATAACCAGTTTAAAAATTTGGGTTCATAATTATAAGTTAGAGGCTAATGTAAAGAAGTATGAGAACGGTCAGTACAAAGTGTAGACATAATTCCATTCCAGCAGTTTTAATAAGTGGTAGATCAAAGCTCCAAGTAAACCCGGAAACTTGAACACGTATGATTGTATCATATTCTAAGAATTTGTGTTCAGCCATATTTATCTACATCAATTCTTCAACAATATGATTATATTAATGTTGTACTTTATTTAATACTTCATGGTTTATATTTGTCTTGCGTTGTGGAGTTTAATTGATTTGAGACAACATAATAATGTATTCTATTGACTACTTTGCTCAGTAATCATTTTAAGTGGATAATAGTAAAATTCTGAATATAAGGCACAGATTCAGAAAATAGAGCTGAATATAAAGCTCAGTGCACATTTTCAACTAATAAAAATTTGGGTTATTTCATGAGCTTTACAGATCATCTGATACCATTTCTCTTCTACGCACATTTTTAGATTGAAAAAAATTTCTAATTTTTACTGTGACACTTTTTTAGATGGAGCTCTACTTTTCTCTCTGGTTCCACCAGTTTTTTGTATGATTTCATAGCTTTTTCAGATTCTTTCAGGAACTTTGTCAATCACCTTCAACTAACAAATCTAAACTATTATTATTCTTAGTTTAAAGTTATTAGTAGGCATATTAGTTTGGCGAAGTACTTGAAATGACGCCAAGTTGGCTTCAATTTTGGCGAGTAATTTTGGGCGTCAGATTTGGCGATATATTGCCAAGTTGGCAAAAAACTTGGTGACATTTGGCGACGGAACCACCCCCTCGCAGATGGTCGTCCTACTACAGTTTCCCGGCATCTACTCAGATTTTCTTACGAACATAGACGTATCTACATAGATTTTCATAGCTTCATTTTCAAATTCTTATTTTTATAAATATAGAAAAAAAAATTCTAAATTTTCCCTTTTTAATTGAAATATCTGTATTATAGTAACTGTTTTGATGTCAAAAGCACTCAAATAAAGGTGCGATGTTGTTTTAACACATATTTAGTTACAGTTTATATATATGTTTATAAAAAAAATATGTATTTTCTGTTTCCTATGATGTCAATTTCAAAAATGCAACAATCTATCAGGAGTATCAAATTTTTATTAATTTATATATATATATATATATTAAAAAAAAAAAAAAAAAAAAAAAAAAAAAAAAAAAAAAAAACAGAACTCGTGTTATCATTGCTTTTTTAAATTATTCAACTGTTTTTTAGTTGGTGGCAACTCAAAAGAAATAATTGAATTAACAATTAAAAAGGAAAGATTTCTATAATGATAAATTATGGAAAGTATAGCGTTATATAAATGTTAAATAAGTGCTATTTTCTTAATATTGGATATTTTTTAACAGGACTTTCGAAGGGCACATACCTATTATTAAAAGCTTTCGAACAAGCTATTAGACATTGCTGAATATTTCCTGGTTCGGATTATAATTAAGTTTGTCTTTTTTTCTTGTTTCACGAGAAAAAAGTGATAAAAAAAAAAAATTGTAATTTAAGAAATTACACCAACCATTTGAAAAATGTTTCACTCGAAACATTCATCTATCATTTTAAGCTAAATACCAGTTGTTTTATTGTGTATTATCCGTGCCACTGCTATAAATGACTTTATAATACATGCTGCAATTCGAAGGTACGGTTCGTTTAAGTTGCATCACTCCATTGTCGCCAAGCATAAAAGTTGGCGGCGAAAGAAACATTTCAAACTATGTAACATTGTTGGTGCGAAAGTAATCATTATTAAAATACAGCTTTGGCATATACTGTTTGATTTTACAGAGCGGAATTTTGGTGATGGAGGTTTTAAACCAAAGTCGATCGCAGCACATGCATCTGTGAATGGGTCCATCAGACATTGAATCAAAAGAGTTTTTTTCCAGTTTTTCCCAAGCCGATTGCTTTTTAGTTTTCTTTTTAGGTGGTGGAAAATCAAGAGTAATAGCTATAACATTTTCCGGCTTGTTAGAATTACTATTGGCACTCAAATTTTCCTGGTTAGAACCGACCGATTGTAAAACGCCATGGCTAGTGGATTGGTTGCCCTCGAGACATGATGTTTTACAATTAATCGGTTCGGCATTAAATTGCGTTCTTTTTCGTGATCGCCTTTCAACACGTAATTGGTTTTCAGCGGCTCGATAATCTTTTGATTTACTCGTTTTCTGCATTGAAAGACGTTTTTGCGCCAAACCAAATACTACTTAGTTATCCCGTCGACCAATTTCGCCAAATGATACGACTCGCCAAACTAATAAGCAACTTATACATGTTGACTAAATTTTTATTTTAAATAACAAAAGAACAAATAAATTAGTAAAACATTAATAAAAAGTCGAAATAAAAATCACTTTATGATTGTTTAAATACGCGTATTGTGTTTAATGTCATTGAATGCGATATTCACGTTCATTCATTTCTTTGGCTTCGGCTTTTTCCGTATCTGTTAATTTCCGTCTACCCATTTTTAAATTTGTTAGTTTTCTCCTTTATTACAATGATTTTAACCATTTTAATTTACTATTCAAATAAAAATTCTTCTAAAAGTAAAGAATTTAATTTAAATTCAAATAAAAACTCTTCTAAAAGTAAAGAAATTAATTAATTTAAATTCAAAAGTGACCACATCATTTTGTCAATCCTCCACCGAAAACAACAACCATTTTTCAATGGTTAAAAACAGGGGTTCTGGATCTCCATAACTAATCGGTGGGTCTGGATGATTTTTTGTAAACATTGATGTCTAAAGTAGGACACTCCGCCTTTTCAATTTCGTCGCGTTCGGATGATTGGGTCCAAAGTTATTAAGAGGCAAACTTTGGACTTAGAGATGCGGCTGAGCTTTACTATACAGCACTATCGTGCTGTATGATTTCTGATACTAAGCGGCAATTATATTGTTTATATAGTGGTTCCTTACCAACGAAGAAGGCACTATGCGTGTGTATGGCATCAGTTTTATGTAATTTTAACAGAATATTGATAACTGATTATTTGCCAAAAGACTAAACAATAAACGATAAATATTGTTAAATATTGCTAAACTTTTAGACTGAGTGGATAAAGTTAGGGCATTACACTCATAGATCCTCAGACTGATCCACATGCCGTCCGTCACAGACCACGAGCACGTAAAATAATTTGGACCCACGGGACTGATCCTGCGAATCCCCTAAGGGGAGTTGTTTTGCGGGAAACCTTCAATATCAACTGCTATGATTAGGAAAATTATTTTTGAGGATCAACCGCAAAGGAATGCGCTTCTAGCCAGACGCCCGGAAGGTTGAAGAAAGCTCTTCCTGACACTCGCTCAAAGGTTTTTGCCCTCACTCCTGAATCGTACAGACTAACATGCACAAGGTTCACCTGCCGCACCGATCCAAGAGCTCAGACTAGATGACCTTAGCGGACCCCACAGGTACCTTGAAAACCCCTCCTGACGGCATAGATATTGTCTTGCTAATGTTTTACAGTCAAAACTTCCCAAAACTCGTGGAACTTTTCAGCTCACGAAGGGGGTCGAGATACCAGATTGCCGTTGTTAGCGTCCTCAAATGGTCACGGAAAACTCCACCTAAAACAGGATAGACCCCGTATAGCTAGGCGGATTGAAGTTCCAGAGCTCAAGGTGCCCCGTACCGCAAACCCTCGGCTGAAAGACGGTAGTCTGCCGATCCCAGGCAAGGCTCTGACACTCACTATCGTTATTTTATAGCCTCCATAGTTCCTGAGCACGAGTGCTTCTTCCCCATACCATGTGGACCACTACCGAGAAGAAGAAGGTACCTATTGTCACCCTAGTGGACAAGGATAACCGCTTCAAACGAGGCCAAAGCGACTCCCAGCTCGGGAATTAGTAAGGTAAGTGTACCAGTAGTAGGCCATGTATCAATAGTAGTCCACCAGTTTTCAAAGTTGAAAAACAAGTTTTCTAGTCACCCCTTTCAGATAACAAACTTACTGCTGTTTGGCTAGAACCCTTATCTGTCAAAGAAATAACAAGACAAAGAAACAGCTTCAGTATTCAAATACACTGTTAAAAATCTGCTGCATTTTGCTGCAACGCACTCCCCTGCTTGTATAGAAAACGGTTACTTGGCCGTGAAATGGAGCTTTCTCATTGGTTGGTATAGATATATTATATACAAGCGGTGGAGTGCGTTGCAGCAAAATGCAGCAGATTTTTAACAGTGTAGTCTTTGAGCTGGAAGGTGTTTTTCTTCCAGTCTTAAAATACAAGGATTTTTTTACTAATTCTTACTGCTTTCCTTAAGAGGTAAGTTTTCATTCAATATTTTTTTCTTTAAAAGTATATTGTATTTTATATTAAAATATCACATTTCTAATACACTGTATAAATGAATACTTCATTCCTTATGCTTAAAAGGTATAAAACTAACATATTATTAAGTTTGGGGAGTGACCCACTTCTGTGTCATCAAATTTCAAGTCGTTCCAATAGTGGGCCAGGTGGCCTACTAACATATTCCAGAAGAATCTGAAGTAAAAGAGGGACAATTTATACTTGTCCCAATAATCGGAGGAAAAAAAATACAGAAAGATATGTGCATTTGTGTGTAGCTCAAGAAATTAAAGAAACAATAATATTTTTTCAAGGACTGAAGTCAACTGGAAATAAAAAAGACTTTGTCATTAAGAAAAATTATGTCTTTAGCATAAATTTTTCTGATACAGTTGGAGTGGTACCGCAACCAGAACTCACAAACAAATCGTCAACTTTTGTATTCTTTTTGTAAAAAAATGGCTGTAAAAGAAAAATAAATGCAGTTAAATTTAAATCCCACTCACATTGTTTTTTTTTCTTTCCTTTTTTTTTTATAAATATAATATAATTTTGCAATCATTTCAGCATTTAATTACCCTTTTTATTATGTACATCTTATTATTTATCACTACTGCAAAGTAACAAATAGGGCAGATATTTTTCTTTAAATTGTAAAATATTACAGACTGTTCGAAAAAAATAAAGAGAGGCTGAAATTATTTTACGTAATCATAAAAACTTCTAAATATGATTTCATTAATGTGTATATTTAAGTGTAGAAATGTAAAAAAAATTGTAACCTCTGTACAGTACACATTAAACTCAAGAATGGAGTGGCCAACTTCTGGGGGGCCCACTATGGAGCATCAGAAATTTACTATGCCCACTACTGGAACATAGAGGAAGATAACATTTTTTATTTTTCATTTTTTCTAAAGAATATATTTTAAAAATTTGAATGTTTATTCTGATACATAAAGGTAAAGACTAGGCTAAAAATATATATTTTTTTTGGAATTCACTAATATATTAATAATTATTAGACAAATGTCCTTAAGTGGCCTACTACTGGTTCGTTTACCCTAGCGCTAAAGTTTGTTTGAATCACTGCTAGGTCTTTAACACAGGGCACAGTAAAATTCAGCAGCGCATATTGTTAACAATTTTAAACTTTTGCTGCATCATCTCTCCACCGCTTTTATAGAAAACGATTACTTCACTGTATTATGAAGCATTCTCATTGGTCTAAATAGAGATATTCTACAAAAGAGGTGGAGTGACGATGCAGCAAAAGTTTCAAATTTTTAACAGCGTTCATCGGACCGAGAGTTCACCCGGGATTCGGTGAGTCTATGCATAAACCGATGTACACTGTTAAAAATCTGCTGCATTTTGCTGCAACGCACTCCACCGCTTGTATATAATATCTCTATTCCAACCAATGAGAAAGCTCCATTTCACGGCCAAGTAACCGTTTTCTATGCAAGCAGGGGAGTGCGTTGCAGCAAAATGCAGCAGATTTTTAACAGTGTACCTCCGATCTGTTTCTTTGCGGACCTGGAAACGGGATCTGGAAGCGATTCTGCAGGCTGACCCTCCGCCAGAGAAAACGGCATGTCATCCAATTGATGATCCATTGTCAACCAAAGAAAAATTGCCAAATAATGAAACTTTTTAGCATCCGATGCTATTTCTTTCAGACAAGCTAAAAAATGTCGTGTCATCACCCCTGAATGTTCTACTCAACCGATTTTGATAATTATTTTTTTAAATAAAAGCTATTTATTTGTAGTTGTGCCCAATTTAGTTACTTTTTAATTTATTTCCATTTTTATATTTTATTTTTAATTTTAAATGCTTTTTATGATATTTCTTCAAAATGGTGGCAATTCAGTTTAGCTTTTCTCTCGATAATAAAAATTTATTTTCCAAAATGATTGCGTATAATTATGCACTAATTGAGGTAAAAATATACATATTTACTGAGGAATAATATTAATAATGTAAATAAAATAACAGAAAATAACTTATGATAAAAATTAATGTCTAAAGCAAAATAAGAAAAGTTTCAAATGAGGAAAATGATGTCATTCAGGAATGAGATAAATGGGAATTACAATATTATTACGAATGCTTTTTTCATATTACTAATAACAGTAACTTTTATAAAACATTTGAAGAGAAAATGACGTCACTATTTAAAACATCGCATTTTTACTCATAACGATATTAGGTACTACTCTGTTATCCCGTCGACCAATTTCGCCAAATTATATAATATCGCCAAACTAATAGCCAAATTATACATATTGACATAATTTTTATTTTAAATAATTAAAAAGCAAATAATTAGTAGAATATTAATAAAAATATTAATAAAAAGTCGAAATAAAAATCACTTAATGACATTTTAAACATATGAATCGTATTTAATGTCATTGAATGTGACATTCACGATCATCCATTATTGGAATTTAATCTTATAGTTTGGCGATAATTTTTTGGTCGCGGGATAACCTGGTAGTACCCGATATTACATTTCAATATTTCTTTTCATTATGGACATTGAGATTGAGATTTTACTTTCAGATGACTTCAGTTAGTGAAAATAATGTCACAGTAAAAATAAAAGTAGTTTTTTTTTTTTTTTCCAAAAAAACTATTTTTTTTTTTTTTTTTTTTTTTTTTTTTTGTAAGTGCAGATAAAATAAAATTTCTGGATTTCGCCGGCACTCAGATTACAATTTTAACTGAAGGTGTGCGAATATTTGCATGCAAAATTGTAATTGGCAAACTTGACATTTAGTTTGTAAATATATTTATCATATATTGATTCAATAATGTAATTACTTTTGCTTTTTTTAAAACCAAATCGATCGGGTCTTTTAAACATTTCATTCGTCGAATTCGACGGGATTCTACTCGTTTTATTGTTAAATTGCATTTCCTTTTACTCAGAGTCTATAAAAAAGCGTTTAAACTAAAGAAAAAATCCGTTTTTGATGAATCTAGTCAATGAAGAAGTAGCACGTCAAATTGTATCTCTTTATTATTCCGCAATTCCAATGTCTCAGGGAGAAATTGCTATTCAATTGGGTATTTCACGCCGTTCTGTTTGCTATTATATTGATAAACACAAGAAAAATGAAGTTAGTTCGTTGCAATCTAAACGGGGTCGCCCTTCTAAAAAACCTCTATCGATTTTTTTTTTTTTTTCTAATCGGAGGCGAAACTGAATTTTGCAATGGCAGAATCTACATTCATCTTGTATTATTTTTTAACGGACGCTCTAACAGCTTCAGCCAATTTTTTTTAAATAAACGTATATATACTCGCGAGAAGACCATTCTATATTTTTTTCAGATTTTTCGGAGTATGCCTGTCTAGAAACCTTCCTTATATATCTCGATTTCTGTCCAAGCGTTATGATCGAACGGCACTTTGAAGTACCAACATCAAATAATTAGCCTTAAATAACAAGGGGAAAAATGTTTATTTTTAGTGCATATAACTTCTAATATATCACAGTAGTGTAAAGAAAAAATAGTTTTTTAAATTCATAATTTTGGGTATAAAATGTTAAATCTACCTTTCACGAGACGATTGCTCCATAATCATCTTGTGATTTCTTGTGATACGACACCTCGTGCTATGCTCTTCCTTTTTATATGGTATCATGAATTTATTAATTAAAGCCTTGAGTTTGTTAAGTTACATTGTTGAGGATATATTTTATCCTACGTTTCTAAGTAAAGAGAAGTAAGAAGTTTTCATTTAAGTATTTTTAAATTTTAAAATTAATCTTGAAATGAATTTTGAATGTTCTTAACAATTTTCAGCTGTATACTTTCGATGTCGGGCTCTAAGAGAAAATTTTTGGCACCCAAATCATTTCAAATAATTGTGCTCAGCTACGGAAAAAAAAAAGTTGGAAATTGTACGTCAAACATAGCAAATGAGGCATACCGTATTTAGTTTTATAAACATTCAGATCTTGGTGTAATAGTTGTCGCACTCTTACCAAATTTATTACTACGAGATGAAACCCGTCGAAATTCGACGTTAAAAATAAGTTTTAAAATGTCCTCATCAATTCATTCTTCTTTGAATTTCATTTTCTCTGAAATGCATCCAATGTTTTAAGCTAATTTTATGCAAAAATGAAGGAAATATTTTTCAATAATATTTCGACAATTTGCAGATGAAGCAGAGTTTTGAGGCTTTCGACTGATAATTTCTTTGCATGATTTTCTCGTTTCCTTTCAATAATCAAGATCGCTCAGCCATTTGCACAAACGGGATACTTGCCATGTTATAAAGTAACGTACACAACGGATCCTTAAAAAATGATGAAATATATCTCTTCTCATAATCCGATTCAAAAGATAGATCAAGCAGTTTGACATGATAATAATTTTATATTCTACATAAACTGAATATCTGTCGTTTTGGTTAGCAGATATTAATGTAGTGGCAAAATGCTGCATTCTATGGATAATCTAATCTGATGATTTATCGATTTTCTTAGTTTTTTCTTTTTTCTCTCTTTCTTTCTTTCTTTCTTTTTTTCCCTGAATTCTTTAGGTTGGTTCAAAGAGATTTTAAAAATAATTCCAGCTTGAAAATAACTAGTAGTTCGCCGCGAACGTGGACCTCGCGATTTTTTTTGACGTAAGTGTAGTACCGACTGGCATGATTACTGATCCGTTTGTACGGACAGTATTTACTTTTACATATGGACACGTTAAAAAAATACTGTAATAGTACAAATACCGAAATTTAATGGAAAATTACCAGAACTGAAAATAAATACAAGCTAAACAGATAGTAACTATTCATTTGTAGAACTGTTTGTTACTGTTGCAGCAAAAAGATTCTCCAGTCTTCGTTCTTCACCTATTCTTAGCTGCAATAGTTTCATTTTTTTTATTTTTTCTAATCTTATAAAATCAAAACCTGGGTCAAACATTATATCTGTGAGCCGTTTACATCTTGAAAGAGCGACATATGAACAACCGGCCGCCAGTTCTTTTGCGCCAATGTCCACCACTACTTTATCCAAAGTCAGGCCTTGTGATTTGTGTACAGTTATGGCCCATGCAAGCGACAATGGAAACTGTATGCGAGAGCACGAAACTTGGCCAGTCTTCCACGACCGGGTCATAGGTGGAATGGGAACCAAACCATTTATATGCGGACCAGTATATTTGTCGAACTGTACACAAATCACAATTGGCATGTCATGTGGTGGAGCTGAACCTGGTTCGAATACAATGTCGCGCACATAGCACAGAGCACCATTTACCAGTCCTTTATTGACCCATAAATTTGATTTAAGCATCACCCTGCTGCTATTGCCAAATAAAGTATTTTTTCGAGTCCTTGCGCGACATCACTTTCAGCTTTGGCAGCAGTATCGTTGTTGTGTTTGGAAGTAATTTTTGCGACAGGGCTGTTTAAAGACTCTAGTTTGGCAATATTGTACGCAGAAACCGCTTCGTTAAATGGTATTAATCTCAACGCGTCCTCAAATGTGGCGATTTCAACATTCCCAAGTACGGATTTTTCACGAGTCGTCAGCACTCTCCAATCAGCCAGAGTAGACTGCCCCACACTTAAACGATCCAAAATGCTCCTAAAAACATTTTGGTTTTCGTCTTGCCTATGAGCAGTTCGTAGTACTATACATCGATTAATTGATTTAAATAATAGTTGGCCTTGATCAGAATGCGTGGAAATGTATCCATTTCCATAAAATGGACGATCCATCACTGATGGCAACTGTTTGATATCCCCTAAAAGATACAAACACATGCCACCAAATGGGACTTGAGCATTATAGGGTTTTGCTTCACGACATCTCAGGTCTATTTTATGAAATAATGAGCAGCACACCATGCTCATTTCATCAATTATAATGAAATGGCAATTTTCCATTTCTGCCTGAAAAGTTGAAGCAGCCTCTCCGTCTAATGACTTATACATTCTTTCAATCCCAATATGTAGCCCAGAGTGAATTGTACACCCGCTCACATTAACAGCAGCGACTCCAGTAGGCGCAAGTAATAAAAAGCTTTTTGGTCCTAGCTTTTCATTTAAAATACGACACATGGCTCCGATTATAGTGCTCTTGCCACTGCCTGCCTTTCCTTGTATTATCGTGCATTGGGCATCAAACGGTACGACTTGGCTGCGCCTAATCATATTTATTTGTTTGTTTAAATGAATTAATATGTCAGTTTGTTCCTGATTTAAATTTACTGCAGGCATGGCGTATCGAACAGTTTGATGACCAGATTGTGCTTTAGCTTCGGAAACAAATGAAGCAAGTGTACCTGGATTTAAATAATTTTGGTATGTGCTATGCCAAACAATGCTTAAATCAAATTCTCGCGTACCCAATTCCGTTCTAGCAATACTTTGTTGGTTGGGACCCATTTCAGCTAAAATTATCCATTCCTCCCGTTCTCTTGTATTTTCAATTTCATCTTCATCATATTGGTCTTCATCTACTTCAGGAATTTCCAAAACTTCTACTTGATTAATGTCATTTTCTTCGTATAATTCTTGCCACGATTTTCCGGATTCTGTAAATTCTGTCAGACTGCGCCATGGTATGTTTAATATAACCTGCTGTTTATAGAACTCATCTTGATTTGTGACGCTTAAAATTCGCCGGGGAACTACACTCGGTACCGCTGGTTTTCTTCGTGTAGCCCACGAGTTACCTCTTTTGTAGTGTTTACTGAAGAAATCTTTCAGAGACAAGCTGTCAAATTGTTGAGGACGAAGAGGATATGTTTCCAGTGACGAACTTACTGCAACTTCACCAGACACAGCATTTAATCTTAGCCATTGGTCATTTTCCACATTTATTTTAACAAAAGCTCTACTGGCGTGAAATAAAGGCCAGCCCATCAAAATATGAAATGTTTCCTGTGCCGAGATATCACGTTCTGCGCAAATTTTTAGAAATATTTTTTTTAGTACATCTTTTGCTTGCCCATCACTTTGATTATCTAAAACTAACGAATACATTTCTTCGTAAGCTTTAGATCTTGGTTCTGATTTACTTGCATATTTAGCAATATAGTTCAGAACGGCTTTAGTAGATAGGATACATTGAATATCAGTATTGGCCCTCCAGTTTTCGGAAACAAATCTGTTATGCGTATTAATAAGCGGATCGTTGCGTATCGATTTAAATGTCCATTCTCCATTTTCTTGGACTATCGCATTTTGGTCATTTAATGGAAATGGAAATTTGAATCGGCACTCCTGAATCTTTGCCGTCTTATTAATTCGCAAACATTGTTTACCATGGCGCGTGTGTCTTTGACAGCAATTTATTAAGTTCTCCTAATCGTTTTGATGATTTTGAACTTCTGAATAGTGCAACTGACATGGGTGAATTGCTGGTACAGACTTACCAATATTTGGGTTGACTGTTGTAATCAAAGTGCCAAAATAATTAGCAATCGCAGCTCTTTCCTCAGGTGACTTTCTATTAAGGTCTGAAACGTCAGGAGCCCCTTCCAACCATAAAATTCCATGAATATGGGGACTACCGCGATGTTGGAACTCAGTTCTGTACCAATAGTCTCTCACCGAAAAATGTGGTCCCATAATTTTTTGAATAAAGTAATCTGCTCTTTGTTGAAAGAACCAGGAGACGATTAATGGATCTTCGTTCAATAGCTTATTTTTTATTGTCATGGCCCTACTTGGATTAACAGTTCTTAAATCTATATTTGGTGCTAAAAGACGGTACAATTCAGGCCAGTGCAAGTCAGCGGCACTCAAAGTAAAAAATAGTGTAGGAGTCCCTAAAAATTCCACCATATCCAATAGTTCACCACATCGGGAATGCCAGTATGCACTGGTTCCACGTAAATTAGCATTAAAACACGTCAATTTTCGCAATAATAATGGATCACGGTTAACTTTTTCTTTCAGCTCAGGAATTGTCATGTTACTGAATTTCGAATTCCTTCTGATACAAATGGAACTATTTTGTAATGCCGTCCATCTCATATGGCTGTTTAATGCAAAAAATCGAAATCTGGAGTGTTTTGCAAATCGCTGATCTTTATATTGCATAAGATGCTGGAAATATTGAAGATGAGTAATAGTTTTTGGCCTAGGTGTTCTTAAATCTGCAGCACCGGTGGGGAAGAGTGTTGGAAAAGCCATAGCAATATAACCGGCTGTAGTGAATTCGTTTATAGGGTTTGGTGATACTACAGGCCACATAATGGGATTTTCTGTTGTACCTAGAACACGTTGCACCATTCTTTGATTATCATTGGGTGCTATACCCAAAATATTTGTATCAACAAGCTCTTCGTTTTCAGTTTCATCTTCATTTAATTCAACATTGTCAGGTCCTAAATTTTGACTTAAAATTTCTGTTATATTTCCATCTTCCGGGATCGCTTCTAAATTATCAACATTGATGTTTATATCTCTATAATAAATGTTATTTTCTTTGAGGAATAACAAAGCCCTATAGACTCTATTTCTGTTGACTCTAAAATCGCTGTAATTATTGGTACACTGACGTCTAATAACAATAACAGAGGAAAGTGAACTGACAGCATGTGGCAATTGAGTCGCAACAGAATTAACTTCTTGGGGAAAATTAATAACCTGTCCACTAAACGCATATTGCTGGCCCCGAATCCGATACACCTGAACGACTGGATGCACTCTTGCTATCAGTTGTTCCTCTATCATTGATAACTCTTTTAATACTGCTGGGCATTCCCCAGGATCCATATTATTATCTAATATGTTAAAAAGATTTCTATTTTTAACACAATAAGCGCAAAGTGCGTCTTCATTTACTTTTAAGTTTGGAAATGATTTATTACAACCAGTGCAAAATTGCCATGTCAAGGCCATTTGACTAATTTCAAAAATTGTGAAGTTAGAATTGTCGCCATAATGATGGTGATCTAGTACCCTTTCATTTGTTTGGGCTAATTCAGAAAGAACACGCGTCTCTTCCTGACTTATAACATCTCTAGCACGTTCACGTACAGAACGTAAACGTTCCGAGCGTTCGGGAGATTGTTCATGCTCTCGAACCTGCGAAGCATGTTCACGCAGTAAACGTAAACGTTCTGAGCGTTCGGGAGATTGTTCTTGTTCTCGTACCTCTCTAGCGTGCTCTCGCAGTAAACGCAAACGTTCCGAACGTTGAGATGAACTCTCGTCGGCACGAGAAGTACTGGCACGGTCCCGTTCCTGAGATAGACGTTCTTGGCGCTGCTCATTAGTCTCTAGGTTTCTTCGCAAAGCAGCTTCGCGAGCTTTTGTTGCTGCTGACTTCTTCTTTGTTCGTGGCATTATTTGAACTATAGTTCTACTACAGAAGTACAAACAAACAAAGATTTCGTTAGAACAGTAAGATTCCCGCTACACAGGTCTGTAGATTAATTCATTAAAGAAACATAATAATCTGTAGACGATGAAAACATATTAAGCCTTAAACTGAAGAATACACTGTAATTTTCCATCTTTATTTATTACGTCACAAAACCACAAAGGAAACGAGTATATTCACTATCTTAACATAAAAAAATTACTATTATATATTTATATATCATACTTCAATTTACTGTTTTTATTTTAAATCCACCAAAGTTCCAGAAAATCAGCCGTTGCCACATTTTTCTAAATCCGAAGAAACTTGAATTCAGCACAATATTATGTCCGTGACATTTTATGCAAAGCCATGGGGTCAGCCCTTGGCGATAGAGTTGGTTCGCCAAGCTCCTTGACTCTTACCAGAACCAAAAGCAATTCAGCTACTCTATAATTAATTATTTACGTAAATATTAGTTGAATATCAAATGGAATTGATAACATTCAAAATTCAAAGAAATATCGATGAAAGTAACGTTCTCCTTTTAATAGAAGTCGGTTAAATGCGATAAAATTTCTTGAACTACTTATGTTAGGCGAAAAAACTTTGATAGCGCGTTCTAATTTGCGGTCAGCGCCATCTAGTTGTCAGGTTGGTAAACTAAAAGTATAAGTAAAAATAATTAACAAAAACATAAATATTTCAAATATTACTGAATCGATTTCGATGCTTTACTATCTGTGAAATAGTACCTACTGACATTTTTTACATATTTTCAAACTTTTGTCAAAATTGCACTTATAGTTTGGAAATAAATAGGATAATTATTATTTCTACAAAAATGTAAATTTTTCTAAAACTGCTTAACCGATTTTGATGCCCAACGAACTTAAAAATTGTGTTGATGAGTACTACACACATATTAAATTTCAGCTCAATTAGAGCAATGGTTCGAGAGTTATCGCATTACAAAAAATGTGTTTTTTGCCCCAAGTTAAATTGTAGTTATCAACGCGTGTTGACAGCGCTATTGATTGCCCCAGGATAACAGGCGCGCTTTGTAGTATTACTTTCTGCGCGACTGCCCCATGCCCCAATGTTAAACGAATGGAGACAGATGCGGTTCTTCACCGTTAGATGGCGCAGTTGTTTTCTACCATGTTTACCGAGAAAGCAAACTTTACAGTGAAGTAATGTATTTATTAATGTATTTACATTGATTTTAAGTTAATTAAAGACCGTTAATTAACCGATTTTGATGCCCAACGAACTTAAAAATTGTGTTGATGAGTACTACACACATATTAAATTTCAGCTCAATTAGAGCAACGGTTCGAGAGTTATCGCATTACAAACATACATACAAAAAATGTGTTTTTGCCCCAAGTTAAATTGTAGACATTGCTCGCTCCGCTCGCTCGGTCAATTAAAAATGTCCCTAAATTGAAAGTTGGTTAAATAAATTTCATCCCATCATTGGGATGAAATAAATTTCATCCCAAAGTTTTATTCCTGCTTTATGATCTAACAATTAAAATTTCACAGTATTTAGATTTAGAAGTAATGTAAATATGATAAAAATGAAAGCAATAATGATTTCCGCTCTCACTATCGTTATAGATTTCTAAAAATTGCGATTGGATCTTGACTGCTCTTCAAAAGAAGACTGCTATTTTTTGACGACAACAGAGAGTTCTACTGTTTACACAATGAAAGAAATGGGACTTTGTCGATAATAAAGAACTGTTAAATGAATTATTAATAAATCTACAAAAAATTAATACAATAAGAGATAAGCCGTACATCAAGTGTGCCTCAAACCATTCTTTATTAATCTTAATTTTCCAAAAATTCTTTAGCTTTCTGAATTCTTTAAAAAAAAATGAATATATCATATTTAAAATTAGTATTTTTTAAAGCGAGAAGAGAACATTTCTTCAAGATGAGATAACCAATAAAATCTCCAATTAAAATCATACAATCAAGAAAATCAGTGAAAATTACGTAATTTTAACACATCAGATTATTTTTTTTCTTTATACGTATCAAAATAAAAATACATTTTAAACTGAACATGTAGCCATTTACACAGAAACAAAGATTTTACACGTACTTTATATACATATTTTTATGTTTAACCAGCATATATTAAAATAAAAAAATATTTCCTATTTCATTGTAATGAAAAAAATAGCATCAATAAAATAATACAATAATAATACATAATAAAATAATAATAAAATGCTAGAGACATGGATATCAATGATTATTACAGCTAGATAAATAATGACGTCATATTTAAAATAAATGAGAAATATTTTTTACTTATGCCTAATTAATAAGTTGTAAGTTACAAACTAATGAAAAATTTCCTTCATAATTAATAATGGAAGGCATTTGTGGTTGGAAAAAAAAGGAAATTAAAACTGATTAATATATATTTTTGACGCTATTTTCTTTCGTTAAATTTAAAAAAGAATAATTTCAATTCGTATAGATCAGCTCTTTCCAACGCGGTGTCCTGTACCAGATTTTTGCCGCCCTTTTGAATGTTTCCTATTATTAATATTTTTTTAAATAAAATTCCATTTGAAAATTGCTTTATTTTAAATCCTTGATATTTGCTTGAGAAATATTTTTGAAACTTTTTCAAGTGTATTACAGGCATAAAAAATAAAAATGTGTTTTATTAATTTAACCATGTGTTATTGCGCTTCTTCACTAATTCCAGTTATTCTTTATACAAAATGTTATGGAAATTATGAGGATGGAAATTGGTAATAACTTAATATGTTAAGATGTGGAATGCAGAAAATAAATAATAAAATTATATAAATAATATGTTATTATATAAATAATAAAATAAGCATAACAGAAACGTAAATTTATTCCTCATTTTATCTTAGAAAACGAAATTTCGAGCTCACGAAAGAAATTTAAATGATCTACTACATATATAAACATAAGCAAATTGGGATCATCAGAAGTGTTTCTATTATAAAACACTATAAAAGGTTAATTACACATGCTTTTAATCATCGAAATCTTTTGCTTGATTGATGAATTTATTCTTCTTTAAATGTTATGTGAACGAAGTCACGGGTAACAGCTAGTATCTTATATACATATTATAAATGTGAAAATGTGCCCGAAAATTGGAATGAAATTGGTTTCAAAACGGATGGATTAATGTCTTTGAATCTTTGCATATAGATAAATTAAAGCCCGGAAATGAACATAGGCTAATTTTTAATTAATTTATTGAAATATTTTCTTTAATAATTCAAAATTTCATTATTTTTCATACAAAATCAATTAACATTTTTCCTATAAAAACTAACCATTTTTCTTTCCTGTTGCCAAGTAAATCAAATCCTGGAATAATAATTTTTCCTCGCAAATAATTTTTCAGTTGAAAAATTAAAATAAAAAAAATTCAAAGAAAATAAATATGACGTCATACTTGAAAGAAAAATGAATTTTCTTTTATTATAAAAGAAGCATGAATATCGGTTACGTTAATAAGAGTTTTTTTTTTTTAAATATCGACATAATTAGAAGTAAAGTGAATAAAAAATGAATTATATTATTAATAAAATATTTCATTTGGATAAAATAGCTATCATTCTATAAAAGCGGCGGAGTGACGATGCAGCAAAAGTTTCAAATTTTTAACAGTGTATTGACATTTACAACCAAGGATTTAGTTTAAGCTTCCGTACATTTAAGTAGACAGTTATTGCTATTAATTCATACGAATTGAATTTTTAAAAATAATATACTATTTTAATTAATTTTAAAAGATAGCAGTTAAAACAGGTCGCAAAGACGTTTTTACTAAAAAATCGTGTAAAAATGATGTAATATTTTTTCATCTAAAGCAATCATTTTAATTAGAAAACAAAAATATATTTTAATTTCGTCAAAGTGATGCCATTTTCATCTCAATAGCTTAGAAATTAAAAATGAATTCTAAAAACAATATACATTTCAGAAGTTATGTTTTGCATTTCTTTAAATAATATTCTTTGTCATAAAAACATAAACCAATATTTACGAACGGAATAAATAAAAATAGAGTAAATATAAATAATAGAATAGAATAACTGAGATGTAAATTTATTCCCCATTTAATCATAGAAAACAAGTATGGAATTTCATGTTCACGATAGAAATTTTAAATGATCCTATATATATAAACAAAAATAAACAAGTTGTTACCATCAGAAGTCTTTATGCTATAAAATATGATAAAAGGCTAATCACGCATGTTCCTAATAATCGAAATTGATTTCTTAATTGATGCATTTGTATTTCTTTAAATATTATGTGAACGAAGTCACGGGTAACAGCTAGTATATTATTAATGTGAAAGTGTGTTCGAAAGATGGAATGAAATTGGCTTCAAAACGAATGGATTAATGTCCTTAAATCTTTGTATATATATATATTAAAGCCCGGAAATGAACATAGGCTAATTTTTTATTGATTTATTCAAATATTTTCCTTAATAATTCAAAATTTGATTCTTTTTCATACTGAATAAATAGGCATTTTTTAGAAAAAAAATTAATTAGTTCCCTTTCTCTTTGCCAAGAGAATTAAAATCGGGAATAATAATTTCTTAGCGGCAATAAATTTTCAGTTCAGCTATTTCCATGCGAAAAATTAAAATAAAAATAATTTAAAAGAAAATAAATATGACGTCATATTTGAAACAAAAATAAAGAGAGTATTTTTTGTTACATATTCAACATGGATATTGGTTTCATTAATATGAATATTTCTGTCAAAAATGGCGACATAATTAGAGATTTTAAAAAAAATGGAAAAGAATTTTATTTTTAACAAAATATTTCACTTGGAAAAATATGAAGTCATAACTGAAATAAAACAGATATTTTATAATAGTCGTTAAAAATACAAGAAATATGGATAATATTAATTATTGGAGCTAGATAAATAATGACGTCATATTTAAAATGAATGAGAAATATTTTTTACTTTGGCTAATTAATAAGTTATAAGTTACATACTAATGAAATTTTTCATTCGAAATTCACAATTATTAGTGGAAGACATTTTTGGTTGGAAAAAGGGGTAAATAAAACTGATTAATATACATTTTTAACTATTTTTTTCTTTAAAATTAAAAAGAATTTCATTTTATTTCGCATAGATCAGCGTTGTCCAACGTGGCGCTCTGTACCAAATTTTTGGCGCCCTTTTGAATGTTTCCTATTACTAATATTTTTTCCAATAAAATTCAATTTAAAAAATGCTTTATTTTTATAAATCCTTGATATTTGTTTGAAAAATATTTTTGAAACCTTTGCAAGTGTATTACAGTCACCAAAAATGAAAATGTGTCTTAATAATTTAACCATGTGTTATTGCGTTTTTCACTAATTTACAGTTATTCTTTATGCAAAATTTTATGGAAATTATGGCAATAGAAATTGCTAAAAGTTGGCAATAACTTAATATGTTAAGATGCTAAATGTAGAAAAAACGCACCCCTTTCCCCTCCTTCATGCAGGAATGTTCAACTTTTTTTTTATGTTATTACACTGACTCATTGCTGCTTCATAATAAGTGTAAAGAAGTGTCATTTTACCGCTCAGATTTTTAAAATTTTAGGTATTTTTCTCATTGTTTTCAAAAAATCTATAAAATCTTACGAAGTGATTTCCATCAATTAAAGTTTTTTCAAGACACTTCTTTGAAACCATCCATGGATTAGTCACAAATATCCTTTTAGTTTATTGTGCTTTTTATAATGCCATATTTTAGCCTGCAAAATAAATTAAGTAATATCTATTCATCCTTAAAAAAAACCTAACAATGTCTCTGATTACTATTTTATTTCAATTAAAAATCAGATTAGATTTACTGGCTCCTTCCACTTAAAAAATCTTTGAAGGACACACAGAAAAGTGTATATTTCGAACTTACTTTGATTTATAGTTATTTGATTTTTCTCTTTTTTTACATAAAGCTCTTTCTTTCTTTCTAACCGATGACCAGGCCCCTACCTGCCGAGTTTTCTCAGCTTAACGGGTTAGATACCTGGTATCGGGACGGACGACCGCCTAATTGCCACATAGTGGCAATAAACTTTGCTTCGCATGCCATCATTTCTGCAGTATTTTCTTCTCGTTGAGCATACTTTGTTTCGCTTGTTAATTAATGGTACATCCTGATGTTTGAACTGCAAATGGCTTCGCAAGATGGTCTCGTAATTTAGAGCCTTGATCAGATGACGAGAGCTTCACCTGGCAAGGCACCTCCAGAGGTATAATTCCAGATCCACATAGGCGTCTTATATCTCCTTCAGCGATTTGCATTTTCATGTGTGCGTCACTATTAATACTGCGAGATAACTTTTTTGTGAAATTTTTTTTTAGCTCTGTTAATGTTGGCACCTTTCATTGTTTATCCTTAGCTGAAATGCATCTTTGTTTTATGAAAAGTTGGACAGGCCTGGTATACATGATATAAAAACACGATTAAAGTAAATTTTTCTAAAACTAAAAACATATTTTTACACGTTGAAGCTTCATTAATGAACTTCTTCCACAGAAGCGGAAATCATTTGTCAAGGGGATATGTTATATTGAAATTTACAAACTATAACTTCCCTAAGTATTAGTGGATAGTAATTGCCATTCATTAATATTATCTAAAATTTTTTTTTTTTTTAAACTGTATGTCATTATTTTTAAAAGATGGCAGTCAAAACAACGAAAGGCGTTTTTAGTTAAAGTATTTATCATGTAAAAATGATGTAATATTTTTTCGTGTAAAGCATTCATTTTAATTAGAAAACATTACTTTATATTTAGTACATTAAATTCGAAAAATGATGTCACCTGCTTCGAAAAAAAAAAAAACAATTCTAAAATAAAAATATACATTTCAAAAATAATATTTTGAATCAATATTAACTTACATTTTAAATATATTTTCTTGCTTGAAATTTAGCATTTAATAAAGATAATGTTTCAATATTTTCTAAATGTACTGTAATATTTGATAAATATATATAGGACAGTTGCACCATAAACTTTAACTAATAATAACACATTGCTCAGTGGTGCACAAAACAGGAATTTTAATATACATTAGTACATATTAAAATAAAATAAAATTTTCAACGTTTCGCGCCGTCTTCTGCGGGCGTCTTCAGGAAAATATGAAATGGAAGGACTACGTTTGCATCTTGTTCGAGAGATATTTCTACTAAATTAAAAATTAAATGAATTAAAATTTAAAAATGTTGCCAATTACACGTGAGTAAAAATTAAAATATTGCAAGGAAATAAAAATTTTAAGGTTTTATGATGTTATGCCATATTTTTGGTATATTGTAGGATAAATTATCATTACATGGTTTATTTTCACGTGCTATGATTTCGATGGATTCTATTATTTTACCTTGAACTGGGTTATTGCATGGAACTATGATTTTGGCTTCCTCAAAATTAATATGGCAACCCTTGTTCGCCAAATAGAAGCGAGCAAGGGCAGTATTCTGTTTATATTGTTCTATATCTCTACGATGTTCTTTAATTCTAGTTAAAAGTTTCCGCGTTGTCATGCCGATGTAGACTTTTTTAAGATTATTAGATAAAGTGATGGGGATTTCATAAATACCAGATTTTTGATCTATTGGAATTTTGTCTATTTTATCTGTAACGAGGTCAGTGAGATAAGGAGGAGGAATGGCGACAAGTTTTATGTTATAATTTTGTGCGATCTTTTTTACTTTTTCAAATATGTAAGGGATATAATGAAATTTTCTGTAAACTATAAGTTTATTCTGTCGTTGGCCAGATGTGGGAGGAGTATTGTACTGTTGAACTATTTTATTTATAAATTTTGCTGGAAAACCATGGTCAAAAGCTATTTTCTGTATAAAATCAATTTCTTTATTTAATGTGACATCTGAACAAATCATAAAAGCTCTTTTAATAAATGACCTGAAAGCAGATATTTTGTATTCGAAAGGCATGTTGGCTGAAAATGGGATAACTGTATTTTCTTTTATTGGTTTTCTATAAACTGAAAATTTTAAACTTGAATTGCATCTATTAATTTGAACATCTAAAAATGAAAGGGTGGCGTTTTCTTCGACTTCAAGGGTGAAATTAATACTATTGCTTAATTTATTGACATCTTGTAGAAAAACATATAAATCAGCTAAACTGTGGTTCCATAAGATGAAAACATCATCAACATAACGGAACCAACATTCAGGTTTTAAATTAAACGTATTAAAAATTTTTTGTTCTAGTGGTCTTAATGCGAATTCAGCAAACAAACCGGATACTGGTGACCCCATCGGTGCACCATGCAGCTGTCGGTAAATATTCTTATTAAAAATGAAAATGTTACTGAAAACTATTAGGTTTAGGCCAGATTTAAGGGAGGTTTTGATATCTTGAGATATATTTGAATTTTTATCTATTATCAAATTAATGTATTCTATGACTTCGTGCATATTGATGGAAGGATATAATGAAACTACGTCTAAACTAGCCATAATGGTGTTTGTATTAACTGGAATGACTTTAACTTTATCGATAAAATCTCTTGTAGATAAAATTGCAAATTCTGAAACAGGAAGTATCGATTTCAAGAAGATCACGAAAGCCTTTTCTAAAAAGTATGTGGGTGCAACACAGCGGGAAACTATGGGTCTCAGTGGTAAACCTGGCTTGTGATCTTTCAGTCTCCCAGTCAACATCGGAGTAACACCAGTATGATTGATCTTAATAAGTGATTTCATACTATCTGGCCATTTTCCAGTGCGAACCAACTCTTCAACTTTACGGAAAATTTTCTTGTTTAAATCTTCCTTCAGAAGTTCACAATCCATATCAGCAATACACGCATTCATTTTATCAATGTAAGTTAATCTGTCCAAAACTGCTATTTTGTTTGATTTGTCTGTTTTGATAATGATAATATTAGGGTCCTTTTTTAAATTATTTAATGTCCTCAAAATTACGCTCTGTTCTTTATTCTGCTTATATGAAATTTGTCTTACTAATCTGTACATTGCTGCCCGCTCTTCATCTCTATTACTTTCCGGGATGACTTGAATGATGTTTTCACAATCTGCAATAATACTATTACGGTTTTTATTATTATCAAATACAAATTTTGGTCCAAGAGAAAGAGCACTATCTTCAATACTAGAAAAGACTTTACTTGAATAATTAACATAAGGAACTCGTTTAGCAGTTGAAGGAGGCGAAGAACGAAGCTTCCGGTCCATAAGTAGTTTGAATTTCCTTGTGTGGATATTAGTTTTCTCTGTATGCTGGATATGAAGCAAACTGGATATTATATGCATTTTATGGTCGAAAATATCAGCAGGGGTTTTATCAATAAATTCACTATAAAGATGAAAAACCTTATTTGATAAAAAGTTGACGTATGCGAATTTATCTCTAATGTATAGATTCAGGCATTGGAGCTCAAAACTAAGTTTCTTCTGTGGAAACCTTTTGAAAACTTCATTATCCTTGATAGAAATAAACTTTGGAATAACTTTTTCTTTCTTACATTTCTGGAGAAAAGATAAGTTCAAAATCTCTCGGTCAAGTCGCAATCTCTCTGCCTTGAAATATTTAAAGATGAAATTAAAGTCCATAATTTAACCTAGCATTGGTATATTTCATAAATATATATAGGACAGTTGCACCATAAACTTTAACTAATAATAACACATTGCTCAGTGGTGCACAAAACAGGAATTTTAATATACATTAGTACATATTAAAATAAAATAAAATTTTCAACGTTTCGCGCCGTCTTCTGCGGGCGTCTTCAGGAAAATATGAAATGGAAGGACTACGTTTGCATCTTGTTCGAGAGATATTTCTACTAAATTAAAAATTAAATGAATTAAAATTTAAAAATGTTGCCAATTACACGTGAGTAAAAATTAAAATATTGCAAGGAAATAAAAATTTTAAGGTTTTATGATGTTATGCCATATTTTTGGTATATTGTAGGATAAATTATCATTACATGGTTTATTTTCACGTGCTATGATTTCGATGGATTCTATTATTTTACCTTGAACTGGGTTATTGCATGGAACTATGATTTTGGCTTCCTCAAAATTAATATGGCAACCCTTGTTCGCCAAATAGAAGCGAGCAAGGGCAGTATTCTGTTTATATTGTTCTATATCTCTACGATGTTCTTTAATTCTAGTTAAAAGTTTCCGCGTTGTCATGCCGATGTAGACTTTTTTACTCACTTTTTTACCCATCACTTTATCTAATAATCTTAAAAAAGTCTACATCGGCATGACAACGCGGAAACTTTTAACTAGAATTAAAGAACATCGTAGAGATATAGAACAATATAAACAGAATACTGCCCTTGCTCGCTTCTATTTGGCGAACAAGGGTTGCCATATTAATTTTGAGGAAGCCAAAATCATAGTTCCATGCAATAACCCAGTTCAAGGTAAAATAATAGAATCCATCGAAATCATAGCACGTGAAAATAAACCATGTAATGATAATTTATCCTACAATATACCAAAAATATGGCATAACATCATAAAACCTTAAAATTTTTATTTCCTTGCAATATTTTAATTTTTACTCACGTGTAATTGGCAACATTTTTAAATTTTAATTCATTTAATTTTTAATTTAGTAGAAATATCTCTCGAACAAGATGCAAACGTAGTCCTTCCATTTCATATTTTCCTGAAGACGCCCGCAGAAGACGGCGCGAAACGTTGAAAATTTTATTTTATTTTAATATGTACTAATGTATATTAAAATTCCTGTTTTGTGCACCACTGAGCAATGTGTTATTATTAGTTAAAGTTTATGGTGCAACTGTCCTATATATATTTATGAAATATACCAATGCTAGGTTAAATTATGGACTTTAATTTCATCTTTAAATGTTTCAAGGCAGAGAGATTGCGACTTGACCGAGAGATTTTGAACTTATCTTTTCTCCAGAAATGTAAGAAAGAAAAAGTTATTCCAAAGTTTATTTCTATCAAGGATAATGAAGTTTTCAAAAGGTTTCCACAGAAGAAACTTAGTTTTGAGCTCCAATGCCTGAATCTATACATTAGAGATAAATTCGCATACGTCAACTTTTTATCAAATAAGGTTTTTCATCTTTATAGTGAATTTGTTGATAAAACCCCTGCTGATATTTTCGACCATAAAATGCATATAATATCCAGTTTGCTTCATATCCAGCATACAGAGAAAACTAATATCCACACAAGGAAATTCAAACTACTTATGGACCGGAAGCTTCGTTCTTCGCCTCCTTCAACTGCTAAACGAGTTCCTTATGTTAATTATTCAAGTAAAGTCTTTTCTAGTATTGAAGATAGTGCTCTTTCTCTTGGACCAAAATTTGTATTTGATAATAATAAAAACCGTAATAGTATTATTGCAGATTGTGAAAACATCATTCAAGTCATCCCGGAAAGTAATAGAGATGAAGAGCGGGCAGCAATGTACAGATTAGTAAGACAAATTTCATATAAGCAGAATAAAGAACAGAGCGTAATTTTGAGGACATTAAATAATTTAAAAAAGGACCCTAATATTATCATTATCAAAACAGACAAATCAAACAAAATAGCAGTTTTGGACAGATTAACTTACATTGATAAAATGAATGCGTGTATTGCTGATATGGATTGTGAACTTCTGAAGGAAGATTTAAACAAGAAAATTTTCCGTAAAGTTGAAGAGTTGGTTCGCACTGGAAAATGGCCAGATAGTATGAAATCACTTATTAAGATCAATCATACTGGTGTTACTCCGATGTTGACTGGGAGACTGAAAGATCACAAGCCAGGTTTACCACTGAGACCCATAGTTTCCCGCTGTGTTGCACCCACATACTTTTTAGAAAAGGCTTTCGTGATCTTCTTGAAATCGATACTTCCTGTTTCAGAATTTGCAATTTTATCTACAAGAGATTTTATCGATAAAGTTAAAGTCATTCCAGTTAATACAAACACCATTATGGCTAGTTTAGACGTAGTTTCATTATATCCTTCCATCAATATGCACGAAGTCATAGAATACATTAATTTGATAATAGATAAAAATTCAAATATATCTCAAGATATCAAAACCTCCCTTAAATCTGGCCTAAACCTAATAGTTTTCAGTAACATTTTCATTTTTAATAAGAATATTTACCGACAGCTGCATGGTGCGCCGATGGGGTCACCAGTATCCGGTTTGTTTGCTGAATTCGCATTAAGACCACTAGAACAAAAAAATTTTAATACGTTTAATTTAAAACCTGAATGTTGGTTCCGTTATGTTGATGATGTTTTCATCTTATGGAACCACAGTTTAGCTGATTTATATGTTTTTCTACAAGATGTCAATAAATTAAGCAATAGTATTAATTTCACCCTTGAAGTCGAAGAAAACGCCACCCTTTCATTTTTAGATGTTCAAATTAATAGATGCAATTCAAGTTTAAAATTTTCAGTTTATAGAAAACCAATAAAAGAAAATACAGTTATCCCATTTTCAGCCAACATGCCTTTCGAATACAAAATATCTGCTTTCAGGTCATTTATTAAAAGAGCTTTTATGATTTGTTCAGATGTCACATTAAATAAAGAAATTGATTTTATACAGAAAATAGCTTTTGACCATGGTTTTCCAGCAAAATTTATAAATAAAATAGTTCAACAGTACAATACTCCTCCCACATCTGGCCAACGACAGAATAAACTTATAGTTTACAGAAAATTTCATTATATCCCTTACATATTTGAAAAAGTAAAAAAGATCGCACAAAATTATAACATAAAACTTGTCGCCATTCCTCCTCCTTATCTCACTGACCTCGTTACAGATAAAATAGACAAAATTCCAATAGATCAAAAATCTGGTATTTATGAAATCCCCATCACTTTATCTAATAATCTTAAAAAAGTCTACATCGGCATGACAACGCGGAAACTTTTAACTAGAATTAAAGAACATCGTAGAGATATAGAACGATATAAACAGAATACTGCCCTTGCTCGCTTCTATTTGGCGAACAAGGGTTGCCATATTAATTTTGAGGAAGCCAAAATCATAGTTCCATGCAATAACCCAGTTCAAGGTAAAATAATAGAATCCATCGAAATCATAGCACGTGAAAATAAACCATGTAATGATAATTTATCCTACAATATACCAAAAATATGGCATAACATCATAAAACCTTAAAATTTTTATTTCCTTGCAATATTTTAATTTTTACTCACGTGTAATTGGCAACATTTTTAAATTTTAATTCATTTAATTTTTAATTTAGTAGAAATATCTCTCGAACAAGATGCAAACGTAGTCCTTCCATTTCATATTTTCCTGAAGACGCCCGCAGAAGACGGCGCGAAACGTTGAAAATTTTATTTTATTTTAATATGTACTAATGTATATTAAAATTCCTGTTTTGTGCACCACTGAGCAATGTGTTATTATTAGTGTAATATTTGATTTCATAAAGCGATTTCCTGTTTTCATTAAATTAAAATGCTTAATTATACATAATTCATGATGTGAGAGATTTTTTTTTAACTTGATAAGTATTATTCCGTATGAAAAACTAACCTGGTGGTCATATTTTAAATCATTAACCAGTTTCTTTCATAAAATATTTGCATTTTATAGCAATTGTACAAAATAGCACGATTTTCACAGAATTTATCTTTCGCAAATACATATTTAACACCTTTTTACTTAAAGCTTCTAGCAACAAGCAACTTTATTGCGTAATAATAAGCATTTAAGATTCGAGAGATTTCGTAGTCTGGTGGACATTTCGATGTTAATGTTAGATCTACAGCTGTTAAAAGTGCGCTGCCGTGAAACTAAAATCTTATAAACATTTGAAAGTTAAAGATTTTACTTTTTTATTTACTTTTGAGCTATGTTGCTTCGTTAGATTTTTTAAATATCATTTATCTTTTTCTTTTCCAAAATGGGATTTTTTTGGAATAAAAACATTGTCGTATGCCAATTTTCTAATCAATTCAAAGACACATCTGAAGTTTTTTAATAATAATAGTTTTAGCAGCAGCTACCACCAAATTTATGGAATAACGTTAATACATAAGATTATAGAAATGTTTCACTGTGAAAGCCTTGCAACGCACAGCACGTGTAAACAGAAAAAATATATATATTAACAACATAAGATTATACAGCAATGTAGGCTCCCTCTGCACCTATAACTCCATAACATCTAGGATCCGGATTTAGGAAGACAAAGGAGTCCAGAGGTGGAAAAAGCCATAAAAGCTATCAACTTTCTCCAAGCGGTCCAGCACAGATGCTCAAGGATCCCAGCGGGTACAAGCAAGGTAATGGACACCTGCATAAATGTGATTTACAATACCATTATGGAAATGGAAATCGGAATGCAGACGGCCAACGTACGGGTTGAAGTAATTGAAGAATTGCGTCAGTCCGACGCGGTACCACCGGCTGGTCCAACAACAGAAGAAAGCAGGGAGGAGGTAGTAACCAGGACCCAAACCAAGCCCCCCAGGGGATACGCGGAAGCTGTCAAGGCGGTCACATCCACCCTGATCCTCCAAGCCACCACAGAAAGAGAAACAGAAGACGTAGAGAAGCAAATAATAGAGACAACCTCGGAACACCATGACAGCGTGAAATCTGTGAAAATGAAGTGGAGGCTAAGAAGATAAAGGAGACAATCAACAGCAACTCAGAAGCCAGAGAAGCAATACAGGTAAAGACTGCAAGCATAAGGAAGAAAAGGATAATAATATTCAACATTCCGGATTACGTTAATGAAGAACAGATACAGATGAAGCTGCGGAAGAACCTGGGACTTGGTCCACAATACAGCAAGGATGCAGTCACTCTGCTCAGGCCCGTGGGGGCCCGCGAGGGGAAGAAACACCAACCGGTCCTCCTCCACGAACCGCTAGCAGACCACTTGCTAATGGTGAGAACAGTCTGCCTGGGGTTCAAGGATTGTCCCATTAAAAACTTCATCAGCATCACGTGATGCCATCAGTGTCTCGAATATGACCACGTGGCAGCTGATTGCAAGGGGATCCAGCGGTGCTCTGTCTGCGCGGGCCCACATGTGTACACAGATTGCAACAATAAAAGCAAATGCTGTTATGTGTGCACCAAGTACAATGAAATCAACGGCCACTGGATCCGTGCTCCCAAGCCAACAGATCACCAGGCCAACTCCGGAAAGTGCTGGGTACATCGAAGCTACGTGTCAGGCAGATTCAAGTAGAAATGGGCATGGCACTCACAAACGGTCACCAGGTTATTCACGGGAGGGTAACCATTGCCACATTTGACGGCAAGGATAGGATCGAACACATGACCAGCCACGACCATGATATGAGACGAAAACATGACGAAAAGTACAGCAGATATCATGGTCGTAGGAAGTAACACAATTATCTCGCGCCCCGGGAGCACAACACAAAATTCAAGGGTTACCCCCCCCACACAACACAACACACAAACTCATTTAGTGACACAAACACGATCACACCTCCTGCATCATTAGCGAACAATCACAAGACTCTTTAAGCTTTATCCAAATAAACTTACACGGCAGCAGAGTGGCCACTAGCATGCTAGCGGGATACGCTGCTACCAATATTATCCACATAGCACTAATACAAGATTATCATCAACACAAAACAAAGGAAACCATAACAGGCTTTAACCGCAACACATGGAACATAACAAAAACAAAATTGAATAGATCAGCCATAATAACAAATCCAGGCACTAAGCCAATCACAATCTTATCAAAAGAATTCACGACGGCGGTCAAGTTAGAGAACAAAAACAAATTATTCACTATAATAAACACATACGCACCCCCCTCACTAGTGGACTTCTCCGTCGTATTGGAGGAGATAGAGGAGGCCTTGAAGTTGGCGGACGGAGAAATTCTGCTGGCAGGGGACTTTAATGCTCACTCGACCGCTTGGGGCTATGATGACATAGACCAAAGGGGTCGAGATCTCACATATTTCCTCCTTCTGAACTCGCTGTTCGTCCACAACCCCCCGGATGCCCCACCGTCCTTCCTCACAATATGTGGGGGAAGGGAATTAAAAGGCTGGCCAGATCTGACGATAGCGACGGTCGCCCTGGGCAACGACATATGTGATTGGCACGTTAGTGATGACGACTCACAAAGTGACCACAGATATATTAAATTCACACTAAACAACTATGAAAACATCGACTATCAAAGACATGGCTTACAAA
>CAXHSM010000336.1:0-220000 GCA_964019185.1 Maratus speculifer
TTCTTCAGTTTCGGTCTGGAATTTCAGATATCTTTAAAACAAGGTGTATGTTGAGGGGTTACAGTTAAATATTAAATATTTTAGATTTTTATTATTTAAATATAGTGGTTAGCCCTTATATCAGTTGTATATAGTATAAGAATATTATAACTAATAAAAAATAATGATTATCAAATTCTGTGACATTTCTCGTTTTTTTTTCTTAAACAGGTAACAGGTGAAGTGGATGAAATAGCTGAAAAGGAATTCCGAAAACTGGAAGAGAAACTGGGGGAGGTGGATAAATAGCCTGTAAAAATCTGATTATTAACTTATTTATAACGTGTGTATAGACATTTTTAGGTTGGCATTAAAAAGGACTTAATTTATATTCCTGATGCTTTCTCTTGAAATATCGCTGTGTGTTTGTACAGTTGAACCCCGTTATAACAAATTTACAAAATATGTAATGATGCTGACTGTACTAGGAAGCTTACACTTTATAAGCAGGCTTAGAATGACTGGTGGAAAAGTAAAAAAAGAAAAAAAAGTCATGGTCGACTGGAAAAAATGTTCGTTATAACCGACTTTTAAGATTTCGAAGTTCGTTATAAAAGGGTACATTTGTATTACATACAATAGGAAACCGGCGGGACCCAAATTTTCGTTCGTTATATCCGGGTGTTCTTTATATACCGGGTTCGCTATAACGGGATTCGACAGTATCTGTTTTTTCGTTATTTTAAAAAAAATTACGTAGGTATGTATAATTTGGCTATTAGTTTGGCGATTTGTATAATTTGACGAAATTGGCCGACGGGATAACCAAGTAGTACCAAATTGTTTTTTAAAACAGCCAGAGTAGATTTGTAAGATTGTGTTTTGGCCAATCGTAAATTGATAGACATAGAATGGTTTTCTGATTTTTCTGTTCGAAGTTTCCGTGGTTTTGTTCGAACCTTGCCTTGCGTAAATACGGGTTAGGTTCCCTTAGAAACACCACCACGAAATGCACTCCCCCATGGTCCTGTATCCCTAGTGTAGATAATCGGACGACTAAAAATAAACCAAACAAACCGAATACCGAATATTCGGCAATTTTTTTCAAACCTTGCTTAAATATGTACCTTGCGTGATATTTTTATCGAAAGAAACGCACCGTGTTACGCTTGAAGCGCGAATCTGGACTTGTTTTATATTTTATTCCAGACTTCTTATAGATTTAGGACGTTTTCCATATCATCAAAATTGTATTTAAAAAACTATTTTATTGTAAGAAACGCACCGCGTTTGATACGCATGAAGAGCAATTCGACTTTTTTTATACTTTATTATGGACTTCTTATAGATTTATGACGTTTTCCATATCATCGAAATTGCATTTTAAAAATATTTTTATTGTAAGAAACGGACAACGTTTGTTACGCTTGAAGCGCAATTCCGGACTTGTTTTATATTTTATTACAGACTTCTTATAGATTTAGGACGTTTTCCATATCATCGAAATTGTACTGCAAAAACTTCGTTCTACTAAGAAACGCACCGCATTTGCTACGCTTGACGCGCTATTAACGGAATTGTTTTATATTTTGTTATAGATTTATGACGCCTCTCTTTCGCGATTTTTTTGAATAAATTTGCCACCAAAATAGAAAAAGTAAAAACGAATTGCGTAAAAGATGCATCCTTATAACTCTAAAAATAGTAATCCTATGGACTAACAATTTGCTGCGTCGAATTAAGCGTCTCATTTCGCATTAAGAGATATCTTTAAATGGAAATTTGAATGAAAATCAGGGCCAAGAAAAATCGATGAGAAATTGACGTAACTTTTTTTTTTATTGGAAATATCTCGACAACTAATAATCCGATCGACTTCCTTCTTGATGTCAAATTTGTGTTTTTTTATCGCCTTTTACATCCATACCTTGAAATAAAAAAAATCGAAAATTTTTATGTACTTTCCATGAGAACGAATTTTTCGAGAGTACGAAAAAAATAGTTCCGGATAACCGAGGTTACTGGTATTAAATAGGCTTCTTCGTCCTTTTCCATACTTATTACGTACAAAATGTCAAGTCTCTATCTCAATTTGTTCGGGAGAGAGAGCTTTTACAGAAATACGGACATGCAGACGGACGGACAGAAGACAAATTTGTTTTCTTTGTGCAAAATATATGATTATTCGCCATTTTTCGCAATCTTTTTTTGAAATCTGCGCTTTGTTGCGATCTTTAGATGAAATTCGTCGTTTTTTGCAATCTTATGAAATTTATTGCTTTTTCGCGATCATTTTACGAAATTCGCCATTTTTTCGCGATCTTTTAGTAAAATTTATCGTTTTTGGCACTATTTAGAGAAATTTTCACGTTTTTTCACGATATTTTCTAGAAATGCTCTTTTCGTTGTTTATTTTTTGCCACTGAAATTTGCCGTTTTTTCGCTATTTTTTGAATAAATTCGCCGTTGTTACGTGATCTTTTTAAGAAAACGCCCTTTTCTCGAGATCTTTTAAAGTAATTTTCCGTTTTTTGCGATTTTTTGAAGAAATTTGGCACTTTTTCGCGATTTTATGATGAAATTCGCCGTTTTTTCGCGATCTTTTTAAAGAAATTTGCCACTTTTGGCAATGCTTTCAGGAAATTTGCCTTTTTCGCGATCTTTTGATGAAATTCGCCATTTTCTTGCGATTTTTTGAAGAAATTTGATGTTTTTAATAGGGGGCGCTGTTAACCAATAGATTTTTAATGAGATAGAATCTGGAGAATATGACAAGTTTACTGATATCTTACACTATGTTATTTATTTACTTATTAAAAAAGTTATTATTATAAATTTCACAATTTAGCGGTGGCAACCAAAATTAGTTGAAAAAGTGATGTATTAAAAAACTCTTTTAAACAACTGTAAGTTTGTGATTTAATGAAGTAGTTCTTTTATTAAGATTTTAGAATGACAAAAAACTTAATTTTGCCAAAAATCGCTAGGGGGCGCTATAATTATAGATTTATGCGTTGGGACAAAATCTAGATAATGAGACAAGTTTAAAGATATCTTACACTATGATGTTTAAACAGATATTATGGAAGTCGAAAAATTTATAATTTACGTTTTAAGTCGGTGGCAACCAAATTTTGAAAAACTGATTGAAAGTTAAACTGTTCTAATAAAGTAGGCTTTAAAAGTTGTTATTATTTTAGTTTTGAAGTAATTGGTAATAATTGCGAAAAAGATACATCCTTATAACTCAAAAAATAATAATCCTAACAACTAACAATTTGCTGCTTCGCATTAAGCGTCTCATTTCAAATTAAAATATATCTTTGAATCGTAATTTGAATGATATATAGGGGCGCGAAAAATCGACGCAAAATTGACGTAACTTAATGCAGAAATTAAAATATCTCGACAATTCATAATCCGATCGACTTCGTTTTTAATGCAAAATGTTTGCCATTTTATCGCCTTTTACCTCCATACCTTGAAATTAAAAAAATCGAAAATTTTTAAGTACTTTTCATCAGAAAGATTTTTTCGAGAGTACGAAAAAAATAGTTCCGGATAATCGAGGTTGCTGATATTAAATAGACTTTTTCGCCCTCTTCCATACTAAGCACATACAAAATTTCAAGTCTTTATCTGAATTTGGTCTGGAGATAGAGCTTTTACAGTTAGCTAGTAATTTTAACCCTTTTTGGGGCCGTTAAATGGAAAACGGGAGGGGGGAGGAGCGAGGATATCAAATATGACATATAAGACCCGAGCGCAATCGATGGACACCCTACTCAAATTTTTCGAAAATGCCCCCCGGAACCCCCCCCCCCATCTCCCCCCGTATGGGAAATACTTAAAATTTGAGTAGCCCAAAAGATGCAGCGGAAAAGTTCGTCATTTGGTGAGGTTTTGTTCATTTCAAGCGTTAAGCTGTAGGCCAATTAGCAGCCGAGTTATTAAGAAAAAACGAAAGGGGGCAAAAAGTTTGAGGGCCCCCTACTCCCTGAGAACTAAAAAAATTTGAAGTTTCTTTACGGAATCAGTCTTAAAATTCCGACATCTTTAAAATAAGGTGTATGTTGAGGGGGTACAGTTCAATTTTAAAAGTTTTCGTTTTTTTTATTATTTAAATATAGTGGTGAGATCTTAAAGCTAGAATCCATCGAGTATTTTTACTGCAAGACTTCCTAAGTTTACTCCTAAATTTTTACCAAACTATAGTTGGATAATGCTTTCGAAATCAACACAAAACCATAAAAAGAACGCTAAAAATCTCATAAAAAATTATTTAAAAAAAATCTAATCGAAAATTGGGCTTCGTAGTGCAAGATTACATGTATAGAGGTACCTTGCCTCCAAATTTTGTAACTCTACGTACGGTAGTCTCGTCAGAACAGCGCTGACACACACACACAAGCATTGGATAATATTAAATAAGTAATATATATAATACTAGGGGGGCGCAGCCCCCCTGCTCGCTATGCTCGCCAACCCCCCGCGTAATCGCTTTGCGATTCCAAATTATTGGCTACCCCTGCTTGCTGCTCTCGCCAATACCCCATGGTATGAATAAGCAGTTGCAGACCTTTCAACTGATGTGTCACACGACTGGTGTTGTAAAGAAATTAAAAATGTGACCTCCTGGGGGGCAGAGTGGGAGGCGACACAAAAGACATCCATAATATGAATAAGCAGCTGCAGAACTCTCAAATGATATGTCACACTACTGGTGTTGTAAAAAATTGAAAATGTGCCCCCCTGTGGGGCAGAGTGGGGGTGACACACAAGACATTCATAAAATGAATAAACAGTTGCAGACCTTTCAAATGATGTGTCACACAACTGGTGTTGTAAAGAAATTAAAAATGTGATCACCCCCCTGGGGAGAGCAGAGTGTGGGGGTGACACACAAGACATCCATAATATGAATAAGCAGTTGCAGACCTTTCAAATCTTGTGTAACACGACTGGTGTTGTAAAGAAATTAAAAATGTGTCCCCCCTCGGGAGCAAAGGGGGGGGGGATAACACACAAAACATCCATTATATGAATAAGCAGTTGCAAACCTCTCAAATGATGTATCAAACGACTGGTGTTGTAAAGAAATTAAAAATTTGGCGAAATATTACAGTTATCGCCAAGTTGGCGTCACTTTTGACAACTAATTGTGGTCGCCAAATTTGGCGATATATCGCCAAGTTGGCGACAAACTTGGCGATTGTTGGCGATGGTAACCTTTCCTCTCTTTATGGTAACCCATACGGCGATGCATAGACACCCTTTCCTGATTGGTCTATTCGGCTCATGAAAGGAGTGGACAACCCGGATTCGTTAGTTCCGGAAATCTTCCACATCAGCATCATTCCAGCCCGTAAGACATGGTGACGTCACGGTGACGTCGTTGTGAAGTCACACTGTGACTTTGTGACCGTCGATGTGACGTCACGTGACGTCGATGTGAAGTCACTGTGACTAAAATGTGAAGTCGTTATGGCCGTTTTAGAGCTCGTTTGTGACGTCGCATTGTGACCACTTTGTGACGTCACGATGTGACCAAAATGTGAAAAATGTGTCATTTGTGACAAAATTGTCATTAAAACTGTGGCTATTCTGTGACGATAGTGACAAGGTTGTGAAGACAGTTTGCGATTATTTTTTGATTTGTGACAAATTTGTCACTAATTTGTGACGGTGGCAGCATTGTCAATGTTGTGAAGTTACACTGGGACACAATTATACAGTTATGAATAATGTTATACAGAGTAAAATCCCTTACATCTATAATTTTATTATACTTTGGCGATACATCTCAATTAAGAGCCCACAATAGTACCAGAAAAATTACTCAAAAAGACCCGGATGACCATGTAAAGTCTATGGGAACGTTCTTTTCTAATATTTCGCTCAAATTTTAATATTTTTGCATGATTGTTTTGGACAAGATAGCTGAGGGCAATCCACAACCGGGCTAGTTTTTACTTTTTCAATTTTTGTTTCAGATTTTCTTTAAAAAATTACTTTAACTTTCGAAACCGGTTTAAACCGGTTCTGAAACTGTAACTATCGTAATATAAAAAATATATAACCAAAATCGAAAAAGTAAAAACTAGCCCGGTTGTGGATTGCCCTCAGCTATCTTGTCCAAAAAAATCATTTAAAAATATTAAAATTTGAGCGAGATATTAGAAAAGAACGCTCCCATTGACTTTACATGGTCATCCGGGTCTTTTTGAGTAATTTTTCTGTGACTATTGTGGGCTCTTAAAACTTGGGAGCTGCTATAAAAAGAATGCACCAAAACAAAGTCACTGAATCAAAATATAATGCCATGCAGACTTTAATCTTTGATACATTTTTTTCTGTTGCAATAAATGAGAATATTTAAGACAGTTGAATATTCGATCTATCAAAATTATTTGAAATTTAGCAATTTGTTTTTCTAATAAGCATTAAAATTATCATAAAAACACTTCCTTTAAGGTCACTAGTCACAGAAAAAGACCCGGATGATAATGTAAAGTCTGTGGAAGCGTTCTTTTCAAATATCTCGCTCAAATTTTATATTTTTGCATGATTTTTTGCATAGGATAGCTGAGGACGATCTACAACCGGCCTATTTTTTACTTTTTAAATTTTGCTTATATATTTTTTATATTATGATAGTTTCAATATCAGAACCGGTTTAAACCGATTTTGAAATTTAAAATATTTTTCTTTTTAATCTGAAACCAAAATTGAAAAAGTAAAAACTAGACTGGTTGTGGATCGCCTTCAGCTATCCTATGAAAAAAATCATGTAAAAATATTAAAATTTGAGCGAGATATTTGAAAAGAATGCTCCCACAGACTTTACATTATCATCCGGGTCTTTTTTGTGGCTAGTATTGCAACTTAAAGGAAGAGTTTTTTTTCTTTTTAATTTTAATGCTTATTAGAAAAACAAATTGCTAAATTTGAAATAATTGTAATAGATCGAATATTCAATTGTCCTAACTATTCTCATTTATTGCAACAGAAAAAAATATGTAACGAAGATTAAAGTCTGCATAGCATTACATTTTAATTCAATAACTTTCTTTTGGTACATTCTTTTTATAGCAGCTCCTAAGTTTTAATTGAGATGTATCGCCAAAGTATAATAAAATTATAGATGTAAGTGATTTTACACTACATAACAATATTCATAACTGTATAATTGTGTCCCAATTGGACTTCACAATATTGACAATGCTGCCACCGTCACAAAGTTAGTGACAAATTTGTCACAAATCAAAAAATATTCGCAAACTGTCTTCACATACTGTCTTCTATGAATATTAAAATATTATTAAAACATGCAAAGAGGAATTATAAAAAAATTAAAGCTAAATATTTATTAGTATATTAATAAACAAAAAAAAACATTAAGGGGATATCCATAACTGGAAGGCTGTCCATCATAGACACATCTACCTAATAAAAATTCCGACGATAAACATAAAATAGAACAACAAATACGTTAATTATAATTATTAATATTTTATTTATAATATTAGAGAGTATTTATAATACCCACTTTAATCACGATGTATACTAATACTACATATAATGGATATTTTGAAATTTACCTCTGTAAAATGATTCATTAAAGGAAATAATAAAAGTGCCTGGAATGAAAAATTAATAATAAAATACAGTTATTACTTTTTAGATTCATACCGTTCAAGTATTTGCGTTATTTGTTTTAAATACAATCATGTTTAAATTCTTATTGATTGTCTTAACTTCCAAATTCTCTCTGAAAACATTCCAATAAGAATATTTACAACTGAAACGTTTTCACCCACAATGACTTTCTATTCAAAAATTTTATAGCATTTCACAGGTTAAAAAATACATTAAAATATCATTAACGTTATTGTTTTTTTTTTTTTTTTTTTTAAATATCAAACATCTACGATTTTTTTTAATAGTTCTTCTCGTTCTCTTATAAATTCCTCTTCTGAGCGGATGCATTTTTTTAAATAACATTATGCAACGTTTCCGAAGATTACTTAATACAAAAATTAAAAAAGGATGTTTGTTAATAATGTTATTCTAAAAAAAAGCTTCTTTATTACAAAATATAATTATCTTTAAATGTTTAATAATTATATTAACAATTTATTATAATATATTTTCACATGATTTTATGTTTATGGAAACATTTTAACCAATTTTTGTTAAAAAAGGAAACAACGCAGATTAAAATGCAATTAAAATCACTACCTTTGACAACCTAATCCAAATTATTAATAATTAAGTTTTTCATGTCAACAAAATAAATAATGGATGTATTAGACTTTATTAAGTTAATAAAGCATTAATGTTTTATAGCATGTTTTTGAAAGGTAATTAAAATCCTTCTCAGAATAATAATAATAATAAATGCAACCATGAAAAATAATTATTTTCCATACCTTTTTTCCATCGAATTCATTCGTTCTAGTTTCCATCCAATTCATTCGTTCTTTTTGCTGTACAAACTAAATCCGATAATAATTAAAGTGGCAAAGACCAAATCATTTTAACAATCAAAGCCCCCTTAATTTTCTCGGACTTATGTTTATAAATTCCAGTCAACTAACTTCTCGCGTCTTCTATCATCAATTTAAAATACTTTTGTTTACGTTTATTTATTCTTTCGCTTGCAGACTATAGAATCTAGCGAGAGTCCTAACTATCGTGCAAGGCACTCTCGTTACCAGGGTTTGTCAACATCAGCGATATTTTATTTTCCCAGTGTGCCTTGCGCTAGTCAGCTGTTGTTGTGATAGTAAACAGAAGTGTAGGTTGTTTATTTCGGTAAAATTTCTTAAAAGGTGTTAAAAAATAATAAAGTATCAAAATTACATGTTAAAAAAAATGTTTAACAAAATAAACAAATAAATAAACAAACGAAAAATAAAAAAAAAAAAAAATTTCTTGCATGTGACATTCCTGTTACGTCATTTCTCATATGATTTTATTTTTCTTAACCGGAGCTGTTTAATCTCTGGTTACGAGAGTAGCCTGCACGGACTCCCGCTAGAGTCTTGTCTTGCAGACGATTTTCACTTTCCGTGCGCATGACCGTTTTGTTTTTCTTTTCTTATGCAATATTTTGGAGTTTAAATACGCAATAATTCTATGGGAGTGATTCTGATCAATTTTTTTTTTTTATTATTTGAAAAATTTTTTAATGTATTTTTATTTTTTATTTTTATTAGTTTCAAAACAATTCAAGTTAAAATGAATTGTAAAATCATTTTTTTTTCTTTTTTTGTAAATAATAGTTAATAATAATCACAATTAAAGTTTATTAGATAAAATTTTATTTAAGTTTTTAAAGATTTAAAATGATAGATTTAACGCTAATAATAAAAAAAAACTTGTTTTAAAATAAAGTTTGCATCACATGTGAACATACATAGTATCTTCTTAATACAAAAAAGGGGGGTTATAGAGGATAAAAGCTTTTTATTTGTGTCTTTCGATTCGATTTCGGTCTAAAAATCTTTTTTCAGTCTATCCTAATTAATAATTATGTGTAATACATCCATTTTTAATACAAATATTTTTCTATATTTACGCACACATTTTCACTGTCAAGGATAACAAATTACTCATTTGATTTGAAATGTTAGATACACATCCACACATTAATGTTTAAAATTATTTAAATGTTTTAAAATGATAAAAACGTTATGTAATATATAACTGCATTTTTTTTAATGACATTTCATAGTGACGTCACAAAAACTTTTTCAATTGACAGAAAAATATTTTTTCCATTAAATAACATCTTTTGAAGAATTTTTGTATATATTTTTTAATTTTCTAAGAAGGTCACATTTCAGTCACAATGTGACGTCACTGAGGGGTGGCATTTTGGTCACAGATGTGACGTCACATTTCAGTCACAATGTGACGTCACTGAGGGGTGGCATTTTGGTCACAGATGTGACGTCACATTTCAGTCACAATGTGACGTCACTGAGGGGTGGCATTTTGGTCACAGTTGTGACGTCACATTTCAGTCACAATGTGACGTCACTGAGCGGTGGCATTTTGGTCACAGATGTGATGTGACCACAGTGACTCACAGTGACGTCACTGTGACGTCACTGTGAACATGCATGCTATGTGGGAGGAGTCATTCCTTTTAAGGCTAGTTTTTTTTTACTATAGAAGGATAAATAATAAATTATAATTTATATATGTTGCGGCCAAAACCCGAAATCGGCCAATTCTAGAACTGGCCGGCCAATTCCTGAACTGGCCAGTAACGTTTAAAAATGACTGGCCAATTCTAGAATTGGCCGGCCAATTCGCGAACTGGCCAGATGCGATTAGCCAATTCGCGAACTGGCCAGATGTGATTGGCCAATTCCCGAAATAGATAGAGGCACTCGGTTTAATCATTTCTAACACAGTTGAAAGTGTCTATGAATTCAAATAGTGTAGTCGTCTACCTGGCCGTTCTCTAACTCGAGTAAAGGCTCGGGATGACTTGTATTTGTTATCTTATTTCGTTTATCAATTTATTTTGGCACTGATAGGGAATTGTGTACTGTTTTTTGTTAATTTACTGGGATATACAAAAATATTTCGTTTCAATATAATCAATAAGAATCGTTTTTACGGTACATTTTAATGTTGTTACATTACAATAAAATTGGTACCTATGTATCATTAATAAAGACGACAAACAGTTATTTATTACAGTGCATGAAATATAACAATTCTAGATTTTTTCAGAAACACTGAAAATTTTATTACTAAGAAAATGATGAAAGAATTTTTTAGTGCCTTTTAATGATGTTACACTAATTCAAATTTAATGAAAATCACATGCTTCTCTAGTGTTGAAGAACTTTTTTTATAGAGTATATTGATTAAGTAGCCATTTTAGTTCGTTTATTGGGACGCCAAAATGAATTCCGATAAAGATTATGATATTGCCAAAAAATCCTTTTTAGGGCATTTTTATAATGTTACATTATTTGAAACATAATGCAATTTACAACCCTAGCTTATGTAGGAAGCAATATATATTTTGTAGAGTATTGGTTAATTAGTAATCATAGTTCGTTAATAGAAACATCAAAAATGACTCCAATGAAGAATTATGATACATTTCATACATAATGAAGTTTATATGCCCTTCTCATGTGGGAAGCAATGCTTTTTTGTAGAGTATTGATTATGTAGTCAATATAGCTCATTTGTAGGGACGCAAAAAGTATTCCGATAAAGAATTATGATAAATGCAAGGAATCTTTCATAAAGTATTTTAATGATGTTACACTATTTCAACATAATGCATATGTGGGATGTAATTTTTTTGTAGCATATTGAATAAGTAGCCATTCTAATGTACGTTTATAAGAACGCTAAAATAATTCCGATGAAGAATAATGATGTATGCCAAAATACCTTTTATAGGGTACTTTAATGATGTTGCACTATTTCAAACATAATGCAATTTACAAGCCTGTCTCATGTGAGTAGCAATATTTTTTTTAGAATATTGATTAAGTAGCCATTATAAGGAAATATAATACATGCGAACAAATCTTTTATAAGGCATTTTAATGATGTTACACGATTTCGAACATAATGCACATGTGATACTTTTTTTGTAAAGTATTGATTAAATAGTCGTTACAGTTCGTTTACAGGAACGCCAAAAAGAATTCCGGTATAGAATTATTATGTATGCCAAAAAATCTGTTATAGGTTATTTTAATGATATTACACTATTTCAAACATAATGCAATTCATGAGCCTCACTGATGTGAGAAACAATGTCTTTTGTTGCGTATTGATTAAGTAGCATTTGTAGATCATTTATAGGGGCGCCAAAACAATTCCAATAAAGAATTATGGCATATTTCAAACATAGTAAAATTTATATGCCTCACTCATGAGGGAAGCAGTAGGTTTCTTTGTAGAATATTGATTAAGAAATCATTATAAATCGTTAATAGGGACTCCAAAAAAGTATTCCGATAAGGAATTATGATATATGCAAGAAATACTTTTACAGAGTATTTTTTTTTATATTTCACAACTTCAAACATAATAAACCCTTTATACATTTCTAATATGCTCTACAACATGTTTTCTATAGATTATTGAGTAGGTGGAATTTACCATTTATATTCCGATTGTTTTTCATGTGCTGCTCATCCAGCTGCGATAAACTTTTAATATTTATTTGTAAAGCAATATGTAGATCATAGAAAGCTTTAATGAAAGATAAAATAAATAGATTACTAGTTGCGGAAACCTATTGCTGAAATGAAATTTTACTTTTTTTTATGCTTATGTGGATATCTCTTTACATAAAAAGAACCGGAGTAAATTCTCTTAACAACATTGCGATAGAGTTGCATGATATTTTGTAATCTACACAGTGATTCATTTCCTTTCTTGTTTTAAGTTTAAAATTGCATATTTGTCGATGAGTTACGTTTATTACTTTAAAAAAATCCCCCTTCATGTTTATTTTAATTTGTAAAGAATCTTCTGCAGAATGTAGTTAATCAGGTTCAAAAGAATTGGAAATAATGCGAAATACTATAAATTTACTGAGACCATTTTTATACAAATAAAAAATAATTTTTCTATTAGAAACAAGTTGGAAATTGCACGTGAAGCGTCGCAAATGAGGTGCGTTCGTACGATAACAAAGTTTTAAAAATATTTAGATCTTGATTATACAGTAGAGCGTACTTTGGATATAGTACAGTGGTCGAAATCTTTGTGTTCCTGTAAATATGCAGGAAGTAATTTTTATTATACTTCATTAACGTATATCTTATTTAAAAAAATTGAAGTAGTTTAATATAATTAAAACACGCCCCAAACAATGTTTTCCCGTATAACATGATTTAGTTGAATACATTTGTGTGGCCCTGTAATTTAATAATGAATATTCTTTGCATCACAGATTGTACAGAATGTATATTTTAGTACATACTTCAAAGATTCATGCCAATTCTATTATGTTCAAATGAGTGTAACACCATTAAACTGAATTTGAAACTTTTTTTCGCATTGATCGTAATGTACCGGAATATTTTGATTGTCCCTGTAATTGATCTATGCATTCGATTTTCATAACATTTGAAATGACTCGATAAAATTATGTAATAAATATATGTTTTAAATTTCAAACGATTAAAATGCATTTTAAACTTTTTTCCCCATTGACCGTAATGTAACGGAATACTTTTGATTGTCCCTGTAATTGATCTATGCATTCGATTTTCATAACATTTGAAATGACTCGACAAAATTATGTAATAAATATACGATTTAAATTTCAAACGATTAAATGCATTTGAAACTTTTTTCCCCATTGACTGTAATGTAACGGAATACTTTTGATTGTCCCTGTAACTGATCTATGCATTCGATATTCATAACATTTGAAATGACTCGACAAAATTATGTAATAAATATATGATTTAAATTTAAAACGATTAAAATGCATTTGAAACTTTTTTCCCCATTGACCGTAATGTAACGGAATCCTTTTGATTGTCCCTGTAATTGATCTATCCATCCGATTTTCATAAAATTTGAAATGACTCGACAAAATTATGTAATAATTATGTAATTTAAATTTCAAACGATTCGGTTGGGTAGTTTTTGCGTTGTTATATGCGGACGGACAGACAGACAGACAGACGGACAGACAGACAGACAGACGGACAGACAGACAGACGGACAGACAGACAGACGGACGGACTGAGCGACAACAATAGGTGCTACGTATTTACATAATTACGAACGCACCTAAAAATGGCAATTTAGACCACTAAGGTGGCATATCAGAATAGCATGGAAATATCCTTTTCTGTCACGTGTGCATATCAGTGCCATCAAACGGAACCGTCGCAAATTACGTTCTTCTTTGAATAAGAAACAATTTCTAAAAGAATTTCATGACGGCGCCGCATCTACTGGGTAGCCTTAAATCCCCGATTCGGGTGTTGGCCAAGGCTTCTCGGCCAGTTCGCGAATTGGCCGGCCAAAACCCGAAATACGCTATTCATTTCATGTATTTCGGGTATTGGCCGGGAAGCTTGGCCAGTTCGGGTATTGGCCGGCCAGTTCTAGAATTGGCCAGGCTCCGGGTTTTGGCCGCAACATATATATATATTAGTTGTATATAATATAATAATAACACAAGTAAGAAAAATCATGCGTTAAGCATAGATTTTGCAGCACTTTCCAACACCATGATATCCTTAACAAAACTTCGTCATTTAGGGCAATACGTTTCCTGTATATAGCCAAATATGTATTTCAAAACTGTTGAACAGGTATTTGATCTACCGGTTATTCAAAAGCGTCCGTGTATTCAATTCTTTGCGTGGCCCTGTATATCGTTTTTTCTATATTCTACAAACATTTCTTACTTAAGTGAATGCAGTTTAGCGTAAAAATGCTTAATTTATTTAAAAACCACCTTTAAGCAATTTAAGCTCATAATCAGAAACCTCTTTTGGGTAGCCCTGTATATCAATTAAAGTATTTATACACACCATGAGGGACATTATTGTACGCACATATCTTAATTAAAATTCATTTCATTCATCTAACAGCTATCATCGGATACTTCGGAAAGAATGCACTATTTGAAAACTTTTGTGCGTCCCTGTAAATGCTATCTACTTCATATTATGCATGACGATGTCGTATAATTTATATTAAGGCCCAGCTGTACGTACCAATTTTATTATATGAAATTTTTTACATAATTAAAATATGCCGCAAACAATTCCCCCTTTTACCTTTCTGTAATGGAATACTTTTTCGTATCCCTATAAATGAATAATTAATATTTTTTCACCGCATTTGTTACAGAATGCATATGTTTATGCATTTTGTAAAAGGATATAAATTTTAATATGATAGACAGGGTGCAACATCTTTAAAATTCATTTGAAACGCTTTTTCCCCATAGGCCGTAATGTAATGGTAAACTTTTGACTCTCCCTGTAAATAAACTAATCACTCTTCATTTTCAATAGGGTTCGTGCAAGGGAAATGTCAATAACGTATACAAATTTCGAGGCGATCCGAGTATATTTACGTGAGTTAGAGCGCTGACAGACGGCCAGACACACCCAATCCATAAACAGTTTTCAACTTTGTTGAAAAGTGCTAATTAATTAATATTAAATTATAATACAAAAAATATTTGACATTTCTATTTTTTTAGTTTTCTTAAATACTGTCAAAAATCTGCTGCATTTTGTTGCAACGCACTCCACCGCTTGTATATAATATCTCTATTCCAACCAATGAGAAAGCTCCATTTCACGGCCAAGTAACCGTTTTCTATACAAGCGGTGGTGTTAGAATTCGAAAATAGGGGGATAAAAGGGGAATTTGTTTGGAATTTTAAAAAAGGGGATTTGTTTCACTTGTTTGCAAAAGGCTGGTCATCTGAGTAAGAATTGTAATATTAAAAATAAATTAAAATGTAATTATTGCCATAAACCACATTTTGAAATAATGTGTCCAGAACCAAATATAAATAATAATCAAGATGATTCTTTAAAATCTGAAAATTCTCTTTCTAATTGTAGTAGAAATAAAGTTGTGTACATGCAAACGCTTGGCGTGCGCATTCGATCGCAAGGTCGCCAAAAAGTCGTACGCGCACTGCTGGATTCAGCGAGCCAAAGTAGTTACGTAAGCGAGAGAATAACGAAATCACTGAAAATGCATCCTATAAGAAAAGAAATAATTATTCACGCGCTGTTCGGGGGGGATGAAACGGAACCTAAAAAACATGATGTGTTTTCGGTAGAAATCAGTGAATTAGATGGAAATAATGCGTTTTGTTTTGAAGCATTTTCCGAAAAAAAGATTTGCGGATTTGTACCTAAAATTAAAGATTATAGAATATTAAATGAATTAAAAGGAAATAAAATAAATCTATCTGATGATTTTTGTAAGGAGTCTGAAATTGATCTTTTGGTGGGGGCTGATATGATAGGAAAATTATTGACAGGAAATTTAATTCAATTAAATTGCGATTTGACTGCCATAGAAACCAAGCTCGGTTGGACAGTGATGGGGAAACAAACGTGTGGCAAGAAACATAACGTTTTGACAACATTGTCTATGCACGTTAGAAATATTCCTTTGAATGAATTATGGGAACTTGAAACCATAGGAATTTCTGACCCCATTCAGAGTTTTGAAAAGCGGGAAAACTTTGATTTAAACGATTTTAAAGAAAAAATGAAAATTCTTCCCGATGGCAGATATGAAGTAGGGCTTCCATGGAAGTGTAATTTTAAGAATTTGCCCGACAATAAAGTTTTAGCTCGGAAGAGATATGAAAAAATGATCAATAAATTGAAATGTGGGGGATTTTTCGATGAATATCAGGAAGTATTTAAGAATTGGGAAAAAATGAATATTATTGAACGTGTTCCAGAAAATGAATTAAGTAATAAATGTCATTATTTACCGCATAGGCCCGTTATCAGGTTAGATAAGGAAACCACAAAAATACGCCCTGTATTTGATGCATCTGCTTCTGAGAAAGGGAAACCCTCGTTAAATGAATGTTTGTATAAAGGCATCAATCTTATAGAATTAATACCTGATATTCTTGATCGTTTTAGAATGTATCCTATCGGTATAACTGCAGATATAGAAAAGGCTTATTTAATGTTATCTGTTATGCCTAAAGATAGAGATTTTCTTAGATTCTATTTCTCATGTAATGAAGGACAATTGATTTATAGACATTGTAGAGTTGTATTTGGTGTCTCTTCTAGCTCTTATTTACTAAGTGCATCTATAATGCATCTTTTAGAAAATAGTCCTCCTGAATATAAGGAAACTGCTGAAAAATTAAAGTGTTCATTTTATGTAGATAATTGTGTATCAGGTGTTTCTAACATTAATGAAGCTGAAATGTTTATTGAAAATGCAAAGTTATTAATGTCTAAAGGGTGTTTCAATTTGCGTTGTTTTGAAAGCAATGTAGCTTGCAAGAATGTTGATAAATATTCTGGGGATACTTCAGTTTTGGGGATTATTTGGGATTTAGATAATGATTCTTTGAAATGTTGTTTAGATTTAGAAACATTAACGTGTGAAAGGAAAATTACTAAGAGATTAATTTTGAGCATTGTGCAAAAGATTTTTGATCCTATCGGTTTATTCTCTCCTGCTACATTGCTTCCAAAATTATTGCTACAAGACTCATGGAAACAGAAAATTCCATGGGATCGAGAATTACCTTGTAACATTGTGAGTGCTTTTTTGAAATGGTTGAAGAATATTGATGTTTTAAAAGAAGTAGCTATACCTCGATACTTAGAAATTAATGCTTCATCTGAACTTCATGTTTTTGTTGATGCGAGTAAAGGGGCATATGCAGCACGTGTCTTCGCTAGATCAATAATTGATTCCGATGTCAAGGTTACGCTTGTTAGAGCGAAGTCTAGGGTTGCTCCTCTCAAAACTTTGAGCATGCCGCGTTTAGAGTTAATGGCTTGTTGTATAGGTACTCGACTTGCGAGTTCTATCATCAAGGCAATAAATATGCCAGGTCTGAAAATCACATTCTGGTCAGATTCTACTACCGCAATTTGGTGGATAAAGGAACATGGGAATTGGTCGGTTTTCGTGAGCAACAGAGTCAAAGAAATTCGACAGATGTCCAATATAGAGTCATGGAAGCACGTTCCAGGAAATTTGAATATAGCTGATATACTTTCACGTGGATGTTCTCCGCAGAAAATGCTTGATTCGCGATGGTGGGAAGGTCCTAAGTGGTTAAAAGAAAATCCTGAATGTTGGCCAATTGGCGCGATTGACTGTCAGCCAAAAGATGTTGATTTAGAAAGAAAAAAGATCGAAATTACGAATATTGATCTAGCTAAAGACACACCCCTTTGGCTCTTAGATAATATATCTAATTATGATAAGATGATAAGAATATTTGCTTGGATTCTGAGATTTGTAAATAATTGCCGAAATGTTTCTAATAAGTGTAAATATTCTAATCTTACTCAAAATGAAATTGAAAATTCTGAAAAATATCTAATCCGTTTAGTTCAGAGCTGTTATTTCTATAATAAAAGGTCATTAAATGATATTGTAACATTCACAGATGATAATGGAATTTTAAGAGTTAAAACTAAAATAACTGAAAGAAATGACCGAGAATCATTTTTGTATCCAATATTGTTACCAGGCAAATGTGAATTTACTAAATTATTGATTAGATCAGTACACCAAAAGAATTGTCATGCAGGTATAAGAACAATGCAATCTTTAATAAGAGAAAGATTTTGGATAATTAGAGCTAGAAGAACTATTAAAAATGTATTGTACGACTGTATTGCATGTAAACGTTTTAAGGTAAAGTCTTTGTCAAGCGAACCAACACCTTTGCCACCAGATCGCGTTACAGATTGTGCTGTCTTTGAAATTATTGGAGTAGACTTAGCCGGGCCGTTATTTCTAAAAAATGGCGAGAAAGTTTGGATAGCATTGTTTACTTGTGCCGTTTATCGCGCGATTCACCTTGAACTAGTCAATTCGCTATCTTCTGATGCTTTCCTGCTAGCACTTAGACGTTTTATAGCTAGACGCGGTAGGCCCAGCACTATTTATTGTGATAATGGAACAAACTTTAGGGGGGCTTCCAATGAACTTTCAAAATTAAATTGGGATAAAATTTTAAAAGAAACCATGACGCATAAAATTGTTTGGAAATTTATACCTCCCACCGCAGCTTGGTGGGGAGGCTGGTGGGAAAGGTTAGTTCGCATTGTAAAAGAATTGTTAGTACGTACTTTAGGTAGATCTGTATTGACTTATGAAGAATTGAATACACTTATATGTGATTGTGAATCTGTGATTAACTGCAGACCTCTAACCTATATCTCAGAGGACCCACTGGAGCTAGTACCTCTCACACCCGCTATGTTTCTTACTGAAAACCGAAGTTTCAGCAATTCGGATATTATCGAATTAGATTCTCAAAGTTTAAGGAGAAGGTTGAATTACAGAGCTAAACTTCTTACCGATTTTAGGCAACGTTTTAGAAAAGAATACCTCAGCGAATTAGTTCAAAAACATACTGAAAAATATACACGTGAACCGCGAGTGGGAGAAATAGTCTTAGTTGGGGATGATAACAAAAAACGTTTATTTTGGCCTTTAGCAAAGGTGATTCATTTAATTCCAGGACGGGATGGTAAAGTTCGTGGTGTTAAGTTGAAAACTCAGCACGGCACGGTTTTACGTCCGGTGCAGCGCATCTTTCCTTTGGAAATATATTCGAATGAAATAATTGAAATTGCATCCAAACCGTCGGGTGAAGAGAAAACTAGTTCCAGTGAGCATGATGATCATGAAAATGTGTCTTCTCCTGATAGTGTCATACTTAAGAAATATACCTCTTCTGGAAGATGTGTAAAAGCTCCAAAGAGGTTGGATCTTTTTAATAATAATTGTTATGTATTTGAAACTCTCCCCAAGTTTCAAAGGGGGGAGGATGTTGTAAAATGAAATGAAGTGAAACTAATTGAACGCGTAAATTAAGAAAATGAAAATATCGTCTGATTTTATTTATTATTTTTCGAAGAACTTTGACAAGTGTGTGAGAACGATGGAGTTCTCTGAATGTAATGAAGGAATGTGCCTTTTAGATGGAATTAAACTACATTTTTTATAATATATGGACTTTTAGATGAATTTGAACTTAGAATAAGTTTATCTCAACAGATGATTTTCGATTTTAATTCAAAGCTCCGCGCATCGCATAGATGCAACCCGCAAATGAAGACTTGCATGGTTAGTAAGTAATTTTTAAACTAACCCTATGCAAGTCTTCATTTGCGGGTTGCATCTATGCGATGCGCGGAGCTTTGAATTAAAATCGAAAATCATCTGTTGAGATAAACTTATTCTAAGTTCAAATTCATCTAAAAGTCCATATATTATAAAAAATGTAGTTTAATTCCATCTAAAAGGCACATTCCTTCATTACATTCAGAGAACTCCATCGTTCTCACACACTTGTCAAAGTTCTTCGAAAAATAATAAATAAAATCAGACGATATTTTCATTTTCTTAATTTACGCGTTCAATTAGTTTCACTTCATTTCATTTTACAACATCCTTGGTACCCTCGGCGGGACGATGTAAAATGATATAAAATATTAATATAATATTAGGATGTTGTAAAATGAAATGAAGTGAAACTAATTGAACGCGTAAATTAAGAAAATGAAAATATCGTCTGATTTTATTTATTATTTTTCGAAGAACTTTGACAAGTGTGTGAGAACGAAGAAGTTCTTTTGACCTGGGAAAGAAGTCGAAATCACGATACATATTCCAGTGAAAATTCCAGGACTTTAAAAAATCTGATGGACTTTCTACGCCAAGAAGTTCAAGGAGATGAAATGGTGTTTTTAGCAAGAAAAGGTTTTGATTCTATTGTTAGAAAAAAGAACATTTTATCTGAAATTATTAGCAAACCTGATCCAGCCACCGCCTCTGCATTGGTGAGTATAGAAAATAAAGGTAAGAAAAACAATTGCATATTCTGTGATAGGTTTCACCCCTCTAATAAATGTTTTGGGGCTCAAAAAATGTCTTTAACTGATAAACAAAATCTTTTGTTTATCAGTTAAAGACATTTTTTGAGCCCCAAAACATTTATTAGAGGGGTGAAACCTATCACAGAATATGCAATTGTTTTTCTTACCTTTATTTTCTATACTCACCAATGCAGAGGCGGTGGCTGGATCAGGTTTGCTAATAATTTCAGATAAAATGTTCTTTTTTCTAACAATAGAATCAAAACCTTTTCTTGCTAAAAACACCATTTCATCTCCTTGAACTTCTTGGCGTAGAAAGTCCATCAGATTTTTTAAAGTCCTGGAATTTTCACTGGAATATGTATCGTGATTTCGACTTCTTTCCCAGGTCAAAAGAACTTCTTCAGGCAGGCAGCTCTCAACCAAGGGCATGAGAAAGTCTCCATACTTTTCTTGAGTTCTTCCCAAACTTTCTAAGGCACGAAGTTTGCTTTCTAATTCATCGTATAAAGAGGCTAAGTCAACTTTCATTTTAGGCGCAGTGGCATTTTTCATTACGAGGGTTAATAATTCCCTAACGTAAATTTGCACAAGAAGATCATCTCGTCCAAACCTCTGTTTTAATTGATCGATAGCCTTCGGATAATTTTCCGCGGTAGCTGGATAACTTGATATTAAACGCTCCGCTTTTGATTTCGGTTCCATACATTGGAATAGGTACTGCATCTTGTCTTCAGCGGCAATAGAATCGTCTTCGTGTATTTTCTTGAACTGGCTCCAAAACGATAAAAATTCCTTTGGTTCGCCGTTAAACTTTTTCAGCTCGATCTGCGGTAATTTAAATTTGCGTTTTACTTCTTCGCCAGGAGATGAAGAAACCTGTATCTTTTCATCAATACGTGCACATATTTCTATATATTTTTCTCGATATTCTTCTGCACTTTCAAAATCTTCGGTAAACAATTTTTCGTCCTTATCTTGTAACAATATTTCCGAAATTTTACTTTGACAAGTGTCCATCCGTTGAAATTTATCAAACAGTTGAGTTTTCAGAATAGAAAGTTCTTTAATTTCACATATTTCTTTAGTTAATTCAGTTTCAATTTTCTTAAACGTGAGAGTAAAAGCAGCTCTCAGTCCTTTTCTCTGAGTTTTCAAACTACTCAGATCCATTTTTTCATTTAAAATTAATTGAAATTCAAAACTCCTGTCCCGCCGAGGGTACCAGTATGTTAGAATTCGAAAATAGGGTTAGTTTAAAAATTACTTACTAACCATGCAAGTCTTCATTTGCGGGTTGCATCTATGCGATGCGCGGAGCTTTGAATTAAAATCGAAAATCATCTGTTGAGATAAACTTATTCTAAGTTCAAATTCATCTAAAAGTCCATATATTATAAAAAATGTAGTTTAATTCCATCTAAAAGGCACATTCCTTCATTACATTCAGAGAACTCCATCGTTCTCACACACTTGTCAAAGTTCTTCGAAAAATAATAAATAAAATCAGACGATATTTTCATTTTCTTAATTTACGCGTTCAATTAGTTTCACTTCATTTCATTTTACAACAGGTGGAGTGAGTTCGGCTACTTCTCCAGTAAAATGCAAACGAAACGCACATGACCTTTCCCCCCCTTTTTCCTGCTTTCTCATATTTCTCATAAATTATTAAAAATGATCTTTTTTCTGTAAAAATCACTGTTTTGCCATTGACCTCAATTTAAACAAACAAACGAATAAAAGTCTATCGAAATGTAAAATATTTTCTTCTTTCCCCGTCCATCTTATCTAAATTCTCTACTTCTTTTACTGTTTTGCCAAGCGTAATACCTTCCCGCCAAGAAAGGCCTCTTTGATGCAGAAAGTTCTGACCAATCTGATTACAAAATGGCAAAACCCGGTTCGGAAAAAAAATATGCTTCCCCTTCCATCTTATCTAAATTCTCTACTTTTTCTACTATTTCGCACATGCGTAATTCCTTCCCGCCAAGAAATGTTTCTTCGATGCAGAAAGTTCTGACCAATCTGATTACAAGATGGCAAAATCCGGATAGGAAAAAAATATGCTAACCCGTCCATCTTATCTAAATTCTCTACTTCTACTATTTCCACAAGCGTAATTCCTTCCCGCCAAGAAAGGCTTGTTGATGCAGAAAGTTCTGACCAATCGGATTACAAGATGGCAAAACCCGGTTGGGAAAAAAATATGCGTGTGTTCTGGAGTTTCGAGAGAAAAGGTTTCCTTACGGATAGTAGCATATGTCTCAGTACCTGCCAACCAACCAACCAATAGTTTTTTGTGGCAAGAGTGAATTTTTTTATGTTTTTGAAAAGTGGCTGCCAAGGTGAAAATCCGATTAATAAATTTTATAATAATTGTTCGGGAAAATAAAATGGGAAAGATTTCAGTGAAATGTTCTTATTAAAGGATTCAATTTAATGCAAACAATATTTCTATAAGTATTAATATTTACAATTCATTGTGAAAATTTATATTTATTTTTTGTTACAAACTGTCAATTATTTTTTTTTTTAGCTGCGTTCGTAATTATGTAAATACGTAGGGGTTTTTTTTTCGTTCATAGTATATTTGTTACCTTTTCGATTTTGTTCATAAATATTCGGTACTACTTGGTTATTCCGTCGACTAAAAAAACTATCGCCAAATTATAAGATTAAATGCCGATAATGGATGATCGTGAATGTCACATTCAATGATATTTTTATATGAATAAACTCTCTTGGAATATTTTTAAATGTAGACATCTCTCTTACGGCAATGAAATGTATTTATTTTCAATTCCTGAGCACGTCCGTCTGTATCGAAAATTACACCTCAGTGTCAGGCAAACTTCGACGAACAAAAGTGATTATGCATTCGGTTCGTCTGTCCGCGCTCTAACTCTCGTAAATGGAAGAAATTTAACACTCAAATGACTTGTACTCTTAAATAAAAGAAATTTAATAAATATTACTGTTTGTTTTAATTTGACAGTATTATTATTATTTATATTTATTACTATTATTCTAAACTGTGTTACAAATATTTATTTATTTATATATTTATTTATTTATTTATTTTTATTACTCAACCTGGAAATAACAATTATTTTGAATTAACTGCGCTATTTATTTTAAATAACATGTGCAAAAAGAAAGTTTTGTTAAAAAATATTTCTGGTGCCTTTTGCAAATATTGGAAATTAAAATTGGGTATATACCGGACTGGGCCACAGTGTGCCAGAAAGGGTTAAGTGATTCTTTATCGATAACATATTTATTCCAATTTAAATTATTCTACACGTTAATGGTTAAGGTATCGAATACTTGTATTTAACTTTGGAAAATTTGTAGTACTTTTATGTTAGACATGTACAAATCTTTCCAACTGTATGGAATTTATAATCAGTTTGAAGTTAAATGTTATTTCTCAACTCCCAAAACACAAGTAGTGAAAAATCAGTGATATCTCATGATAGATAATGTTTCTAGGTTGTCATGCATAGGACAGGGGTGCAGTGGTTTTGATGTACTGTTCATTATTTCTTAGTTGTTGTGCAATCTGAAAATTATTTATTAATTAATATTGATGTTGTTTTAATCACAGTGTATATGTATGTACGTTTATGAAAAATATGTATTTTCTGTTTCGAACGACGTCAGTTTTCAAAAATCGATTACGAGAATCTGAATTACAATTAAAAACAAAAGAACATGGCGTTATCGTTTCTTTTTTAAATTCCATAAAAAATATACTTTAATTACCAAAAAAAGAACTTATGTTTATACTTAGTGTGTAAAGATTAATATTAATAAACTCTATTAAATCCTATGAAACATAATTTATCCAATGATAGCTCATGATAGATAATGATTTCAGGTTGCTATGCATAGAACAGGGGTGCAATATTTTTCAGACAGAGTTTTCTGTGTTAGGTTCTGAAAAAAAACTCTCGTATTCGTATCGATCCGATTAAACGGGTGTATCAAATGTGCCGTGGGTTTATTTTATTGTTTGTTTCGATTTTAAATTATTAGCAAAAGTTTTCTACAGATGGCAGCTCTGAACTGGTAAGTACTCTTTTTTTATTTTCTGTTTACCAAATGTTGTTCTGTGTCATTTCTATTTTTAATTAGATTGTTTTGTGAAGTCATTTCAAATTTTATGAAAATCGGATGCGTAATTTATTTACAGGGAGAATTAAAAAGATAGCCTGTCCGCATATAACAACATAAAAACTACTCAACCGAATCGTTTGAAATTTAAAATATATAATTATTACAAAATTTTCCCAATTCATTTCAAATTTTATGAAAATCGGATGCACAGTTCATTCAAATAAAAAAATTCCGTAACGAGAAAACCAAACACTCCGGCTAACGTCGTTTCAGTTCGGTAAACTTCGGCACTTCGGAAGACTTACATTGCGCTTCAATTATGCTGCACTTTCCAACACTTTTTTCAATTTTTTTTAAAACTGTATTTAACTAGTAACAACATAAATTATATCAAATGGAATAAAAGTTAAGAAAGAAAAAACATAATATTGTGCATCGATTATCCTCCACTTTCCAACCACTTTTTAAAAAATATTAATAGTTTTTAAAGTTTTACAACTTATATTGTTACCAGATGGAATAAAACGTTAGGAAAGAAAAAACATGAAATTGTGCATTGATTATGCTGCACTTTCCTACCACCTTTTTTCCTTTTTTTATTTCTTTTTAAATAGTAACAGCATAAATTGATACTAAATGGAATAAAAGTTCAGGAAAGAAAAAACATGAACTTGTGTATCAATTATGCTGCATTTTCCAACCATTTCCTTAATTTTAATAATACTGTGACTCACGTGACACGAGCGCCCCCTGGTGTGTAATTTGCAGTCACGTGACGTTAGCGCCACCTGGTGTGCAGTCACGTGACACGAGCGTCCCTGGTGTGTAATTTGCAGTCACGTAACTCGAGCGCCCCCTTGTGTGCAGTCTCGTGGCACGTGCGCCCCCTGGTGTGAATTTTGCAGTCACATCACTCGAGCACCCCCTGATGTGTAATTTGCAGTCACGTGAATCGAGCGCTCCCTGGTGTATAATTTGGAATCACTTGACACCAGCTCCCCCTGGTGTGCAGTCATGTGACACCAGCGCCCCCGGTGTGTAATTTGCAGTCACCTGACTTGAGCGCCCCCTGGTGTGTATTGCAGTCACGTGACTCGAGCGCCCCCTGGTGTGTAATTTGCAGTCACGTGACTCGAGCGCCCCCTGGTGTGTAATTTGCAGTCACGTGACACGATCGCCCTGGTAGGTAATAATATATTTGAGATATTTAAAATTAAATATCAACCCGACTTTTTATTTCTTAATTATTTAAGTTGTTTTTCAGACGAAGAAATCGGTAATAATCTGTTGTTTTGACTTTAAAATTGTTACGCTCTCAAAAAAAAAAAAAAAAAAATCCATAGGATTTTGAAGTTTTTTAAAACTAAGTAAATTAAGATCAATTTATGAAAAAATTCGAAGATATTTCGCTATATAGAGACTGTTTTTAATGTAATCATGCGGACTGTTATTACTAAAAATTCGTTGTATAGAGAAATTCGATGTATTGAATTTCGTTATAGGGATTGTATCTCTTCAGACGGATTTTTTTTTATAAAAAACTTTCGGTTTTTGTGACAATGTGCGGACGCATTTGGCACAGATGCGTGCACGTGTTTTTTTTTTCCGCCGCCATTTCGGTGCAGAACATCTTTGCCAAGGTGAAAATCCGGTTAATAAATTTTATAATAATTGTTAGGGAAAATAAAATGGGAAAGATTTCAGAGAAATGTTCTTATCAAAGGATGCAATTGAATGCAATCAATATTTCTGTAGGTATTAATATTTACAATTCACTGTGAAAATTTATATTTATTTTTTGTTACAAACTGTCATTTATTTATTCTCTTTTTTAGCTGCGTTCGTAATTATGTAAATACGTAGGGTATCGTTTCGTTCATAGTATATTTGTTACCTTTTTCGATTTTGTTCGTAAATATTCGGTACTACATGGTTATCCCGTCGACCAAAAAACTATCGCCAAATTATAAGATTAAATGCCGATAATGGATGATCGTGAAAGTTACATTCAATGATATTTTTATATGAATAAACTCTCTTGGAATATTTTTAAATGTAGACACATATTTCTCTTACGGCAATGAAATGTATTTACAGCCGAGTCTCTATATAACGAAATCCATCGTTCCAGTAAAAAATTCGTTATATAGAGAAATTCGATGTAAAGAGAATGATGTTAAAAATCGCATTTAATGTGTGAAATTTTAACAAATATTATTTTTGATCTTTTGAATTAAGAATTTGAAGTGTTTAAAAGGAAATATTAACCTAATATTTTATTTCTAAATTATTTAAGCTGTTTCAAAAAAGAGTACAGACATTTATTTGAAAGCTTAATGAAAATGAAATAAGGAAGACTTGCATTAATTTCAGACGAAGAAATCTGTAATTTTTTGTTTTTTTTATTTTGAAATTGTTACGCTCTCAAAAAAAGTTCAAATTTTAGCAAGGAATGAAAAATTGTAGTTAACATTTCACTCCATTTGAAGGCCTCTCTTATGTGCCTCTCATTGATTTCTCTCTTACATGTGTATCAATCCAATTGACTCTGTTTTCAGAAGGATGTGGAAAGTTGCGTGGAAGGTGGGATGAATTCGTTGGATTTAAAGAACAAGGAGAGAAGTAATATATATAGAAAAACTCAGCATTGACGATAAATCAAAAATAAGTGATGGAAAATTGATTCCATATGATTTCGAAGCTGAATAAATTAAGACCAATTTATGAAAAATTTCGTTATATGGAGATAGATATTTCGCTACATAGAGACTGTTTTTAATGTAATCATGCGAAAAGGGGACCTTTCTTACTAAAATTTCGTTATATAGAGAAATTCGATGTATGGAGTTTCGTTGTAGAGAGACTCGACTATATTTTCAATTCCTGAGCACGTCCGTCTGTATCGAAAATTACACCTCAGTGTCAGGCATACTTCGACGAACAAAAGTGATTATGCATTCGGTTCGTCTGTCCGCGCTCTAACTCTCATAAATGGAAGAAGAATGCTTCAATTTAACACTCAAATGACTTGTACTTAAAAAAAAAAAGAAATTTATTAAATATTACTGTTTGTTTTCATTTGACAGTATTATTATTATTAATATTTATTACTATTATTCTAAAGTGTGTTACAAATATTTATTTATTTTATTTGTCAACCTGGAAATAACAATTGTTTTGAATTAACTACACTATTTATTTTAAATAACAAGTGCAAAAAGAAAATTTTATTAAAAAATATTTCTGGTGCCTTTTGCAAATATTGGAAATTAAAATTAGGTATATACCGGACTGGGCCAATGTGTGCCAGAAAGGGATAAGTCATTTTTTATCGATAACATACTTATTTCAATTTAAATTATTCTACATATTAATGGTAAAGGTATCGAATACTTGTATTTAACTTTGGAAAATTTGTAGTACTTTTATGTTAGACATGTACAAATCTTTCCAACTATATGGAATTTATAATCAGTTTGAAGTTAAATGTTATTTTTCGCCTCCCCAAATACAAATAGTGAATAATCAGTGATATCTCATGATAGATAATGATTCTAGGTTGGCATGCATAGGACAGGGGTGCAGTGGTTTTGATGTGCTGTTCATTATTTCTTAGTTGTTGTACAATCTGAAAATTATTTATTAATTAATATTGATGTCGTTTTACTCACAGTGTATATGTATGTACGTTTATGAAAAATATGTATTTTCTGTTTCGAACGACGTCAGTTTTGAAAAATCGATCAGGAGAATTTGAATTTCAATTAAAATAAAAAAAACATGGCATTATCGTTTCTTTTTTTATACAATGATAGATAATGATTTCAGGTTGCTATGCATAGAACAGGGGTGCAATATTTTTCAGACAGAGTTTTCTGTGTTAGGTTCTGAAAAAAAAGTCTCGTATTCGTGTCGATCCGATTAAACGGGTGTATCAAATGTGCCGTGGGTTTATTTTATTGCTTGTTTCGATTTTAAATTATTAGCAAAAGTTTTCTGCAGATGACAGCTCTGAACTGGTAAGTACTCTTTTTTTTATTTTCTGTTTATCAAATGTTGTTCTGTGTCATTTCTATTTCTAATTATTAGATAATTTTGTCGAGCCATTTCAAATTTTATGAAAATCGGATGCGTAGTTCAGTTACAGGAAGACTTAAAAAGATAGTGTGTGTGCATATAACAACTCAAAAACTACTTAACCGAATCGTTTGAAATTTAAAATATACAATCAGTGTCGAGTTTTTCGAGTCATTTCAAATTTTATGAAAATCGGACGCATAGTTCATTTACAGGGAGAATCAAAAAGATAGTCTGTCCGCATATAACAACTCAAAAACTAGTCGTTGGGGGCCACCGCAATACTTACCCATCATGGATATGCATATGAAAATAAAACATGTGAAATATTTATACAATGCATTGCAATTCATAAACAAAATTTAAATATTGTTAATATACATAATAATGCTATATTAAAGAACTGCTGATGTACAAATTTCGACAAATTATACAGGGTGATTCATAAAAGATGGGCAGAACTTTAAGGGGTTATAGTACACTTAAAGACAAATAATATTAAATAGGAGACTAAGGGTCCCAGACGTATTCCCAAGGAGATAGGGGGCATTAAAGTTTAGGGTCCGAAATTTCAAATGATTATAAAAAATGGAAAAATTGGTCGATTCGTTTGCGGTTTTTGCAAAAAAATTTTCTTTATGCCAGTATTTTCTTGAAATAAAATTTTAAAGTTCAATTTCAAAAAATGCCGATAGGGGGCGCTTTAGACTTTGGAGTAACAAACAACTATTTGTTAACGTTATTTTTTGTATTTCTTTAAATGATTTCGAAAGCTTAGACTTAAACTTAAATTTTGATCTAAAAATCTGAGTCCTAACGAGTAGTTAAGTAGCGTAAACTGAAATTTGAAACCCTTCTCCCCCCAGAACAAAAATCAGTTATTCCCGATCTTTGTGTCGTAGATTAGGCTCTAACTACTGCCGCGTTTTGCTAAAATTATTCTTTATGTCAGTATTTTCTTAAAAATAAATTTTAAAGAAAATTTTCAAAAAATTCCGATAGAGGACGCTTTAGACTTTGGAGTAACGAACAACTATTTTATACCATTATTTTTTGTGTCTCAATAAATGCTTTCTAAAGCTTAGACTTAAATTTTCAGCCCAAAATCTGAATTGTTAGACGTGGTTAAGTTTCTGGGGAGAGGGGTTTGAAATTTGTACTCCTGAGCACAGTTCAGTTTACCATGTCCACACATTGTGTGCTGTGATACGAGGTAAAAAGACACAAATTAGGATTATGTTACCAAAGCATATTTATTAACATGTAATTACAATAAATGTTCAAAATTGTGACCACCAGAGGTTATGCACGCAGAACAACGGCGAAGAATGGAACGGCGAACATTCGCGAAAACATCAGGCTTTTCGAGCACTTCCTCTACAGCGGCGGAAAGTCTGGCGACCAGTTCCTCGGGGGATTCAATGGGTGTCTCATACATAAGAGCCTTCAATTGTCCCCAAAAAAAGAAATCGAGGGGTGAAAGATCTGGCGAGCGAGCAGGCCAAGCAACAGGACCACCTCGACCAATCCATCTGTTCGGAAATGTGATGTCCAGATAGTTGCGGACGTCTCGTACGTAATGGGCTGGCGCTCCATCGTGCTGGAACCACATGACCCGCCGGATGCGTGGAGGAACAACGTTTAACAGGTCTGGCAGCACATGTTGCAGAAATGTGAGGTATGTTTTACCGTTGAGGCGTTCAGGAAGAAGGTACGGTCCGATTAGGTGGTCTCCGAGGATTCCTGCCCAAACATTGATGGAAAAGCGTCTCTGATGAGCATTTGGATACGTAGCATGTGGACTGACATCCGCCCATACATGTGCATTGTGTGTGTTAAATGTACCTTCATGTGTGAAGGTACATTCATCGGTGAAAAGCACAGTTCGTCCAAAATGTGGATTTAGCGCGTTCTGCTGCAGAAACCAGCGGGCGAATTCAATACGATTTGGATAATCCCCTGGAGACAGTTTCTGGACTCGTTGCACATGAAACGGGAGCAAATGTTCATCCTTCAGTACCCTCCAAGTCATGGACTGTGAGGTATCCACCTGCCTAGCCACTGTTCGTGTACTTGTACTTGGCTGCGCCGCTACTACATCCAGAATGGCTTCTGCAACAACTACTGATTCGTCCTTTTTTGCACGACCTGCATTCGACCGGGAAGCGAGAAATGATCCCGTCTCACACAACTGTCTGTGCAAGCACTCGAAAGTTTTGCGGTTAGGCAACCGCCTGTTGGGAAATCGCTCTCCGTACATTCGTTGTGCCTCTGCACCATTTCCATCTGCCGCTCCGTAAATTAAATGCATCTCAGCCTTTTCCTTATTCGTGAAGGGCACCATCTTCCGATTCATTACTACAGCGACTTACACTTGACTCACCGTTCAGTGGTTTTTATGCCTGAATCGTGTCGAAATTTTGCATACGTGTTCTTCTTCTTCCCCATTTCACATTTGCATACTGTCTCCTTCTTCACCCGGTGACTAGCGTCAGGAATGGAGCTTTAACGTTTGTATGAGCGACGTTTCAAACTGTGCCAGTGCCTTTATGAGTGAATTCCGACTATGCAGTCCTTGACGAAAGTTGTACTTTTGCCTCGTATCACAGCACAGAATCGTTGGGCATGGTTAAGTAGTGCAAACTGAACTATGTTCAGAAGTTGAAATTTGAACCCCCTCCCCTCGCTACTGAACCACGCTCAGCGATTCAGATTTTGAGCTGAAAATTTAAGTTTAAGTCTAAGCTTTAGAAAGCATTTAATGAGACACAAAAAATAACGGTATAAAATAGTTGTTCGTTACTCCAAAGTCTAAAGCGCCCTCTATCGGAATTTTGTGAAAATTTTCTTTAAAATTTATTTTCAAGAAAATACTGACATAAAGAATAATTTTAGCAAAACGCGGCAGTAGTTAGAGCCTAATCTACGACACAAAGATCGGGAATAACTGATTTTTGTTCTGGGGGGAGAAGGGTTTCAAATTTCAAATTTCAGTTTACGCTACTTAACTACTCGTTAGGACTCAGATTTTTAGATCAAAATTTAAGTTCAAGTCTAAGCTTTCGAAATCATTTAAAGAAATACAAAAAATAACGTTAAAAAATAGTTGTTTGTTGCTCCAAAGTCTAAAGCGCCCCCTATCGGCATTTTTTGAAATTGAACTTTAAAATTTTATTTCAAGAAAATACTGGCATAAAGAAATTTTTTTGCAAAAACCGCAAACGAATCGACCAATTTTTCCATTTTTTATAATCATTTGAAATTTCGGACTCTAAACTTTAATGCCCCCTATCTCCTTGGGAATACGTCTGGGACCCTTAGCCTCCTATTTAATATTATTTGTCTTTAAGTGTACTATAACCCCTTAAAGTTCTGCCCATCTTTTATGAATCACCCTGTATAAAACACCAAACTACTCAAGTAGTACCGAACTGCGTAAAGAAACATCCTTATAACTCCAAAAATAATAATTCTATTAACTAACAATTCACTGCGTCGGATTAAGCGTCTCATTTCCAATTAAAATATACTTCTGAATTGAAATTTGAATGAAATACAGGGTCATGAAAAATCGAAGAATGTGGAAAACAAGATTACAAATATCTCGGCAACTAATAATTTGATCGACTTCGTTCTATATGCAAAATGTGTGGAACAAAAAAATTCGAAAATTTTTATATACCTTTCATCAGAAAGAATTTTTCGAGAGTCCGAAAAAAATAGTTCCGGATAATCGAGGTTGCTGATATTAAATATGGTTCGTCCCATTCTTACATACTAACTACATACAAAATTTCAAGTCTCTAGCTCAATTTGTTCGGGAGATAGAGCGTTTACAGACAGACAGACAGACGGACGGCAAAATTTTTTTTCTAAAAATATGTTTTTCGGAATCTCCAGTGTCTAAAACGTGTAAATCCGTCAAAAAAAAAATTTCGATTTTCAAAACGATTGCAAGACTTACCCTATACTACGTATGATGGGTAAGTAACTACTCAACCGAATCGTTTGAAATTTAAAATATATAATTATTACATAATTTTCTCGATTCATTTCAAAATTTTATGAAAATCGGATGCATAATTCAATTAAAGGAAGAATCAAAAGGATAGTCTGTCCGAATATAACAACTCAAAAACTACTCAACCGATCGTTTGAAATTTAAAATATAGAATTATTACACATTTTTGTAGAGTCATTTCAAATTTTATGAAAATCGAATGCATAGTTCATTTACAGGGAAAATCAAAAATATAGTCTGTCCGCATACAACAACTCAAAAACTACTCAACCGAATCGTTTGAAATTTAAAATATATAATTATTACATAATTTTGTAGATTCATTTCAAATTTTATGAAAATCGGATGCATAGTTCATTTACAGGGAAAACCAAACATAGCCTGTCTGCACATAACTCAAAAACTACTCAACCGAATCGTTTGAAATTTAAAATATATAATTATTACATAATTTTGTCAAGTCATTTCAAATTTTATGAAAATCGGATGCATAGTTCATTTACAGGAAAAATAAAAAAGATAGTCTGTCTGCATATAACAACTCAAAAACTACTGAACCGAATCGTTTGAAATTTAAAATATATATTCAGTGTCGAGTTTGTCGAGTTATTTAAATTTTATGAAAATCGGATGCGTAGTTCAATTACGAGGAGAATCAAAAGGATAGTCTGTTCGCATATAACAACTCAAAAACTAGTGAACCGAATCGTTTGACATTTAAAATATATAATTATTACATAATTTTGTCGATTCATTTAAAATTTTATGAAAATCGGATGCATAATTCAATTAAAGGGAGAATCAAAAATATAGTCTGTCCGCATATAACAACTCAAAAACTACTCAACCGAATCGTTAGCAATTTAAAATAAATAATTATTAGATTATTTTTCCGAGTCATTTCAAATTTTATGAAAATCGGATGCATAGTTCATTTACAGGAAGAATCAAAAAGATAGTCTGTCAGCACATAACGACTTAAAAATTAACTGAATGATATCTTTCGATAAAAAGGCATTCTGAGTCGTCCAGCTGTAAATTAAATAATTCCAGTGAATTTTATGCTTCAACGTCATATGCTTCAACGGCGCCCGTAGGCCTAATCTTTCGGGTTTGACTTGTTTTCCCTCTATCCTTGGGTGATCTTCCGTAAGTAAGGGGTTGGTATTCTTTAGAAAGATCCCCGTTCCCCTAAAATGCATTTGGAACAGTTTTATTTGTTTATTTATTTATTTCAATTTTTAGCGTATTTATTTTAATTTCCAGGCCACGTCCGTCTGTCTGATATATTGTGTTGTTATATATATGTTCCCTTAAAGACACCACCACGAAGGGCACTCCCCTCTTGTCCTGCATCCCTAGTGTAGATAATCGGACGACTAAAAATAAAACAAACCAACCGAATACCGAATATTTGGCAATTTTTTCGAACCTTGCGTAAATACGTACCTTGCATAATATTTTTATCGTAAGAAACTCACCGCGTTTGCTAAGCTTTACGCGTAATTCTGGACTTGTTATAGACCTCTTATAGACGTTTCCCATATCATCGAAATTGTATTTAAAATACTTGTTTATTGTAAGAAACGCACCGCGTTTGTTACGCTTGAAGCGCAATTCCGGACTTGTTTTATATTTTATTACAGACTTCTTATAGATTTAGGACGTTTTCCATATCATCGAAATTGTACCGCAAAAACTTCGTTCTACTAAGAAACGCACCGCATTTGCTACGCTTGACGCGCTATTAACGGAATTGTTTTATATTTTGTTATAGATTTATGACGCCTCTCTTTCGTGACTCTTTTGAATAAATTTGCCACCAAAATTTAAAAAGTAAAAACGAAATGCCTAAAAGATGCATCCTTATAACTCTAAATATAATAATCCTATGAACTAAGAATTTGCTGCGTCGAATTAAGCGTCTCATTTCGCATTAAAAGCTATCTTTAAATGAAAAATTGAATGAAAAGCAGAGCCACGAAAATTTGACGTAACTTTTTTTATTGGATATATCTCGACAACTAATAATCCGATTGACTTCCTTCTTGATGTCAAATTTGTGTTTTTTATCACCTTTTACATCCATTCCTTGAAATAAAAAAAAATCGAAGATTTTTATATACTTTCCATCAGAACGAATTTTTTGAGAGTACGAACAAAATAGTTCCGGATAACCGAGGTTACTGATATTAAATAGGCTTCTTCGTCCTTTTCCATTCTAAGTACATACAAAATTTCAAGTCTATCTCAATTTGTTCGGGAGAGAGAGCTTTTATAGAAATACGGACACGCAGACGGACGGAAGGCAAATTTTTTTCTTTGTGCAAAATATATGTTTATTCGCCATTTTTTGCAATATTTTTACTGAAATTTGCGCTTTTTCGCGATCTTTTGATGAAATTCGTCGTTTTTTGCAATCTCTTTATGAAAATCGCCATTTTTTCGCGATCTTTTAGTAAAAATTGTCGTTTTTGGCACAATTTAAAGAAAATTTCCCGTTATTTCACGATATTTTCCAGAAATGCTCCTTCCGTTATTTATTTTTTGCAACTGAAATTTGCCGTTTTTCGCTATTTTTTGAATAAATTTTTCGTTGTTTCGTGATCTTTTTACGAAAACGCCCATTTCCCGAAATCTTTTACAGTAATTTCCGTTTTTTGCGATTTTTTGACGAATTTTGGCACTTTTTCGCGATTTTGTGATGAAATTCGCCGTTTTTTCGCGATCTTTCGCCACTTTTGGCGATGTTTTGAGGAAATTTGACTTTTTCGCGATCTTTTAAAGAAATTTGTCACTTTTGGCGATGTTTTGATGAAATTCGCCAATTTCTCGCGCTTTTTTGAAGAAATTTGCTGTTTTTTAGTAGGGGGCTCTGTTAACCAAAAGATTTTTAATCAGATAGAATTTGGAGAATATGACAAGTTTATTGATTTCTTACACTATGTTATTTATTTACTTATTAAAAAAGTTGTTATTGCTATAAATTTCACAATTTAGCAATGGCAACCAAAATTAGTGGAAAAAGTGATGTATTAAAAGACTCTTTTAAACAACTCCAAGTTTCTGATTTATAATGAATTAGTTCTTTTATTAATATTTTAGAATGACAAAAAACTTAGTTTTGCGAAAAATCGCTAGGTGGCAATGTAATCCTAGATTTATGCGTTGGGTATAAATCTAGACAATGAAACAAATTTAAAGATATCTTACACTATGATGTTTAAATAGTACGATATTATTGACGTCGAAAATGTTATAATTTCGTTTTAAGTCGGTGGCAACCAAATTTTGAAAAAATGATTAAAAGTTAAACTGTTTTAATAAATTAGGCTTTAAGAGTTGTTTATTATATTAGTTTTGAAATATTTGGTGATAATTGCGTAAAAGATGCATCCTTATAACTCGAAAAATAACAATCCTATCAAATAACAATTTGCTGCGTTGGATTAAGCGTCTCATTTCAAATTAAAATATATCTTTGAATCGAAATTTGAATGATATACAGGGGCGCGAAAAATCGACGTAAAATTGACGTAACTTAATATAGAAATCGAAAAATCTCGACAACTAAAAATCTGATCGACTTCGTTCTTAATGCAAAATTTTTGCCATTTTATCGCCTTTTACCTCCATACCTTGAAATTAAAAAAAAATCGAAAATTTTTACATACTTTTCATCAGAACGAATTTTTTAAAAGTACGAAAAAAATAGTTCCGGATAATCGAGGTTATTGAGGCTTCTCCGGATAATGGAAGCTTCTCCGTCCTCTTCCATTTTAAGTACATACAAAATTTCTAGTCTCTATCTCAATTTGTTCTGCAGATAGAGCTTTTTCAGTAAACTAGTAATTTTAACCCCTTTTGGGGCCGTTAAATGGAAAATGGGAGGGGGAGGAGCGACGATATCAAATATGATATGTATGACCCGAGAGCAATCGATGGACACCCTACTCAATTTTTTCGAAAATGCCTCCCCCCATTTCCCACCGTATGGGAAATATTTAAAATTTTAGTAGGCCAAAAGGTGCAGCGGGAAAAGTTCGTCATTTGGTGAGGTTTTTGTTCATTTCGAGCGTTAAGCTGTAGGCCAATTAGGGGCCGAGTTATTAAAAAAAATAAAAGTGGCAAAGGACCCCCTACTCCCTGAGAACTAAAAAAAATTTAAGTTTCTTTACGGAATCAGTCCTAAAATTCCGAGATCTTTAAAATAAGGTGTATGTTGAGGGGGTGCAGTTCAATTTTAAAAGTTTTCGTTTTTTTTATTATTTAAAGATAGTGGTGAGCTCTTAAAGCTAGAATCCATCGAGAATACTGCAAGACCCCCTAAGTTTACCTCTAAATTTTTACCAAATTAGAGATGGGTTATGCTTTCAAAATCACAAGAAAACCGCAAAAAAGAACGCTAAAAATTGCCTAAACAATTATTTCTAAAAAATCTAATCGAAAATCGGGCTTCGAAGTGCAAGATCACATGTATAGAGGTACCACGCCTCCAAATTTTGTAACTCTACGTACTGTAGTCTCGTCAGAACAGCGCTGACACACACAAGCATTGGATAATATTAAATAAATAATATATATAATATAAATAATAAATTATAATATATATATATTAGTTGTATGTAATATAATAATAATACGACTAAGAAAAATCATGCGTTAAGTATAGATTTTGAAGCACTTTCCAACACCATGATATCCTTAACAAAACTTCGTCATTTAGGGCAATAAGTTTCCTGTATATAGCCAAATATGTATTTCAAAACTGTTGAATAGGTGTTTGATCTACCGGTTATTCAAAAGCGTCCGTGTATTCAATTCTTTGCGTGGCCCTGTATATCATTTTATCTATTCTACATATATTTCTTAGTTAAGTGAATGCAGTTTAGCGTAAAAATGCTTAATTTATTTAAAAACCACCTTTAAGCAATTTAAGCTCATATTCAGAAACCTCTTTCGGGTGGCCCTGTATATCAATTATAGTATTTATACACACCATGTACTATGGATAGATTTAGAGGAACGTTATTGTACGCACATATCTTAATTAAAATTCATTTCATTCATCTAACAGCTATCATCGGATACTTCGGAAAGAATGCACTATTTGAAAACTTTTGTGCGTCCCTGTAAATACTATCTACTTCATATTATGTATGACGATGTCGTATAATTTATATTAAGCCCCAGCTGTACGTACCAATTTTATTATATATGAAACTGTTTATATATTATATATAATTAAAATATGCCGCAAACAATTCCCCCTTTTACCTTTCTGTAATGGAATACTTTTTCGTGTCCCTATAAATGAATAATTAATATTTTTTCACCGCATTTGTTACAGAATGCATATGTTAATGCATTTTGTAAATGGATATAAATTTTAATATGATTTACAGTGTGTAACATCTGTAAAATTCATTTGAAACGCTTTTTCCCCATAGGCCGTAATGTAATGGTAAATTTTTGACTCTCCCTCTAAATAAACTAATCACTCTTCATTTTCAATAGGGTTCGTGCAATGGAAATGATAAATAACGTGTACAAATTTCGAGGCGATCTGAGTATATTTACGAGAGTTAGAGTGCTGTCAGACGGCCAGACAAACCCAATCCATAAGCAGTTTTTAACTTTGTTGGAAAGTGCTAATTAATTAATACTAAATTATAATACAAAAAATCTATGACATGTCATTTTTTTTTCTTAAATACTGTCAAAAATTTGTTGCAACGCACTCCACCGCTTGTATATAATATCTCTATTCCAACCAATGAGAAATATCCATTTCACTGCCAAGTAAATGTTTTCTGTACAAGCGGTGGAGTGAGTTCAGCTACTTATCCAGTAAAATGCAATCGAAACGCAGATGACCCCCCCCCCTTTCTCCTGCTTTCTCATATTTCTCATAAATAATTAAAAATGATCTTTTTTCCGTAAAAATCACTGATTTGCCATTGACCTCAATTTAAACAAACAAACGAAAGAAAGTCAATTGAAATGCAAAATATTTTTTTCTTTCCCCGTCCATCTTATCTAAATTCTCAACTTCTTTTACTATTTTGCCAAGCGTAATTCCTTCCCGCCAAGAAAGGCCTCTTTGATGCAGAGAGTTCTGACCAATCTGATTACAAGATGGCAAAACCCGGTTGGGAAAAAAAAAATGCTTCCCCGTCCATCTTATATAAATTCTCAACTTTTTCTACTATTTTGCTCAAGCGTAATTCCTTCCCGTCAAGAAAGGCCTCTTTGATGCAGAAAGTTCTGACCAATCGGATTACAAGATGGCAAAACCCAGTTGGGAAAAAAATATGCCTATGTTCTGGAGTTTGGTGACAAAAGCCTCCCTTACGGGTAGTAGCATATGTCTCAGTACCTGCCAACCAACCAACCAATAGTTTTTTGTGGCAAGAGTGGCCGTGTTCAAAAGCGGCTTTTTTTGTGCGCGCGCACTCAGAAGATTCTGTTTGGAGTAGGTTCTATCGAAGAAGAGAATTTTAAACTTATTCAATTATTGTATTATTTTTATGGTTCAGAATTGGTAAATACAAATACCATATCTCTTTATCCTTTCAAAATATGATTTTCGTAACAGAAATACATACCTGTGACCACTCAAATAAAATTAAAAGTATTCCGGAAAAGTATCACGTGACCTATTTCATGTAATTAAGCCCGATTAGCATTTAAAAAATGACAATCAACCCTGCTCAAACCTTGACGCGCGCGACGCAAAAAAAATGATGGGCGATTTGATCACGTGATTGTGCGTTTTGTGCTTATCTGTTATTGGTTGCACGTTGTTTGTTGTCAAAGTTGGTAGGTTGACTGATACAATTTAACAATTGGTGATTTAATTTTTTTAATAATTTAATTTTTATTTATTTAAAAATCATTTATCAGTTGCTTTATACTTTTCGTATTAAATAATAGAATACTGTTGATTCTATTGTTGTAATTAATAGAATGCTGTTGATAAACCAAGGTTGAGATATCCACACGGGGGACTAGCTAAGGGGGGGGCTACCCTCCCAAAACATTGACAAATGTTGTTACACTTTGCAAATTTAAAACTTTTATGTCAATTTTAATTAAAATTTAAAAAAAAAACTGCAATACATTTTCTATTTTTGATAGAATTTGCAAAAGTTACAACTCTAATTGGGAATATTATTAATTTTTTTACAAATAAGAATTGTATTACATTTTCAAAGTGCGTTAACTTGGCAAAATTATAAAACGAGTTGGCGAATATAAAAATTTGACTTGACAATATTAAGGTTTTCTCCCCCACCAATAAAAAGTCTTAGCGATGGCCCTGTATCCACATATTACAAGACTGATTTGTAATCTACAATACTGGATTGATTTCAATGGAATTTGCATTGTTAGTTAGATAATTTTTCAGAAGAAGTTTTAGTATGTATATATTTCTTATTTAATGATTGTATATTTTAATACCGTGTGGATAACAGGCCAAAATATGTCATAAAATATGAAAAACAAACGACATCCGAAATTATGTTAGTATAAGCAAAACACTTATTTATACTTTTAATAGAAAAATTATAAACATTCTAATCATACTTTATTCATTATAAAACTAGAAGGCAAACTCCGAATATTTCACTTCTTTAAAATATATGTATGCAGATATTCTTAATTTAAAAAAATGTATATCTTTTACATTTTGCTTTTATAATATTTTCCATTTTGATTTTAACACCGTAAAATATCCACGCATGCATCCTATATTTGCATCCTAATCTCAATAAAAAATTACTTCTAAAATTTTCAAAAAAAAAAAAAAAAAAAAAAAAAAAGAACATTAATAATTATTTTATGCTTATATGGATATTTTCGCAGAAAACATTTTTTTCCATTTTCTTAATATATATATCGATATTAATATCGTTCTAATTATCCTTTTAATATTCTAAATTTGGAATATTAAAACTTTCTCCGCAAAAATCTCATTTTCTCATATTTAAATAAGTATTTTATTATTATAATAGAAATACATGTGCTTCTGTATTATTAATATAAAATTTACCCTTTAATAAAAATGTCTTATTTATTAATAAAAAGCAACCAAAAAAAAAAAAAAAAAAAAACACAAACCAACTTTTTGCCCGCGCAGGTATCGAACCCGTATTGTCTGGGTTCAAGCTCAGCATCTTGACCATTCGGCCAGCCAGCTCACTCTCATTTGTAACAGATTATCTTTATAATTGGCACTACAAGTAATTACATCCTTGATCTGTTCTCCATCTGTTACTGAGCGAACAGTTACAGTAATTGGTGGCACAGTAGCGAGGACTGAACGCACATCCCACCAAGTATAAGTATCCACTCCATGTCCGTGGCTCCTAGCGTGCGCGTGCAGCGCGCGTAACAGCTGAACACGGCCAGTGAATTTTATTATGTTTTTGAGAAGTGGCGGGCTTCTGATGAAAGATGGACAGAGATTTCTGTTGGCATTTTGTGAGTGTTGTAAATATCTTATTTTTGTTTTAAATATTATGTGTTCTGTTATATTTTGTAATTGTGAGTGATGTGCTGTAAATATTTTTTAAGACGCGCGGATAAAGTGAAATTTCAACACATTCCCTTCTTATAACAGGGAAATCGAATTTTTTTTTTCTGAATCCCGTTTAAATTTTCGTTCTGTTTCAAGAATAATTGTATCAAAATAGAGTCGAGTCTCTATATAACGAAATCCACCGTTCCAGTAAAAAATACGTTCTATAGAGATATTCGATGTTTAGAGAATGATATCCAAAATCGTATTTAATGTGTGAAATTTGAACATATGTAAATAATAATATACTTGAAATATCTTATACTATAATGTGAGCAAAAATTGTGTGTGTGTGTGGGTAAATTTTATCTCAAAAACGGCTCTAACGATTTTCGCAAAAATTTGGATTTTACCATTTTCGGGCACGAAAAGACCATTGGGCTAGGTCCCATGTTCGGGAAAATTCGATTACTGGGTCATAATGGGTCAGGATAAAGCTATTTATATCTAGAGAACGGCTGGATCGATTTTAAGGAAATTTTGTACCCAATCGTTTTTTGGTACGAGAAAACTATTGGGCTGGGTCACATGTTCGAAAAATTTCGATTAGTGGGTCATTTTTGGGTCATTATGGGTCAAGCCATTTTTATCTCAAAAACGGCTCTAACGATTTTGACCAAATTTTATATTTTATCGCTTTGGATTACAAGAAGACCATTGGGTTAGGTAACATGTTCGAGAAAATTCGGTTAGTGGGTCATTTTTGGGGTCATTGTGGGTCATGCTATTTTTATCTAGAGATTTTCTCACGCAATTTTGACTAAAAATTGCATTCTGTGGTTTTCAGGCACAAGAAAAACATTGGGCTACGTTACATGTTCGAGAAAAAATTTTAATGGGTCATATTGGGTCATTAAGGGTCTGGGTCAAGCTATTTATATTTAAAGAACGGCGTGATCGATTATAACAAAATTTTGTATGTAACAGTTTTTTGACATGAGAAAACTAATGAGCTAAATCACATGTTTGAGAGATTTCGACACTATAAGGGTCATTTGTGGGTCATGATGGGTTATAATGGATCATATCAAGCTATATCTAAAGAACAGGTGGATCGATTTTAACGAAATTTTGTATACAACATTTTTTGGCACGAGAATTTCATTGGGCTAGGTCACACGTTCGAGAAATTTCGATTAATGGGTCATAAAGGGTCTGGGTCAAGCTATTTATATATAAAGTACGACAGTATCAAATTTAATGAAATTTTGTATGTAAGTTTTTTGACACATGAAAATTAATGGGCTATCTGACATGTTTCAGAGATTTCGATTATAAGAGTCATTTATGGGTCATAACGGGTCATGTCAAACTATATCTAAAGAACATGTGGATCAGTTTTAACGAAATTTTGTATACAACATTTTTTGGCACGAGAAAATCATTGGGCTAGGTCTCATGATCGAGAAATTTCGATTAATGGGTCTTTTAGGGTCATAAAGGGTCTGGGTCAAGTTATTTATATTTAAAGAACGGCAGGATCGAGTTTAACGAAATTTTGAGTGTAATAATATTTATAAACGAGAAAACTAATGGGCTAAGTCACATGTTCGAGAGATTTCGATTATAAGGGTCATTTGTGGGTCATGATGGGTCATGGTCAAGCTATATCTAAAGAACGGGTGAATCGATTTTAACGAAATTTTGTATACAGTATATTTTGGGCACGAGAAAATCATTGGGCTATGTCACATGTTCGAGAAATTTCGATCAGTGGGTCATTTTTGGGTTATTCTAATTTTATCTAGACAATGTCTCGCGCAAATTTGACTAAATTTTATATTCTATCGTTTTCGGACACAAGAAAATCATAGAGTTAGGTCAGATGTTTGAGAAAACTCGATTAATGAGTCCTTTTGGGTCATAATGGGTCAAGGTCAAACTATTTATACCTAAAAATTGGCTCAATTTGATTTTATCTAAATTTTGTATTTAACGTTTTTCGGCACGCAAAAATTAATGAACTAAGTCACATTTTCGAGAGATTTCGATATAAGGGTCATTTGTGGGTCATGCTAATTTTATCTAGAAAATTGTTCTCACCATTTTGAATATATTTTCTATTATATCGTTTTCGGGCAAAAGAAAACCATTGAGATAGGACACATGCACGTAACAATTCAATTAGTGGGTCGTTTTAGGTCTTAATGGGTTCGGGTCATTCTAATTATATGTAACAACGACTCAGTCAATGTTATCTAAATTTTGCAACGGAACGTCTTTTGTCACGAGAAGACTATTGAGCTGAGTTGCATATTAAACAAAATTATATTAGTGGTTCATATTGCTTCATTGCTGAATGCTGTCAAGCTAATTTTACTTAAGAAATGGCTTAAACGATTTTGATTCATTTTATACGCTACTGTTTTTGATTACCTGAAGATCATTGAGCTAAGTCACATGTTTGATCACATGTGATTATTGGATCATTTGGGTAATAAGGGTCAGGATCATGAGATTATGGCAAAAGCCAATAAGTTGGCGATATTTGACAAAATACTGGCGAAATTTGGCCGAAAAATCGACTATTAAGGTTACGAAACCAAAACACATATTTGGCGCCAAATGAAAGAATGTGTCCAAATTTGGTTATATCTGGTAAAAAATATTGCCTTTCAGAATGTGAAGAAATTTCTTATACATTCTTAATAGTCTTCGAGATTGCATAGTTAAACTAATCAGAGTCGAGCTAAAAATGTGATTTGGATTGATGTCCTTTCGCTGTAAATTTTAAAATAAAGTAAAATTTATGAACATGTGCATACAAACATAGTTTTCTTATTGATTGTTTTTGTAAATAATACTATTATTAATAACATGTTTTACAGTAATAATACTATTGAACGAGTTGAACACAAAGTTAATTTTGACCGAGCTGAGCTCGGTCACCCCTGCTAGTTTAAAATTAAATATTAACCCAACTTTTTATTTCTTAATTATTTAAGTTGTTTTTCAGACGAAGAAATCGGTAATATTTTGTAGTTTTGATTTTAAAATTGTTACGCTCTCAAAAAAAAAAAAAAAAAAAAAAAAAATCCATAGGATTTTTAATTTTTTTAAAACTGAGTAAATTAAGACCAATTTATAAAAAAATTCGTAGGTATTTCGCTATATAGAGACTGTTTTTAATCTACTCATGCGGACCGTTACTACTAAAAATTCGTTGTATAGAGAAATTCGATGTATTGAATTTCGTTATAGGGATTGTATCTCTTCAGACGGATTTTTTTTTTTTTTTTATTTATAAAAAAAAAAGATAGTCTGTCTGCATATAACAAATCAAAAACTTCTCAACCGAATAGTTTGAAATTTATAATATATATTCAGTGTCGAGTTTGTCGAGTCATTTCAAATTTTATGAAAATCGGATGCATAGTTCATTTACAGGGTGAATTAAATAGATAGTCTGTCCGCATATAACAACTCAAAAACTACAGAACCGAATCTTTTGAAATTTAAAATATATAATTACATAATTTTGTCAATTCATTTCAAATTTTATGAAAATCGAATGCATAGTTCATTTACAGGGAAAATCAAAAATATAGTCTGTCCGCATATAACAACTCAAAAACTACTCAACCGAACCGTTTGAAATTTAAAATATATAATTATTACATAATTTTGTAGATTAATTTCAAATTTTATGAAAATCGGATGCATAGTTCATTTACAGGGTGAATCAAATAGATAGTCTGTCCGCATATAACAATTCAAAAACTACTGAACCGAATCGTTTGAAATTTAAAATATATAATTATTACATAATTTTCACGATTCATTTCAAATTTTATGAAAATCGAATGCATAGTTCATTTACAGGATGAATCAAAAATATAGTCTGTCCGCATATAACAACTCAAAAACTACTCAACCGAATCGTTTGAAATTTAAAATATATAATTATTACATAATTTTGTAGATTAATTTTAAATTTTATGAAAATCGGATGCATAGTTCATTTACAGGGTGAATCAAAAAGATAGTCTGTCCGCATATAACAACTCAAAAACTACTGAACCGAATCGTTTGAAATTTAAAATAAATAATTATTAGATAATTTTGTCAATTCATTTCAAATTTTATGAAAATCGAATGCATAGTTCATTCACAGGGAAAATCAAAAAGATAGTCTGTCCGCAAATAACAACTCAAAAACTACTGAACCGAATCTTTTGAAATTTAAAATATATAATTATTACATAATTTTGTCAATTCATTTCAAATTTTATGAAAATCGAATGCATAGTTCATTTACAGGGAAAATCAAAAATATAGTCTGTCCGCATATAACAACTCAAAAACTACTCAACCGAATCGTTTGAAATTTAAAATATATAATTATTACATAATTTTGTAGATTAATTTCAAATTTTATGAAAATCGGATGCATAGTTCATTTACAGGGTGAATCAAATAGATAGTCTGTCCGCATATAACAACTCAAAAACTACTGAACCGAATCGTTTGAAATTTAAAATATATAATTATTACATAATTTTGTCGATTCATTTCAAATTTTATGAAAATCGGATGCATAATTCAATTAAAGGGAGAATCAAAAATATAGTCTGTCCGCATATAACAACTCAAAAACTACTCAACCGAATCGTTTGAAATTTAAAATAAATAATTATTAGATTATTTTGCCGAGTCATTTCAAATTTTATGAAAATCGGATGCATAGTTCATTTACAGGAAGAATCAAAAAGATAGTCTGTCAGCACATAACGACTCAAAAACTACTGAACCGAATCTTTTGAAATTTAAAATATATAATTATTACATAATTTTGTCAATTCATTTCAAATTTTATGAAAATCGAATGCATAGTTCATTTACAGGGAAAATCAAAAATATAGTCTGTCCGCATATAACAACTCAAAAACTACTCAACCGAATCGTTTGAAATTTAAAATATATAATTATTACATAATTTTGTAGATTAATTTCAAATTTTATGAAAATCGGATGCATAGTTCATTTACAGGGTGAATCAAATAGATAGTCTGTCCGCATATAACAACTCAAAAACTACTGAACCGAATCGTTTGAAATTTAAAATATATAATTATTACATAATTTTCTCGATTCATTTCAAATTTTATGAAAATCGAATGCATAGTTCATTTACAGGGTGAATCAAATAGATAGTCTGTCCGCATATAACAACTCAAAAACTACAGAACCGAATCTTTTGAAATTTAAAATATATAATTATTACATAATTTTGTCAATTCATTTCAAATTTTATGAAAATCGAATGCATAGTTCATTTACAGGGAAAATCAAAAATATAGTCTGTCCGCATATAACAACTCAAAAACTACTCAACCGAACCGTTTGAAATTTAAAATATATAATTATTACATAATTTTGTAGATTAATTTCAAATTTTATGAAAATCGGATGCATAGTTCATTTACAGGGTGAATCAAATAGATAGTCTGTCCGCATATAACAATTCAAAAACTACTGAACCGAATCGTTTGAAATTTAAAATATATAATTATTACATAATTTTCACGATTCATTTCAAATTTTATGAAAATCGAATGCATAGTTCATTTACAGGATGAATCAAAAATATAGTCTGTCCGCATATAACAACTCAAAAACTACTCAACCGAATCGTTTGAAATTTAAAATATATAATTATTACATAATTTTGTAGATTAATTTTAAATTTTATGAAAATCGGATGCATAGTTCATTTACAGGGTGAATCAAAAAGATAGTCTGTCCGTATATAACAACTCAAAAACTACTGAACCGAATCGTTTGAAATTTAAAATAAATAATTATTAGATAATTTTGTCAATTCATTTCAAATTTTATGAAAATCGAATGCATAGTTCATTCACAGGGAAAATCAAAAAGATAGTCTGTCCGCAAATAACAACTCAAAAACTACTGAACCGAATCTTTTGAAATTTAAAATATATAATTATTACATAATTTTGTCAATTCATTTCAAATTTTATGAAAATCGAATGCATAGTTCATTTACAGGGAAAATCAAAAATATAGTCTGTCCGCATATAACAACTCAAAAACTACTCAACCGAATCGTTTGAAATTTAAAATATATAATTATTACATAATTTTGTAGATTAATTTCAAATTTTATGAAAATCGGATGCATAGTTCATTTACAGGGTGAATCAAATAGATAGTCTGTCCGCATATAACAACTCAAAAACTACTGAACCGAATCGTTTGAAATTTAAAATATATAATTATTACATAATTTTGTCGATTCATTTCAAATTTTATGAAAATCGGATGCATAATTCAATTAAAGGGAGAATCAAAAATATAGTCTGTCCGCATATAACAACTCAAAAACTACTCAACCGAATCGTTTGAAATTTAAAATAAATAATTATTAGATTATTTTGCCGAGTCATTTCAAATTTTATGAAAATCGGATGCATAGTTCATTTACAGGAAGAATCAAAAAGATAGTCTGTCAGCACATAACGACTCAAAAACTACTGAACCGAATCTTTTGAAATTTAAAATATATAATTATTACATAATTTTGTCAATTCATTTCAAATTTTATGAAAATCGAATGCATAGTTCATTTACAGGGAAAATCAAAAATATAGTCTGTCCGCATATAACAACTCAAAAACTACTCAACCGAATCGTTTGAAATTTAAAATATATAATTATTACATAATTTTGTAGATTAATTTCAAATTTTATGAAAATCGGATGCATAGTTCATTTACAGGGTGAATCAAATAGATAGTCTGTCCGCATATAACAACTCAAAAACTACTGAACCGAATCGTTTGAAATTTAAAATATATAATTATTACATAATTTTCTCGATTCATTTCAAATTTTATGAAAATCGAATGCATAGTTCATTTACAGGGTGAATCAAATAGATAGTCTGTCCGCATATAACAACTCAAAAACTACAGAACCGAATCTTTTGAAATTTAAAATATATAATTATTACATAATTTTGTCAATTCATTTCAAATTTTATGAAAATCGAATGCATAGTTCATTTACAGGGAAAATCAAAAATATAGTCTGTCCGCATATAACAACTCAAAAACTACTCAACCGAATCGTTTGAAATTTAAAATATATAATTATTACATAATTTTCTTGATTCATTTCAAATTTTATGAAAATCGGATGCATAGTTCATTTACAGGGTGAATCAAAAATATAGTCTGTCCGCATATAACAACTCAAAAACTACAGAACCGAATCTTTTGAAATTTAAAATATATAATTATTACATAATTTTGTCAATTCATTTCAAATTTTATGAAAATCGAATGCATAGTTCATTTACAGGGAAAATCAAAAATATAGTCTGTCCGCATATAACAATTCAAAAACTACTCAACCGAACCGTTTGAAATTTAAAATATATAATTATTACATAATTTTGTAGATTAATTTCAAATTTTATGAAAATCGGATGCATAGTTCATTTACAGGGTGAATCAAATAGATAGTCTGTCCGCATATAACAATTCAAAAACTACTGAACCGAATCGTTTGAAATTTAAAATATATAATTATTACATAATTTTCACGATTCATTTCAAATTTTATGAAAATCGAATGCATAGTTCATTTACAGGATGAATCAAAAATATAGTCTGTCCGCATATAACAACTCAAAAACAAGTCAACCGAATCGTTTGAAATTTAAAATATATAATTATTACATAATTTTGTAGATTAATTTTAAATTTTATGAAAATCGGATGCATAGTTCATTTACAGGGTGAATCAAATAGATAGTCTGTCCGCATATAACAACTCAAAAACTACTGAACCGAATCGTTTGAAATTTAAAATAAATAATTATTAGATAATTTTGTCAATTCATTTCAAATTTTATGAAAATCGAATGCATAGTTCATTCACAGGGAAAATCAAAAAGATAGTCTGTCCGCAAATAACTTAAAAACTACTCAACCGAATCGTTTGAAATTTAAAATAAATAATTATTAGATAATTTTGTCGAGTCATTTCAAATTTTATGAAAAACGGAAGCGTAGTTCATTTACAAGAAGAATCAAAAAGATAGTCTGTCCGCAATTAACGACTCAAAAATTAATTGAAGCATATCTTTTGATAAAAAGGCATTCTGAGTCGTCCAGCTGTATTTATAAATTAAATAATTCCAGTGAATTTTATGCTTCAACGTCATATGCTTCAATTGCGCCCGTAGGTGTAATCCTTCGGGGTTTGACTTGTTTTCCCTCTATCCTTCGGTGATCTTCCGTAAGTAAGGGGTTGGTATTCTTTAGAAAGAACCTCCTTCCCTAAAATGAATTTGGAACAATTTTACTTATTTATTTCAATTTTTAGGATAGTAATTTTAATTTCCAGGCTACGTCCGTCTGTCTGCTCTTTGTTATATAACTTTTCAAAAAAGACACATCGATGTCAGGTAGATCTTCGACGAACAAAGTGTTTATGCACGTTCGTTTCGTCTCAGTTATATATAGTATATTAATAACTATAACTAATAAAAAATAATGATTATCAAATTCTGTGACATTTCTCGTTTTTTTAAGTCCTCAAGCGTCTGCTCAAGAGCTTCTGCGCATGTTCCAATTTTGGCCACAACTCTCTGGAAAATAAAGATTTCTTAAAAATTTCTTCAGTTTCGGTCTGGAATTTCAGAGATCTTTAAAACAAGGTGTATGTTGAGGGGTTACAGTTAAATATTAAATATTTTAGATTTTTATTATTTAAATATAGTGGTATGCCCTTATATCAGTTGTATATAGTATAAGAATAGTATAACTAATGAAAATAATTTATTGTCAAATTCTGTGACATTTCTCTTTTTTTTTTAAACAGGTAACAGGTGAAGTGGATGAAATAGCTGAAAAAGTATTCAGAAAACTGGAAGAGAAACTGGGGGAGGTGGAAAAATAGCCTGTAAAAATCTGATTAATAACTTATTTATAATGTGTGTATAGACATTTTTAGGTTGGCATTAAAAAGACTCAATTTATATTCCTGATGCTTTCTCTTGAAATATCGCTGTGTGTTTGTACAGTTGAAACACCGTTATAACAAGTTTACAAAATATGTAATGGTGCTGACTGTACTAGGAAGCTTACACTTTATAAACAGGCTTAGAATGACTGGTGGAAAAGTAAAAAAAGAAAAAAAATCATGGTCGACTGGAAAAAATGCTTGTTATAACCGACTTTTAAGATTTCGAAGTTCGTTATAAAAGGGTACATTTGAATTACATACAATAAGAAACCGGCGGGACCAAAATTTTCGTTCGTTATATTCGGGTGTTCGTTATATAGCGGGCTCGCTATAACGGGATTCGACTGTATCTATTTTTTCGTTATTTAAAATAAAAATTACGTCGGTATGTATAATTTGGCGATTTGTATAATTTGACAAAATTGGTCGACGGGATAACCAAGTAGTACCAAATTGTTTTTTAAAACAGCCAGAGTAGATTTGTAAGATTGCGTTTTGGCCAATCGTAAATTGATAGACATAGAATGGTTTTCTGATTTTTCTGTTCGGAGTTTATGTGGTTTTCTTCGAACCTTGCGTAAATAAGGGTTAGGTTCCCATAGAAACACCACCACGAAGGGCACTCCCCCCTGGTCCGTATCCCTAGTGTAAATAATCGGACGACTAAAATTAAACCAAACCAACCGAATACCGAATATTCGGCAATTTTTTTCGAATCTTACGTAAATAGTACCTTGCGTAATATTTTTATCGTAAGAAATGCACCGCGTTTGCTACGCTTGACGCATAATTCTGGACTTGTTATAGATTTCTTATAGATTGTATGGCGTTTCCCATATCATCGAAATTGTATTTTAAAAACTTTTTTATTGTAAGAAACGCACCGCGTTTGTTACGCTTGAAGCGCAATTCCGGACTCGTTTATATTTTATTATAGACTTGTTATAGATTTAGGACGTTTTCCATATCATCGAAATTGTACCTGTTGTCAACAAGAGTCGTTTTGACACCGAATTTTCTTATTTCGCACATGACACACCCTGTAGGTATGTGTGGACTGGAGGAGAAAGAAAAAGACAACAAAAATGACTGTGTGATGCTAGTATGAACAATCTGTTCTCAACAAGGGTCGTTTTGACACCGAATTTTCTTCCCTATATATATAGCATTGCTCACTAGATTCTTGTAATAAAAAAAAACTCTTCCTTAGTCTATTATTGTACAAGAGTCTCTTACTATATAACTGCGTGTCTAACTTTGTCATCCTATTACTATAAAACAAGATTTTTTTCCTTCTACTACTATTAAAACACTCTCTTATTATACTACTAGAAGATAGCCCGTGTTTGCATTTTTAAAAGGCCCAGAAGCAGATTTTTTTTTTCTGTAATCTGCAATGCAAGCAGAAACATTAAAAGTAGTCTGCAGAACTTAAGGACAAATGTCCTCTTTCTCAATGTAAGTGTGACCAGATGGAATATCCCCCCGCCCCAGGAAAACTTAAGATTGTGTTTTCAGTGGTCAAAAAGTGCAATCTCTCCCTCCCGGAATTCTATAATGTACCCCCAGAACCCTCCCAGAGAAATGTGTCTGAATTCAACACTGCTCTTGTCAGTCTCTCGCATTGCATTACATGCAATCAAAGATCCCAAGTATTTGTGATTAACATAAAAGAGAAGTAATTTAAAAAAAATAAGTTACTTTTATCCTTTGAATTTTTAACACCATCATACATAATCCAAAAAAGAAAGAAAATTCACTCCGGCACTATGTTTTTTTTTTTTTTTTTTTTTGCCCTTGATTGGCAAAATTAGTGTTTTTTCACAATCTTTTGCAAAAATTTGCAGATTTTTTGCGATGTTTTGGAGAAATGTTTTGGAATTCTGCCTCTCTTTCGCGCCGAACTTGTTGGGATGAGGTATTTGCAGCCCGAATTCTATCACGCAACTCTTGGCTTTGCCAAGCTAACCACCTTGCTTGCCGTGCTATATTCAAGCATCATCTTCTTGCAATAGGACTTTCGTTTACGTTCATTGTATTAAAAAATAACATAACAATAGAAAATATTTATATTTTATAACCAATACGTAATAGAAAACACTTTATACTATCGAAAACAAATGTCAACACAGTGAAGAGTAAATATCCACACGTGAAACGTCGAGTGAAACGTGATGTGACAATGGAGTCATTCACGGCAGAAAAAAAATTAAAGCAACCCGAATATAAAAAAATTAACAATATTGCATTAAAACGCACCTTCGCTTTCCTTAAATAAACAGTTTTAATTAAATATTGTTTTTAAAATCCTGAAAAGATTTCTAATGTAATGACGTCATTTACAGCTCCTACTGTAAATCTGACCAATGAGAACGCTCCATTAAGACTGTGGAACGTTTTCATTGGTGAGGAAATAGATAGCCTTTAAAATTGGAGGTAACTTTTCACATTATTTTTCATAGCTTTGGAATTTGTCATTTTTGAATGGCAACAGCATCAACTTGTTTAAATCGTTTATTTATCTCGTAATTGCTGATTGTTTTATTTAGAACTTAAACGTTGTAATTAGATAGTTTTTGTAGGTTTTAAAGAAAATGAGTGATGAATAAATCTTTTAAATGTATATTTCCATAAGTTGAACGATTAAAATATTTGTGAACGGCTCGGAATACCTAAGCCTAACGTGGACGCCGAATCGCAATAAGTTTCTTTTTTTCATGGATCGGTGAACCCCGGAAACGTTATACACGGAGGGGTTTTATATATATAATAATAGCATTAGATTGTCATCCATCTATTATTATAGCAGTGGCTCGTCTTCTTACTGTAGTATATGGGTCTTGTTCTCCATTATGCAATCCATCCATCTCAATGTTTGTCTTATAGTATGATGAGGGAGAAGACTCTCTAGTAGTAGAAGGGACTCTTGGTGGGGTAACGGGATGACCATGTGTTTCTAGTATAGGATGACAATGAGTATATTGTATAGGATGAGGTTTTTTTTGTTATTTCTTATTATACTACAGTAGTAGCATTAGGTTGCACTCTAGTGAGTATGTATATGTATATATATACTAGAAGACAAAAAAATGACTGTGTTTCATTCTAGTTAGAACAATCTGTTGTCAACAATGGTCGTTTTGACACCGCAATTTTCTTCCCTATATATATATATAGCTTTGCTCACTAGATTCTTGTAAAAAACCTCTTCCTTAGTCTATTATTCTTAAACAAGAGTCTCTTCCTATATTAGTACGTGTCTTACTTTGTCATCCTATTACTATATAACAAGACTTTTCTCTTCCTTCTTCTACTATTAAAAGACTCTCTTATAATATTACAGTAGCACTAGATTCTCATCCTCTTATTATAGCAATGATTCTTCTCCATCCATCTAGTGTTCATCTTGTCTTATAGCAGGATGAGGATGGAGGAGACGCTCTACTACAACTGAGAGGGACTCTTAATGCAGGAAGAGAAATTTTTGTTTTTTCTTCTATTATAGTAGTAGTACTAAAGGATGCACTCTAGTGAGTTGTTTTATATATACTAGAAGACAAAAAATGACTGTGTTTATTCTAGTAAAAATCTGTTGTCAAAATGGTTGTTTTGAACCGTCATTTTCTTATTTCTCTCTTCAACATGATGACGACAACCTAGGGTATTGATAAGGAAAGTGTGTGTGTGTTGAAAAGAAAGAATAAAAAAAAGACAAAAAAATGACTGTTTTATTCTAGTAGAAATCTGTTGTCAAAATGGTTGTTTTGAACCGTCATTTTCTTCTCTCTATATATAGCATCGGTCACTGTATTATAGTATATAAGAAGACTCTTTCTCATAGTATTATAGTAAAAGATTCTGTCTCTTAACCTAGTATTCAACCTAGTATTGATCCTCTCTTCTATTAGAGTCTTCTACTATAAGACGGAGTCTGTCTCCTACTCTCTTGGACACTAAAGGGAGAGAAAGAGAACATTAATATAGCAATGGTATAAAAATTTAAAATGTGCAATGTTTAGAAGTTTAAAAATTTGCAGTTCAAAAAAATTGTAAAACTGAAATTTCATTTAAAATTTTTATAAGATGGGTCCAGGAATATTAATGTTTAATCCATGTCATACATAATAAGTGGCAGTCAGCCTGATTAACTCCATCAAATAAAAATGCACATTTTAAACAGTTAAAGTTATATTACAGTAAACTACTGGGTTTTTTTTATATATGGTTTAGGAATATTAATGTTTAATGCATGGCGTACGTAATATGACTCATTATGGTCATACTAAAAATGATGTTTATTATTATTATTAAGTATAGAATTCCTTTTTAAGTCTTTAATATTTTAGTCTTTGAAAATACCATTTTCCAAATAGTCGTTCTAATTTGTTAAATTATATTTTTTTTCTTTCATTGTAGTCTTTTTTCAAAATGTCAACAACCTCAAACAACTGTCGCCAATTTCCGACCCAAGGGAAAACGGGGAAAATGTCTGCTTCGCACAGACTCTAGTGTATTGAGAAGCCGCTGTATATGTCTGTCGGCCGGGGGTTGGAACCACCAAAACTGTCTGCCAACTGAGGAAATACCTTCTGGTAGTTACCCAAGTAACATATATAAAATTCAGCCTTTATAAAATGACGAAAGTAGAATTTCCTATTATTGAAGTTTAGTGGTTGTCGGGCGGGGGTTGGAACCACAGAAAGTGTCTGCCAATGGAGGACGTGATTTCTAACATCACTCCAAAGGAAATATCAAAAAATTACGCTTTATAAAATGACGAAAATAAGTTGGTATTTTTTACACCTTTGCTCCCTGGTCACTGCCAAAGCCACCATGATCCAAATTTCATAATTACCCATCGTTCCTATCTTTGTTGGAAGACTGCGCTGAGAAAGTTTCAGCTTTTATAAAATAACGAAGGTCTGCCAGTCACGGGCTCTTGCTCTATAGTATTATAATTTCAGAGCCATTTTACAAAAATAGGTGTATATTTTTTATCAAATATGCGTAATGTTCATTCTGTGAACAAAATCCTAACCGTAACCTAATTGTATCGTAATCATAACTTGTCTCTAACCTAGCTCTATCTTAACAGTAACCTAACTGTAACTTAAATATACCATAAATGTAACGTGCCCGTCACCTAATCATAACCTACCCATAATCTAACCACAACCTAACCGCAACTTAACCTTAATCTAACTGTAACTTAACCATGATCTAACTGTAACCTAACGGGAAAATAAATATAACAAAAGGCTCACCGGAACGCAATTGCAACCTAACTGTTACCTAACCGTAACGAAATTCTAATTTAACACTAACTATAAACGAAATATTTTAACCATCTCGCACTAAGTACTTAGTTTCACTTTCCACCGCTATGGAGAGCATTATGTTTTGTAGAACATCCGAATTTTAGGTTCGGATTAGATTCATGTTCATGGAAATTATTTTGTCTTCTTCGGATACGGTTATGGTTGTTTAGAATATTTTTGTTCAGTTTAGATTCGGTTCAATTCAGATTTCGTGGGGTTTTTTTCCCCCCTTCTAATGGGATTTTTAAGTTTGGGTCGGGTTGTACAGGGTTCGCACGAACCTTAAAAGTCCTTATAAACTCCTTATATTTCGATAGTCCTTAATAAGGATCCTTAAAGTCCTTATTTTTTATTGAAAGTCCTTATTTTTAACGTGAGCTCAATATTAACGCGATCCGTAAAATGTTTTAAAAAAATCGCCGAACATTCCAGGGGCGATTCTCGTCCGAAATTTCTGAAAATTTAAGGCATCCTCTTCCGAAAATTTTAAATTGGGTTGTCAGTTCCGCATAGTTGCCAACTTGTACGGTTTAGCGCGCGGAAAAAACAATCGCGGAGGAATGCAAATTTCGTGAAATGTTCGCCGAAAAAGCACAAGTTTCGTCAATATTTCACGGGAAAACGACGATTTCGTCGATGTTTTTATGTGTTTGAACTTTGCCAAAAAATCGCTAGAAAATGCGAATTTCCTGTGCAGATCACGGAAAAAACGGCAATTTCACCAAATATCGCAGATAAAACGCGGATTTCGTCTGTAGACCGCGTTAAAACGTCGATTTCGTCTAAAGATTGCTGATATAATGCCGATTTCGTTAAAAGATCGCGGAAAAAAACGCCGTTTTCGATAAAAGATAGCTCAAAAATATTTTGTCAAAAGATCATTGAAAAAAACCCGCCGATTTCATCAAAAGATCACGGAAAAAACGGCGATTTCGTCAAAAGATCGCGGGGATAAAACGCCGTTTTTGAGAAAAGATCGCGTAAAAATGTAAATTTTGCCTAAAGATCGTCGAAAAAAACGCCGATTTCATAAAAAAAAACAACGGGAGAACGCCGATTTCGTTAAAGATCGCAGAAAAACTGCCGATTTCGACAAAAGATCGCAATAAATCGCCGATTTTGTTAAATATCGTGGATAAATCGCCGATTTCGTCTGAAGGTCGCCGATAAACCCCTCCTCCAAGGGGGGGGGGGTAACTCGTGGAATCCTCCTCCCCCTGCGCCGCCGATTTCCGAAAATGCGATGTGAATTTCCGGAAAAAAAAATTTCACTCAGAATCACCTCTGAAACATTCATAATCTGCCAAATATGGCAGCTGAAAAAAAAAATCAAGTTTCTTTGTTATAATTCTTATTTCTGATTGGACATTAAAGCTGCCTCTTTCGTTTCCCGATTGCAACGTAGAAACCTCGTATCCACAAACACCAATTATAATCAGTATTGACCATCTAAAATTTCCTTTTCTTTGAAATAGAGAAATGAATAACAAAGAAAAGATATTTCGCCAAATAATTGCCAAATCAATCCAATTAAAGCCAATCTCTTCTATAATCCGCTGATCTGTATTTGATCGTGGTCTTATTCAGGGATGGGAATTTTTTGTTTACAGGAATGCCGCGGACGCGCGTATACGTAAAAAATCGGCGACGAGACGCAAAAAAATGGAGCTTATGCTTCCTGCGGGACGTTTCGTCAAAGAAATCGCAAAAAGAAAAATTTCGTTAAAAAATCGCGAAATAACGAGTAATTTCCAGCAAATTCCGTCAAAAAATGCACGAAAAAATGGCTAATTTTGTTACAAAATCCCGAAAAAAGGGCAGATTTCCTCAAAAAATCGTGATATAACGGCAAATTTTTTCAAAATAATTCGCGAAAAACGCAAATTTCATCAAAAAATTGTGATAAAATTATAACTTTCTTCAAAAGATCTCGAAAGTTCGGCACATTTCGTCAAAGAATCGCAAAAAAGGCAAATTTCGTTAAAAAATCGCGAAATAACGAATAATTTCCGGTAAATTTCGTCAAAAGATTCGTAAAAAACGGCTAATTTTGTTACAAAATCCGAAAAAAAGTCAATTTCCTCAAAAAACCGCGTAAAAGAACGACAAATTTCATCCAAAAATCGCGATAAAACGGCACGCATTGACAAAAAATTCGCGAAAAACGGTAATTTTCATAAAAAAAATCGTGATAAAACGGTAACTTTTGCCAAAATATCACGAAAAACCGTCACATTTCGCCGAAAGATCGCGAAAAAACAGCACATTTAGTCAAAAGATCGCGAAAAAACGGCAGATTTCGTCAAAAAATCGCTTAAAAACTCAATTTTGGTCAAAGGGGACGAAAAAAAAGTTAATGCCAGGATAGAATTTTTCTGTTTAAAAAATTTTCTTGCTTCCAAATTATTATTATTATTTGCTGCTCCAAAAACAGATTTTCCTGCTTCCTTCACAATCTGTTTTTCATTGTTCCAAATCTTTCTGAGTGAATGTAACTTCTGAAAACACCCACTCATTAAACAAAAAGTACCCCTTTACTCAAGAAAAGCATTCTTTTTTCAAGAAAAATGTCTTTTTCAATAAATCAGTTTTGCACCTTTTTAAAAGAAATGCGAACAATAATAGTACTTGTTATCTTCTACACTCAAATAAGAGTTATTTTATAATTTAATTTGTATCTTGCTCATTTATTTTTTAAAAAAGTAAAGAAAATTTCTCTTAATAGTTTAAAAAAAATAATATTGGCTTTAATTATTTATACATTATTACTAAAACAATAATTATTGCATTTAGTGTTTCTTTTGCAAATGAACAAGTTCAATTTTTGCATCTAAAAAGAGAGTTGGAGAGGGCAGCGATTATGGTATTGGCAGTGGCGTAGCTATGTTTTTTGGCGCCCGGGGCCAGCAAGAAATTTTGCGCCCCCACCCCAATATAGATATATAACAATTTCTCTCAATTTGGCGCCCGGGGCGGACGCCCCCCTTGCCCCCCCTTAGCTACGCCACTGGGTATTGGGAATAGATATAAAATTTTTGTGATAAGGGGGGGGGGAGAAAATGAGAATTTGTAATTTACTCCTCTAATGTAATATACAGGCTGGTGTGCTTGTCTTCATTTGCTTGGAAATCAAGACCTGCTTTTGTTACTTGAATTATCTTTCACAAACAAAATGTTGTGCAATTTTTCATTCGCACGTGTGATCGAAATGTGGTGCAATTTTTCATTCATGCATGTGAATACAGTATGGTTCAATTTTCCGTTCACGTATGTTTTCAGTCTTTTTGCTTTTTTGCAGCTCCCATCCCTGCTTATTATTTCACTGGATATGTGTAGCATGGTTAACAGCAACAGTCTTCCTCTACAGGAAATAAAAGGAAATTAATTGAAGATGACTTAGGTTTTATAAAGAAAAAAATATATAACCTCTTTGAAAAAGAAGTATTGTATTTAGAAAAAAAAAGCCAATGAATTAGCTGATAAAGCTGAATCAACTAAAGATATTCAATTATTTATAAAATTGAACAATTTTAGAAAATCTGCAAAAGAAAAAAATTTCCTCCCTGGCCAAAGAAATAGATGCTAAAAAACAGTTGCTAGCCAACTAATGTTATATATTTTGTTATATAATTACATAATTATGTTTTATGTAAAATTTCAATCTATCACGATTAAAATTTAATGTAAGTAATTATATGTACTGTTCTTTTTTAACTTTAGAAAGTCCTTATTTTTCTTTTAACGAAGCCCTTACAAAGTCCTTACAGAGTCCTTATTTTTCATTTAGCAAACTCTGTATGAACCCTGTTGTACTTATATGGAAATTATTTTACCTAGTTCCAATGAGGTTATACTTCACTGAAATATTTTTGTTAGGTTCAGATTAGGTTTGGCTCGAATTTCGGTATTTTTTTTTTTTTTTTTTTGGATTGGGTTTATGTCCATGGAAATTATATTGTCTTGTTTGTATCTGGTTATAGTTGTTTGGAATATTTTCGCCGGATTTAGATTTGGTTCGATTCAGATTTCAAGTATTTTTTAAAATTGATTTTTAAGGTTCTGTTCGTATTCATGTGCAGGGAAATTATTTTGTCTTGCTCGGATCCGGTTTGGGTCTTTGGAATATTTTTTTTCGGGTTCAGATGTCGTTCACTTCAGATTTCGGCTTTTTTAATGGAATTTTTAGGTTCAGGTTGGGTTGCGCATCAACGGAAATTATTCTGCATTGTTCGAATAAGGATATGCACTCTAAAAAATAAATGTGTAAATTTGTCAGTTTTACCTACATATGTGTGTAAATTTCAAAAATTACACATTTTTCTTATGATTTACACATTTTCTTGCAAAAATTTACCTGTTTATGTGTGTTTTCAGCTGATGAAACGAAGTGTGTACTATCTTATCACTGGAAAAACTCATAGAAAAGTGTAAATGTAGAAAAATCACTAAATTTACACGAATAAGCGCGCTATTATAATTTACACATAATTATGTATACACAGATAAAAGTGTAAATTTCTACAATCACCCACTTTTCGTAAAAATGACACATTTTGTATGAAACTTTACATGTTTTTATGTGTATTTAATTTTTCGCATTAAGTCTGTGAGTTATTATCGGTTAATAAACACAGACAAGTGTGTAAATGAGGAAAAGTCAGGGCCGTAGCAAGGTGTTTTGAGGCCCCCCCCTCAAAAAAAAATATAACTTTGGGCCCCCTCCCCCCCACTTTCAACTGAATTTTTTAAAAAATATTTATCTTGAAGTTTCCAATGAGTTTCAAATTATATTAATGCAATAAACAAATTTAATAATTATCATAAGTATTTTAAATCATTATTAAAATTATTATAAAATTCATAACTCTGCACAAATACGAAATAAATATGCATTCGAACTCGTGGCAGAATGTGCGCGACATTGTGACGGGCGTTGCAGACTTTTAAGACACCTGCAGACTCAGCAATGCCACGGACGAACTATTGCGCTTAAATTGTGCAAAAAAATCGGTGATGGGGCGCAAAAAATAGCTCTTTCCCGTGGGATGCGTAATTTCGTCAAAATGTCGCTCGCAAAATAAGAGCGAATTTCATCCAAAGATCGCGAGGATAAACTCAAATATAATCAAAACATTGCAAAAAACGGCAAATTTCGTCAAAAAATCTCTAAAAAGCAGATTTCGTCAAAAACTTGCGAAAAAAGAAGCAAATTTTGTTAAAAAATCCCCCAAAAACGGTAAATTTCACCAAAAAATCTCGAAAAAAAAAAAAAGACGGATTTCGTTAAAAGATCGCGAAAAAAAAACGAAAATTTCGTCAAAGTCACAAGGGAAAAAAAGAAGATATTGCTGGAAGTGGATTTTTCTGTTTTATTATTATTATTATTTTGTAAGTGATGGAAACAATTTACACATATACATGCATGTTACCATAATTAATTAGCACTATAATAGCAGAAAAAATATATTTATGTAATACGTTGCATTTTGCAGACTATTTTTGAAAATATTAGCGTTGCAGACATTTGAAGATAGTTCTGCCACCGGGCTTAAAGATAAATTAACAATGTTAAAATAAAATTTGTCTAAAACAATTTTACAAATAAGCACATGATGCTAAGATTTTATTATAAAGTAGAGGAAATAAGTAAATTATATAAACACATAATTTCAACATTTCGCTATTTAAGGGGCTACTTCAGTTACGCAAAAAGACCCATTCTCTAATGCATGGAAGAATAGAATAAAATACTGTGAAAGAAATTTATACTTCAGTTGCATTTCAATATTTGTAAATGATTTTTTTTCATTGGATAACTGAGATCAATCTGTATGCAGATATTTGCCCTTTTTTGATTTTGTTTGCAAAGTTTTTTTTTTTAAGAGGATGCTTTAATTTTTGAAACAGGTTCCAAAAACGAAAGTGTCCTCATTAAAATCATCTGTAAACAAAACTGAAAAAGCAAAAAACAGCCTGTATACAGATCGATCTCAGCTATCCTCAAAAAGCACCGATTAACCAAGTTCATTGCATAACCAAGTATTGAATGACAAAGAATTTACAGAAACTGACTTATAAAAATTTTACAAGTTTCTTTTTAATATAAATTTTTTTTTAAAGTAACAACTTATATACATTTTTTCCCCTTTTAAAATATGAAATGCTAGTAATTACAGGTTTCAAGACAATTATAAACTCTAGTTCATACCGACTTTTTCTTAAATTAAATAAACAAAAATATTTTTAAAATAAGAACTTAATTGATAAAGTGAAAGCAAAATTGTTATTATTTTGAAAAGAGGCAAAAGATTTCGAATTGTGCGTAAAGACATAAGCCGAGCAACACTTTAACAAGCTCGAGGACTGTGCCAACTCTTGTCAGTTTCAGAGCCCATTAAGAATTAGAAGTAGAAGAAGCCCGACATCACAGAGAGAGGGGGGTGTCCCCTATTATCCTATCAGTTGTTTTTTCATTTACTAAGTCCATTTTTCGTATGTCTAAATTATTCGAAATTTTACCATGCAAATTTCGATTAAATAAGGTTTTTACTATTAAATTAAAACTGACTATCTACATATTATACACATTAAAAAATATTTTATTAAATACATAATTATACGTAACCAATTAATTTTGTAAAAGACAAATATGGAATTACAGTTGAGAATATTTGAACTTCAAAGTATTTCTTATATTTTACAAATTGCAGCATAGTAAGAAAAAATATTTCATAATAAAAAAACTATGTATGTCTTATTCTGATTGAATTTATTGAATTGAAAATTGGGTTTGAAAAGTAAATTTGGGGGGGCCCTTTGTATTTCAGTTGGTAAGCGTGGGCTTTATGGGACTGTGAGATTATTTAGCATCACGGAAAAAAAAGAAAGAAAGAACGAAAGGGTATAGAAAAATTTAAAATAGCACAATTTCTTATTGTGACATGAATTTAGAACTCCAGATTTTCAAGGAAATAAGGTTATAAATTAAATGAGAATTTACTTATTACTTGTTAACAAACGAAATAGTAGTTTAACATATGAATGCAATGGAATCGGAAGTTGATGCAGGGATTTTTCTTGGATCCCATTTTGTGAAGAATAAAGTTATTTTTATGAAATTTATTGTATTTTGTAATGAAATTTGAATTCCAGTTATTGAGATTCGCATCAAACATTTATTAATAATAACTTATTTAAGTCTATATGCTATATTTCTCATTTCTGGTGAAATTGTTTCCTTTGCAAAACACATATTTTAAAACCTAACAGTATAAAATTAATTAGAGTATATTTTTATGGAATAGAATTTTGTGAAGGGTGGGATTTATTAAAAAGAATAAGGAGCTCTAATAAAATGCTTAAATGAAAAACACGTAAATGAGAAATGTGTGTTATTAAAATGTGCTCTATTAGTATACATATATTTTTCCAAGCTGTGCAAAATTTTCTAATACTTAAAATTTTTAATAATTGCTATATAAATTACATAAAGTAATAAATATGATTTACCAGATTAGATAGAAGTAGATCTTTTTTCCTCCAGATATACACTTAATTTTATAAATACTATACTATGCGTATTACTAAAACAAATCAGAAAAAAATATATACGAAACTCCACATCTGAAGTGCTGTGTTGTCTACAAACATGTACTTGTATGCATTAGCGGGCTGCTAAAGTACTTGAATAGGTCAGTACTCCCTTCAAGGTCAAGGAATCCGGTTACTAACTAAGCTGTTAACATTTTAAGGTGATTCTCTAGATATTATTTGTGCAGGGTTCGCACGGACCTTAAAAGTCCTTATAAACTCCTTATATTTCGATAGTCCTTAATAAGGATCCTTAAAGTCCTTATTTTTTATTGAAAGTCCTTATTTTTTAACGTGAGCTTAATATTATCGCGATCCGTAAAATGATTTAAAAAAATCCCCAAACATTCCAGGGATGATTCTCGTCCGAAATTTCCGAAAATTTAAGGCATCTTCTACTGAAAATTTGAAATTGGGTTATCAATTCCGCATAGAGTTGCCAACTTGTACGGTTTAGCGCACGGAAAAAAACAATCGCGAAAAAATGCAAATTTCGTGAAAGGATCGCCGAAAAAAGCACACGTTTCGTCAATATTTCGTGGGAAAACGACGATTTCGTCGATGTTTTTGTCAACGAACTTTGTCAAAATATCGCTGAAAAACGCGAATTTCCTGTGCGGATCTCGGAAAAAACGGCAATCACCACATAACACAGATAAAACGCTGATTTCGTCTAAAGATCGTCGAAAACGTCAATTTCGTCTATAGATTGCGGGGATAACGCCGATTTCGTTAAAAGTTCGCGGAAAAAAACGCCGTTTTCTGTAAAAGATCGCTTAAAAATATTCTATCAAAAGATCATTGAAAAAAAAAAACGCTGATTTTATCGAAAGACCGCTGGAAAACATCGATTTTGTCTATAGATTCCGGGAATAACGCCGATTTCGTTAAAAGTTCGCAGAAAAATATTTTGTCAAAAGATCATTGAAAAAAAAAAAAACACTGATTTTATCAAAAGATCACGGAAAAAACGCTGATTTCATAAAAAAAAAAACACGGGAGAACGCCGATTTCGTCAATGATCGTGGAAAAACCGCCGATTTCGACAAAAAATCGCGGAAAAACAGCCGATTTCGACAAAAGATCGCAATAAATCGTCGATTTTGCTAAATATCGTAGATAAATTGTCGATTTCGTCTGAAGATCGCGGATAAACCCCCCTTCCAGGCGAGGGGGTAACTCGCGGATTCCCCCACTCCGCCGATTTCCGAAAATGCGATGTGAATTTCCGAAAAAAAAATTTCAGCCAGAATAGCCCCTGAAACATTCATAATCTGCCAAATATGGCAGCTGAAAAAAAAAAAAAAAAAAAAAAAAAAAATCAAGTTTCTTTGTTATAATTCTCTTATTTCTGATTGGACATTAAAGCTGCCTCTTTCGTTTCCCGATTGCGACGTACAAGCATTGTATCTACAAACACCTATCGTAACCCATATTCACCATCTAAAATTTCCTTTTCTTTGAAATAGAGAAATGAATAACAAATAAAAGATATTTCGCCAAATAATTGTGCCAATCTGTTCTATAATCCACTGATCTGTGTTTGATCGTGGTCTTATTATTTCACTGGATATGTGTAGCATGGTTAACAGCAACAGTCTTCCTCTGCAAGAAATAAAAGGATATTAATTGAAGATGACTTAGGTTCTATAAAGAAAAAAATATGGCTTCTTGAAAAAGAAGTATCGGAGTTAGAAAATAAGGCCAATGAATTAGCTGATAAAGCTGAATCAACTAAAAATATTCAATTATTTATAAAATCGAAAAATTGTAGAAAATCTGCAAAAGAAAAAAGGAAGAAATTTCCTTCCTGACCAAAGAAATAGATGCTAAAAAACATTTTGTTATATAATTACATAATTATGTTTTATGTAAAATTTCAATCTATTACTTTAAAATTTAATGTAAGTAGTTATATGTACTGTTCTTTTTTAACTTTAGAAAGTCCTTATTTTTCTTTTAACAAAGCCCTTACAAAGTCCTTACATAGTCCTTATTTTTCATTTAGCAAACTCTGTATGAACCCTGTTGTGTCACCCACGTCGTGAAATCGGTGCGAAAAATGACCTATCTTCTAAGAACATAATATTCCGGTATTTTAAAAGAAAACACCTTTTTGTCGCTAACAGCTTTATATAAGAACCCGGCTTTCCTCAGAGCCGATTCGTTGACCGGTACTCTTCCTTTATCTTTCTTAGTTCCATGCAAAAACCCATGGTCAAAAAGCGAGGGGGGGGGGGGAAACGAGTAAGAAAATAAGGATTTTCAGTTTCTTGGTTTCTGCGTTTTTGAAATCTAAACAAGGTTTTTGATAAAAACAGGGCCCAGTTAAGGCTACGGGGGGGGGGGGGGGGGACAAACATCATTCTGTACACCCCCCTCTATCTATCTGTAGATTTTTTTTTTATTTTTTCTGTTTCTTTAAATAATGTAGAAGTGGCAAGCACTAAAAATAAAAAACATCTTGTACACATGCATTAATTTTGTACTCACATCTATATACAAAATATCCCCCAAAATTGGACACAATTTTAATTAAAAATATCAATTTGATAATTATAGAAAAAATGATAGATTGATTGAGATAAGTATTTCTTTGCAAATTTTTACTTTGCTTACCTACGTACATTACAAGATGTCTAAAAAAGAAGGCTCAAAATTGGATATAATTAACAGTTTTAACTTATCACGTTACGAGGAAAAAAAACATTTTTAAGCTATAGAATACTATGTTGTTGTAATCAGGGCCTGGCTAAGTCACGGGCATGCAGGGCAACTGAATCGAACGCTGGGGCCCCCTCAATCGGGGGCCCTCAAAGGCAAATATAATTTTTTTGTTAAGGCTAATAAAAATGGCCAAAAGTGACAAAAATTCCTTCTTTCTTTCTTTATTTATTTTTAGCTTTATTGGGGCTCTTTTCTCATCTCTCCTCTGTTTTGGAACCCCATGTCCCCTCCCCTCCCCTGGATGTAACAGTTACATCACAGTTGTATTTACATTTTAATGGCTCACATTTAGTCTTATATTTCTATAACAGAAGAAAAAAATGTATTCGATAATTTCTTAAAGTTATCTTTTTTGTGCTATTCTGTATACAAATGCGAATAGACAATTAGTATTAAAGGTTAGTTTTAGACACTTTAGCATAATTCAAGAAAAAATCCAAAAGTTAGAAAGGGGCCCCCCAGAATCTAAGTCGGACCCTGGTTGTAATAAAATTTTAATAATTTGTTTTCTAATGATATAGTTTGTTTTCTGCGTATGTGGAGAGAACACTGGAAGCAGAGAGGAAAAGGAGAACAACATTCCCTTCCTAAATGTCTGAAAACGTATGAATTTCGGCACATTTTAAACGTTTGGCGCCCTTTAATGAAAATCCTCATTATTGGGGAGGGGGGGGGGAGCTTAAAAAAGGGGCACCTGGGGAATTTGCCTGGCATGCCCCTGAATAAGAAAAAAAGAATTTGAAAAAAATAAAAACATTAAAAGAAGTGTTTTCTTACATTTTCAAAACAAACAAACTTCGGTAAAAAGGTCGATAGAATCAATTAGGGGGCCCCTTGACTTCGTAGGCCCCCCCCGAAATGGGGGGTATGGGGGGGCTGTCGCTACGGCCCTGGGAAAAGTATCTGGATTTAAACGAATTGGAGTGTAATGTATGTAAGTATATGTGTAAATCTTAAAGTGTGGAATTAAAAAAAGAGATGAGGAAAGATAATACGATTCAGGGGTACAGTTTTTAGCTGGCTGATTATAAAAGCCTGAGAGCTAATATGCTCACCGATTCTGTATGTCATACGTATATAAGTAACGCAATAACTCTTGATAAACATATCCGATATACTTGAAATTTGTATTCTAGGTTCATTAAGATAAAGCGCTTTCCTGATAAATTTTGGGGCTCGTTTTTTTAAGTATAAAGGGGGGGACAAGGACTACTCCCCTCCTATAATTTAGATAAATGTTTTTTTTTTTTTCGTAAAGATATATTTGATTTGCTTCAAATTTTGTAGTTGTTTATTCTGATAAGGAACTTTCGTGATTAGATTTGGAGATTCATAGATGAAGTATTAAAGGGGTAAAGGGGGTCAACAAGTCCCTCCCCCTTAATTCTGACAAAAGTGTTTTTCACGCTAAATTATTCGATTTCCTTCAAATTTGGTATACCAGTTTATTATGTTAAGGTAATTTTTTGATTAGATTTGGAGGTTCATTGGTTATGTATAAAAAGGGAAAAGGGGAAAAAGTCCCCCCCCCAAATTAATTTAGATAAAGGGATTTTCATACAAAATTACTTAATTTGCTTCATTTTTTTCGGGCTCATTCTGATAAAGAGATTTCCTGATTAAATTTGGAGGCTCGTATGTTAAGTATAAAGAGGCGGGAGGTTGAAGTAGCTAATCCCACCCTTAATTTTGAGAAATTCGTTTTCATGCAGAATTTTTGGATTTACTTCAAATTCGGTACACATGTTTATTCCGAAGAGATGCGTCCGTGATTAGGTTTCGAGGCTCATTGGTTAAATATAAAGGGAGAAAACAGGGGCTAATCCCCCTTAATTTAATCTTTGTGAGGCATTACTCTCTGAAATAACTGCATAATATACAAATAGTATGAATAATCTGTGAGCGCAGTGTCATCAGTTTAAAGGAAATTTTTCATTTTTAGGTGTGTTCGTAATTTTGTAAATAAGAAGCACCTATAGTCGTCGTTCAATCCGTCCGTCTGTCCGCATATAACAACGCAAAAACTACCCAAATGCTTTAAAATTTTAAATGTATAATTATTGCAAAATTTTTTCGAGTCATTTTAAATTTTGTGAAAATGGAATGCATAGCTTAATTACAGGGATGCTCAAGTTTTCCTTTACATTACAGCCAATGGGGATAAATGTTTTAAGTGCATTTTAATGGTGTTACAGCTTTTCAAACAGAATGAATTTATAGAAGTGTATTAAAATATACACTGTGTTACAATATGCGGCGCAAAAAATATTTATTATTCATTTACAGGGCCACAGTACAGTAATCCATCAAATAGATGATTTTAAATTGAATTTACGTAATTGTTAGAAATTTTGTTGAGTTATTTCAAATTTTAAGAAAATAGGATCAGAACTTAAAAAGGTAATAATAAAAGCTTTCTCCATTCTACTAAATCCTATCATACGTACTGATTATAATCAATTCAATGATATCCTGTAATAGGTAATGATTCCAGTTTTGCCATATTGATTGCATACTATTTAAGATGAAGTATTATTATTTTCGTATTACTGAATTTAAGATACATAATCACACCATATTTTGCATTCATGCATTTTTTCATAAGAGTTTAAGAGCTATGAAAGTATTTTTTAAAAGTATATTTCGTTTAATCATTTATACATTTATTTAACAAATAAAAACATTTTTACCATAATCTATTTTTTTAAAATGCATTCTAAAATAAGCATGATATTAACATAAAAATAATAAATTTTATACCTTTAGGGAAAAAAAACAGAATTATTTTTGTGTCTTTATGAACAACAAGGTCTAATTTTGTACTTTACACGTACTCTAATGGGAAAAATACAGAGAAGCAATTCAAATGTTTATTTTTTTGCTAAAACCAATCACCTGCCCTTTTTTTCATCTCTTCAATTAATCGTCTGCTTCAACATGAACATTTTAGTTTTATTCCACGAAATTATTCGTAAGCTGTGCGTGTCGAGGATGAAATTCACTAAAATTTGTATTTATTGAATATAGTTTTCAAGGCCACTAGCTGACTTTATGATAAGTGATATTCAATATCTGTATGCAATCAATACGTGATCTTAATTATAAGTGATTTAAGTGACATTCTTGGATTATATTGATCATACGAATCATATGCAGAAATGGTTTAATTATTAAGTTGAAGTACGTACTAACTATGATAATATTAATTAATATGAAACAATTTACTTTTTTAAATACTTTTATACGTCATTAAATTTAAGAATTACATTGTATTTATGCCGCTATTAAGTTAACCCTTTATTTATGAAAATATTCAACAAAAAATTGCTTCACCCCAATAATTACCCCAATAATTAACATCTGAAAATGTACTGCATTTCTTAAATAATAATATTGGTAAATTTATATTAATATGTATATATATATATATTATTAAAATGGATTAATAAATCGCTGGTTATAACTTTTTTGTATTTAAAAATATTAGTATTTAAAAAATAATATTATTATTTAAACAAAATTCCTCTTATGGAAATATCACAATTCATATGAAAGCAATGTATTTTAATGCATCACGATCCTCTCTGTGAATTGAAAGGCTTTTGAAGTTAAAAATGTTTCTCTAACTTAAAAAAAAAATCTATATCTAAATAGATATTTAAGACAATTAACATTTTTTGAAAATATTTAGCTTATACTGTTTGTTTCTCTACACATTCTGAATTTCATCGAGCAGACCATATTGTGTGTAACAATAATTAAACATTCATTAATACACAGAGTAAATGATTTTTATATTACACTTTTTTCAATAGTGTTTAAAAGCATCAATGCATAAAGAGTTAAATAAAATATTTTACGTATTTATGATATATTATATTCAAACAGTAAATTAACAAGTATAAACTCCGATTTCTTCATTCTGCATTTAATATAGTCATATATTTTCTTGCAAATTTTGGATACTTTTATATAAATAGTAATAGAAAACTTTGATGATTATTTACAAAATTTCTTTTACTTTTACTTTTTCTGTTACTTTTTACTTTTTTTCTTTTCTTTTTTTCTTTTACTTCTTTTATATCTATTACTGGAAAACTTAATTAGTCTATTTCTAATAATGGACACCCCATGTAGACATTGCTAAAAATGCAATTTTTGTAATGTTCATAGTGCATAATATATTTTGACTTATCTGAGAACCTTAATAATCAAATATTAATTTTAAAATTGTACTTATCTGAATGCAATAACACCAAAACTTTTGTAAATAGCTGGATTGAAACTAATTTCTATTGGTTAAAACAGTTCAATATTTTAAGGAAATTACTTTTTAGGTGCGTTCGTAATTATATAATACGTAGCACCTATAGTTGTCGTTCAGTCCGTCCGTCTGTCCGTCCGTCCGTCTGTCCGCATATAACAACGCAAAAACTACCCAACCGAATCGTTTGAAATTTAAAATACATAAATATTAGATATTTTTGTCGAGTCATTTCAAATTTTATGAGAATCGGATGGATAGATCAATTACAGGGACGATCAAAAGTATTCCATTACATTACGGTCAATGGGGAAAAAAGTTTCAAATGCATTTTAATCGTTTGAAATTTAAAATACGCAATTATTACATAATTCTGTCGTGTTATTTCAAATTTTTTGATAATCGTGTGCATAGATCAATTACAGGGGCAATCAAAAGTATTCAATTACATTATGGTCAATGGGGAAAAAGTTTCAAATATATTCTATACGTTTGAAATTTAAAATACATAATTATTACATAATTTTTTCGAGTTATTTCAAATTTTATGAAACTCGGACGAATAGATCAATTACAGGGACAATCAAAAGTATTCCATCACATTACAGTCAATGGGAAAAAATGTTTCAAATGCATTTTAATCGTTTGAAATTTAAAATACGCAATTATTACATAATTCTGTCGAGTTATTTCAAATTTTTTGATTATCGTGTGCATAGATCAATTACAGGGACAATCAAAAGTATTCAATTACATTATGGTCAATGGGGAAAAAGTTTCAAATATATTCTATACGTTTGAAATTTAAAATACATAATTATTGCATAATATTTTCGAGTTATTACAAATTTTATGAAAATCGGATGCATAGATCAATTACAGGGACAATCAAAAGTATTCCATTACATTACGGTCAATGGGGAAAAATGTTTCAAATGCATTTTAATCGTGTTACACTCATGCGAACTTAATAAAATTTATATGCAACTATAAAGTACATATTATAATATACATCTTACATAATTTGTGGTGCAAAGAACATTTGTTATTGATTTACAAGGCCACACAAAAGTATTCCATTACATAATGGTATAGGGAGAACATTGTTTGATGAGCGTTTTAATTGTAGTTCACTATTTACAATGTTATGAGATTGATATATGAACGTAATATTTTTAAAACTTCGTTATCGTCCGAACGCACCTAATTTGCTACGCTTCACGTGCAATTTCCAACTTGTTTATTATTCTGTCTTGCATATTTTAGAATCTGGCAACGAATAAAACAAATCTGGAAGCACAGAATATTGTGTAATTACAGGAAGAAAAAAAAAGCTCATAGGGCTCAGTTCCTCCCTTTTTAAATAAAAACCATGTAGGCTAGAAAATGTTAGATTTTAACAATTTCTATATCTTATATTTTGTTAATTCATCATATACCAAAAAAAGTATTCTAATACTTTATAGTAGTAATTTGTAGTAGCATTGATTGTAGTACATCTGTAGATCAGTGGTTTCAAATATCAAATTTTGAGATTATTTTATGCATTTAACCCTCAATATCATTTTTTCACGTTTAAATTACTAATTACTATAGGTAATATATCACTTAGTTTCGGGGAGTTTACTGGTAAAAATGCAAACTAGTGGGAAATGCCCTAATATTTCATTTTACCCAACATCTCACTGTCTCAGTATTTTGATAGCTGTAATTCCATGATATTTAATACGTTAAATCATCTCTGCAAAATATCTATTTTGAAATACTGATCTTTTGATATCTACAAAAATTAAACAATGAATAATTCTTGCAAATGTTTGAATAATTATTGGTATTCAAATTGTCAATTTTTTTTTAAATTACTTTTTTCTTTCATTAATATATTTTAATAAATTCTGGTTCTAAATAGAGTAAAAATTTATATGTATTAATTTATATGAGATGTCCCTCTACTAGAACAAAGAATGAACATAATTGATTTTTGAGTGTTTTGAAATATTTTATAAATTTTTATTCTTATTCGGAAATGAGGTTGAGTTAAAAACTGCTAACATATTAATATAATATTGAAAAATCTGGTATAAAGCAGTTATAGCTATTAATAAAAAAAATAATTTTAAAAGAAATTTCTTATGTATCCATTACTGGCACATCAACCTTATATAGGATAAACGATAAAATGTAACACATCTTCTTACTTGTATTAAAAAAAAATAAATAAATAACAAAAAACATGAAGACTGATTTCATATGCAGATTTATCACATATGTAATATAGAACATATGCAAAAAAGTTATGTCTAATCTCAAATAACAAAAAAGACCTTTATATTTTTTTAAAACAGAAAAGTGGAAATAAATTGGAACATGGGGAAAAAGACATTTAAAGTATTAATTTGTGCGGGTATTTGCACTAGATGTTAACAAAATCTAGAGAAATAATTGTCGCATAGATAAAAACGGGGCTTCAAAATTTTCACAGTTAATCAGGCTTTCATTTAGTATTTAAAAAACAAACAATCGATTTTTTGATGCTACAAACTTTACACTTGGACTGAAAGATCAACATTTTCTGCATTATTTAAAACCTACTTAACGTATTTTTCGACGTATAATCCGCGGATCAAACAATCATTTTTGACCCATAAATTTTTAAAAATAAAATGTAACTTTTTAAATCGCGGTAAGTATTTGGCTTCAATAACTAAATAAAATGTTTGGGTTCAAAAACAATTATTTGATCCGCGGATTATACGCCGGAAATTACGGTACTTAAATTTATATTTATGACTATGAAAAGGAAAATAGCTAAATGTGATTAAAAAATGCGTCGTTCTCATTCTAAGGAATGATTAAAAAAAAAAATTCAGATAGTTTATCTCAAAAAGCTAAAAATGGTCTTTAGCATATACATATAATATTATTTCGCAAAAGATTGCAATAAAATTAGATTATATTTTTACATGCAATCTTCAAAAAATCACACATTACTTATGTATTATGTATCTTAATATTGAACCTTAATTTATGTGTTCTTTAGCGAAATTTCTATTTTAAAAGTAAGAGTAAAATCATTATATTATTTATAATTTCATTTTATTTATTATTTACTTTTTTGGAGTATTGAAGAGGAGCATTAGCCATAATTTTTCTACTGGTTTTATGGTTTGGCGATTGTCTATATGCTTTTATTTGTTTATAAAATTATGAAAAAAAGCTTAAACAGGTATATTGATGATATTAAAACTATTTGTTTACATGTGTAAAATGGAGTGTAAATGGCCAAAATACATTGTAAGTATACATCTTTGTGATCGAGGCTGTTCTCAAATTTAAGATCGTTACATTCTCTCATTTTTTTTTTTTTTAATTCATTTTCGTCAAATTTTTTTTTAATTGGCATAAGTTCTTAATCAGGAACTAGGTAATCGTAGAACGTTTTCCCTTCTTTTTACATAAAAGCACAAAACCTCTCCGAAAATACCGTCAAAGTAACCGAATATTTTAAGTGGAAGCACGAGAAAGAGGAAACATTTGTCGTCACGTGACAAGAATCTCTTATAACTTGATAATATTTTTATTTTTAACAAAATATAAAAGGTTTTTCTATTCCAAATTGCTTAAATAACCAGATCTGCTAATTTCAAGACTTAACGTTTAAAAAATATCCAAAAATTTTTATGTTGCTGAGGAGAGAATTTAAGAATCAACTTAAAACAAACCAGCTAGAAAGACCAAACACACCAACATATGAGTTATCCGTCCATGAAATTCTGTTTTGGATCATAAAAATAATCAGCTCACTGTTTATTTATACTAAAGTATAAAAATAAAACTGTGTATTTTGAATAGTATACACAAAAATATGTGTTTCGCATTTTACACAGAAATCGGTGTAAGAATAAAATTTTACACAATTATCTGTGTATTGTGTAAATAGCACAAAATACTGTGTTGTTTACATATTACACAAATATATGTGTAAGAGAAGAACATTACATAGTCAGATGTGTAAAAATGTAACACAGACATATGTGTATTTTTGTGAAATTTACACATTAAAGTGTGTAATTTAAGAGTGATAACTTTTACACATTTAGTCTTATCATCATATTACACACTTAAATGTATTTTTTTGAAATTTACACATTAGGCGTGTATTTTGGCAATTTACACGCGTAGACATGTCGTTTTTGTATCATCGATATACCTGTTTTTATGTGTAAATTTACACATTTATTTTTTAGAGTGTGCTTCTCTGGAATATTTTTGTCAGATTCAGATTTAGTTCATTTTTTTAAGGTTCGGATTGGGTTCATGTTCAGGGAAATTTTTTTTCTTATTGAAATCCGGGTATGGTTCTGTAAAATATTTTTGTCAAGTTCATATTTGGTCCGATTTCAATTTTTTTTTTTTTTTTTTTTTCAAATGAAATTTTAAGTTCGGATCGGTTTCATATCCACGGAAATTATTTTCTCTTATTCGAATCCGGTTGTGGCTCTTTCGAATATTTTCATTGGATTCAGATGTAGTTTGCATAAAATTTCAGGTTTTTTTTCAAATGGAATTTTTTAGGTTCGAGTCAGGTTTATGTTCACGGAAATTATTTTGTCTTGCTCTTAACGGGTTATAGTTCTTTGGAATATTTTTTTCGATTTCAGGTTTCGTTCTGGTCATTTTTCGAGTTTTTTCAAAAACAAATTTTAGGTTCGGGTCGGGTTGCATATACACGAACATTATTTTTCCTTGATCGGATTGGGGTATGCTTCATTTGAATATTTTTGTGGGATTCAGATTTGATTCGGGTCAGATATCAAATCCATAGTTTTTTTTCAAATGGAATTTTTAGGTTCGGGTCGGGTTTATGCTCATGGAATTTTTGTCTAGCTTGAATCGGAGTATGGTCTGTTTTTTTTTCGGGTACGTGTTAATACGCCTAAACATTATGTTTTTCTACAATTATTTTAGTGACTTTTTTTGATATATAATTTATTTTCCTATTTGATAATTTGTTACGGTGTATGAATCGTCTGCCGATTCGAACAATTGTACGTCAAAGAGCCATTTCATTTTTGTTTTAAAAACAAATTAAAGTCTTAATAAAATTTTAACTTAAATAAATGCATTCAAATTTAATCAATTATTAAAAAAAAAAAACTGCTAAAAAGCCTCATATATACATATACATATATTAACTGCAATATAGCTAACCACAAATACATTCTAATGTACGAAGTACCAACGATCTGACGTAATAGCTATGTTCAAAAATCCTAAGTTAAACTGACATTTTGCCAGTCTATGAATTTTTAAGGTCTTTGGGGGAAAAAAATCACTTTTGAAATGTGAAAATCTCAAATTGGTTTCTTTTATGGAGTAAAAAGAAATTAATAGAGTGGAAGTATTATTTCTGGAGGTCATGCTTAAAAAGTAACCCTACATTAAGTCCAATTAAGTACCAACAAAAGCACGTGCTTTGACACGCTTATCAATTGAAACAGGTTTAAACACGAATTTTTTTTCTCTCGTTTTTTAAAAAAGAACTAATTTATCGCTTCACCGGTAACAATTTATTAATTATTTTATCATATGTGTTTTAAATATATATATAGAAAATAATTTTAACGTTTTGCTTGAAAATATAACATTATTTTGTTAGTACATTAAAATCGTCTGCAGTCAGAAATTTATATTTCAGATTAATATATATTACTTAAGTTTTCATGCATGATTTTAAAAGAATATTTTCATCATTATATTTTAAATATTTATTTGCATGCAATTATTAAGTCATAAACATTTTTCATCTACGTTATAAAGTATTTAAAATTACATTAATGAAGGAAACTTTTAGTTATAAAATTTTTAGTTCATTTCAAATGTTTTCAATATCTTATTTAATTTTAATTTGATATTTAATTATTGCTAATTTTCCAATTTCCTTCATTTTAAAAGCGAACATTTATTCTAATAAATAATAATAGAACAAAGACCATTTTAAAAATTTGCTATTTCCTCTTGAAATATGCTTAAATTGTAATGCACTTCTTTCAATTCGTCTTATAACACAAAATCCCTTCCACGTCCTTTTGCTTGGCACTTTAAAATTTGATCGATAAATGGTTTCATATCGCAAAACGTTTTTGAGGCTTATTTCACCTCCACTTATCTTATTCCTCCATGGGTTTCTTTAATACCCTGTTCGCACTGGGATAGTTGAGTCACTTAACTTTAAGTCACTTAAATTTTTTGAAGCGGGATACCCGGAATTAGGCTTCACCTGTTCGCACTTGCTAAATATTTTAAGTGACTTAACTTGGCCAAAATGGCATCTGGGCATGCGCATATAAGTTCTGAAATTTGTAACTGCAACTCTTAACTGCTTTTTTGTTTACATAGCAATTACCCTGTCATATTTCAATTAAAAATTAATTTTGTCATCCTCCCAATTTATTTTGATGGAGGAAATAACAGGTTCAATATTTTCCATTTTTGACCTTTGATTACAAAAAAAAAAAAAAAAAAAAAAACCCACAAATGCACGTGTTAAGCAATTGGGGTAAACAAATAAACAAATAACAGTTTGAAATAATTTATAATTGTTTTTAGGACTCAACTCCAGTAATTTAATAATCAGAATTAAATATTCTAAAATTCAGAAATAATAATTAAATATTCAGAAGGCACATTTCCACTCAACTCATAGTTAAGCGAGTAGTGCTCGCTTAAGTGCGAGGGGTCTCTCAATGAGAGAAATTCTGTACGAGATTACGAAATCACCTTGATTACGGCTGATTACAGCTGATTACTGTAATCACATGTGATTATACTTGATTACACTAAGATTACAGCAGATTATACTGATTATACCAAGATTATAGCTGATTATACTTGATTACACTAAGATTACACCTGATTATACTTGATTACATGTGATTTAATTGCTAAAGGTTATCATATAAGAGTTTTAATCAATTTTACTATCTTCCAAGCAACTTTTTTTACATGTTAACTTTTTAGAGTTGTCCAAAATAAGAAAATAGTATCAACATCTGTATAAAGAGGAGTTTTTATCCAGTCTTTTACGATTCCTTCTTTGCAGCGGTCCGCTTGTGAAAATTAATTTCTGATTTAACACGTCGAGTGCCATGTCAGCCACAGGTGACTGACAGTCTACAATATGATATGAAACCAAAATATTTATATTGTTTTATGTAATTACTGAAAAATGTATTAAAAATGTATATAATATCATGTTTTACATTGTCAGTCACCGGTGATTGACGCGGCCTAAACGGAAAAAGTCCAGTGTCAGTCACCGTGACACTCAACTTGTTAAATAGAAATATTTCATGATTCCGATCCTGATGATGAAAGGATAATTATAGGAATATTCTGATTAAAACAGAAACTTGTTTAAAATGGAATTTTTCCCGATCTCTATTAATTCAATTTTCACTGATTTTATTCTAACTAGCAAGTGTAAAACTTCATAAACGGAGAATTTTAATGGTTTACTCAATCATGCATACGAATACACTCAAGTCTGTTAAATTAAAACCGCAAAGATAGACAAAAATTTAATTTTTGCCAAGTTTTGGTCATAGCTTGCATAATAGCCCTAGCTAGAAGTGAATAGTAGGTAGTAGGGTGGGGGAGGGCCTCAAGAGAATGCAGGGAGGGGGGGCTCATAATTTTTTTTCTCTCTCTCTGACGCAGAAAGATAAATTAGTGCATATTTACACTGTAGATACTATGTTTCTTATTAAACTGTTGTAATAATTTCATTTTATGCTTAGAAAAGTACAAGACGACGGTGAAAATTTTGAGTGTATAACTTTGAGCAAAATTAAACATCATGTTGGTTTCATGTATACAAATAAGATGAGAGGTGTTTAAACACTTATTTTAGGTACAATTTAGTATTTGTGCAAAATTGTGAAAGGGTCTCAAAAATAAATTAAATTTCGAACAAAATTTCATTTGAATTTTCGGAACAGAAATTTATTGAGTGACCTTGGGATCGTTTCCAGGGGGGGGGGGGGGGGGGGCTCAAAATATTTTAGGGGGGCTGAGCCGCCCATAGCGCCCCCTTAGCTACGGGCCTTATGTATTTCGTTAACACTATAAAAATTTCCACTTAAGGGCACTTAATAGACAGGTTAATTTTTTACAAGGTTTACGGTATACAACGTACATTAATCTAAATCATGTATACAAATACAGTCAATGAAGTTTGAAATTAAAGGGCTACTTAAGTTATCCGAAAAGACCCATTCGCTAATGCTAATCCTATGGAAAAAATTTATAAAAATATCTCATGTTCATTCCTATTGTGTAGTTGAGGTCAATCTGCACAAAAACCGTTTTTTACTTTTTCGATTTTGATTGCAAAATTTTTCATGAGAATGCTTTCACTTTCGGAACTGGTTCCGAAAATGAAAGTGTCCTCATTAAAAATATTTGAAAAGAAAATCGAAAAGGTAGAAACGGGTTTTGTACAGATCGAACTTATCTCTCCAATATAAAAATATTCATTTAAAAATATTGAAATTCAAACGATATATCTTTAAAAATTTCTTCCATAGGATTAGCATTAGAAACCGGGTCTTTTCACTCGACGAAGTAGATGTCTAAACTTATGAAGTACTGTCAAACCTGTCAAAGAAAAATAAAAAATATCGAAAATTTTTCGTTTTGTTAGGTTTTTGGTCTTATCTTGCATAACTGTGTGGTATTTATTTCATAAAAAATAATAATAATAATAAATAATTTAGGACAAGATTCAGTTATAGACATGTAAATTTTTCACAGGGTTCACTGTATACAATATATATCAACCTGAATCATGTATACAAGTATAGCCAATGAAGTTTGAAGTTAAGGGTGCATTCGAAAAAATGATTTTCCATCTTCAACAGCTCGAAATTTTCAGATACAATTTTGGATACATTTGTAAAAGTAGAAGCATGAAACTTGCTGAGGGGATTTTTGAATTGACGTACAAGGTACCGTGTGATGTAATTTTTCGCTGATTTAATTAGAATTTGATTTATAAGCAATTATTTTCTCAGCGTGACCCTTTTTTTCGTTCGCAGACCTCTCGCTTCGGAAAATTTGGTCAAAAATGCCGTTTTTGACAGCATTTTTTGCAACATTTTCTGCATTTATCAAGGAATTGATAATCACGGCACCTTGTATAGTTTCTAAATAAGAGAATTCGAAAGTTTAGTACATTTGAGAGCAAAAACGAATCTAAAAATAAATCTGAAAAAAGGCAGTTTGGATCGGAATACACCCTTAAGGGTGTATTCGAAAAAACGCTTTTCCACCTTCAACAGCTCGAAATTTTCCGATACAATTTCAGACACATTTTTAAACGTTGAATCATGAAACTTGCTGAGGGGATTCTTGAAGGGACGTACGAGGTGCCGTGTGATGTCTTTTTACGCTCCATTCATTAGAATTTGAGTTATAAACAATTACCTTATCAGTATGACCCTTTTTTTCGTTCCCAGATCACCCACTTGGAAAAAATCGGTTCGAAATGCCGTTTTTGATTGCTTTTATTGCAATATTTTCTGCATTTATCAAAGAATCGACAATTACAACACCTTGTGTACTTTCCAAATAAGAGATTTGGAAAGTTTGGTGTATTTGAGAACAAAAAGGAATACAAAAATAAATCGGAAAATAAGCAGTTTGAATCGAAATACACCCTTAAGGGGTACTTCATTTATGCGAAAAGACCAATTCGCTAATACTAATCCTTAGGAAGAAATTTATAAAGATATCTCGCTTGAATTTCAGTATTTTTAAATGATTATTTTTGCATTGGGTCAATCTGTATAAAGTATTTCAGTTTTTCTATATTGACTGCAGTTTTTTTTTTTCCCCATGAAAATGCTTTCTCTTTCGAAAATAGTTCCGAAAATGAAAGTATCCTCGTTAAAAATATCTGAAAACAAAATTGAAAATATAAGAAACGGTCTTTGTACAGATTAATATTACTTATCCACTCAAAAAGAATAATTTAAAAAGATTAAAATTCAAACGATATATCTTTAAAAATGTCTTCGATAGGATTTGCATTAGCTACCAATTCTTTTCGCTTGACTGAATAAGCCTCCTAAGACTATAAAGTAGAGTCAAACATTTTAAAGCAAAAACAAAAAGATTGAAAAATGCTCGTTTTCGTCAGGTTTTCTTCTTAGCTTTCATAATTCTATGGTGTTTAATTCATTCAGACTATAGAAATTTTCCATTTAACGTAAAATTCCGTTATAAACAGGTTAATTTTTCACTGTATACAACGTATATCAATCTGAATCACGCATACAAATGCATACAGCTAATGGAGTTCGAATTTAAGGGGTTACGTACTTTAGTCATGTGAAAAGATCAATTCGCCAATGCTAATCCTATGGAAGAAATTTATAAAATTAACTTGTTTTTATTTTTATTATTTTAATTTTTCCCCCTTTAATTGGATAGCTAAGGTCAATCTCTACAAAGACCGTTTTTAGCTTTTTCGATTTTGCCTCTAGATATTTTTCATGAGAATGCTTTCACTTTTGAAACCTGTTCCGAAAATGGAAGTGTCCTCATTAAAAATATCTGAAAACAAAATTGAAAATGTAAGAAATAGTCTGTGTACAGATCGATCTATATTTTCGAATGAAAAGGGAACCGTTAAAAAATATTGAAATTCAAACGAGATATCTTTAAAAATTTATTCCAATATTCCATTTATTCAAATGGGTTTTTTCTTTTGTTTGAAATGGTCTCCTAAAAGTACAATCAAATCTGTCAACGTAAAATTAAAAAGATTGAAAGTTTTTTTTGTTTTTGTCAAATTTCCATCTTAGCTTGCATAATTGTATGGTATTTATTTCATTAGGACAATAGAAATTTCCCATTTAAAGGCAAGATTCCGTTATAGATAGGTTAATTTTTCACAAGGTTTATTGTATACAACATATGGCAATCGGAATTACGCATACAAATGCAGCCAATGAAGTTTGAAGTTAAGGGGCTATTTGAGCTACGAGAAAAGACCAATTCGATAATGCTAATCCTATGGAAGAAATTTATAAATATATCTCGTTTAGTAGTATAATGTCAGTAGTTTTAAATGATTATTTTTGCATTGGATAGCTGACATCAATCTGTACAAAGATCGTTTTTTGCTTTTTAGATATTGACTGTAGATTTTTTTCATGAGATTACTTTCACTTTCGAAACCGGCTACGAAAATGAAAGTTTCCTCATTAAAAATATCTGTATACAAAATCGAAAAAATTAAAAAAACGATCTATGTACAGATTGATCTTACCTATCCAATGCAAAAAGAATCATTTAAAAATATTTAAATTTTTTCCATAGCATTAGCATTAGCCATCGGGCCTTTTCACTTAATTAAGCTTATAAAGTACCTTCAAATCTATTAAAGCAAAATTAAAAAGATTGAAAGTTTTTTGTTTTTGCCAGGTTTTTTGTCTTAGCCTGTAAAATTGTAGAGTATTTATTTCATTAAGTTTACTTCTAACAGGTTTTATTGTATACAACGTGTATGTATAGAGCGTCGGTTCCCAATCTGCAGTACTCGTATCCCAGGGCCGAAACTAGAGGGGGGCAGAGGGGACACGTGCCCCGGGCGCCACCAGAACAAAAGCCGAAGGGGGCGCCAAATTAAGATTTTGTTTGGTGTGTTTGATATAAAGAGTGCATATATGTGGGGGTGGGGGGTGGGGGAGGCGCCAAAATCCATTATCCTAAGGAGTATGTAACGGAGTAATGTGCTGGGTGTACGAGAAAATAATAGCGGAAACTACAAAATTAATTTTAGAAAGTCGCAAAAATAGTTAATAAAGTCACAAAATTGTCCTAAATGATAAATGTAATTTGTATCGATTTATGAAATGGTTATGATAAGAAGCTTACTAATTTAAAACAAGTGGGTAATTGTGATCGCATATCATACAAAGGGTTTCGTTTTATATTTACTTCAAAACAAGTTATCCTTTAATTAATAAATCCAAATTGTTAATTTATATTTATTAAATTCTTACATAGATTGTAGTACCAAAAAATTTGATCTTAAAATAATTATAAAAAGAAGCTATTTATTTTAATTAAAATATAAATGTTGAAAAAAATTATTTACATAAAATCCAAAATATCAATTCATTTAAAAATCAACAAATAAATAAATAAAAAAAAAACTAAACTAAAATAAAATAAAATAAAATAAAATAAAATAAAAATTACAGAGATATAAATTAAACTTTAAATTTCTAGAAACGAAAAAAAAAAAAATGTTTAAACGATATTTAAAATGGTAAATCATTAATAAATCGCAATAGTTTCTATAATAGAAAGAAAATTGAATTCCAAAAAATGTTATGATTGTTAGTGATAAAAAAATAATATAAATACTTAAACTGGCAAAAAAAGAAAAATAAAATAAAATAATAATAATAATAATAAATAAAATAAAATAAATGTAAAATGTTGCAAAGCTTGGCATAAATTTAAGTGAGCCCAAACTGGTATGTAGAGGCGGCTAGTAATTTCAATAAATAGGTATTTAATCCTCCTCCCATCCTACACACTCATACATACCTTTTCCAACAGATTCGTGCTGGGCCGTGTTGAGGTTTACATTTTATTCCCCTACATACTTTGAATCGGGCCTGAATGGGACTTAATTAACTTCAAAATGTGTATGACAGGAAATATGTTTAAAAATATTAATAGCGATAATGAACCTCTGTTAGCATGTCTGTTATCGAAAAGGCTGCTGGTCACTTCTGGAAAGAATAGCGTTTTCCGCTCAGAAAGCAGTACATTCCTACCCCTCCCCCCGCCCCTTTACTACAAGATTTCAAAGAGGTGTTTACCGCTAATAGCCGTGAAATCCAAGATGCCTCATCGGCTGTCTGTTGACAAAATTTATGACTCAGTAAAGAGATAAAGATACGCAATTTTTCCTATGTAGGAAAATGCTACTTCGAGAATTGAGAGAATGTTTTTGCAGTAAAGTACACTAGAAAACTTTGAAGATTTTACTTTATTATTATTATTATTATTATTACAGCAATGAAACTGAGAATTTCATCACGGTATAGGTTTCATTAGAATACTTTCGACTTTTATAAATTCATAAATTAAAAAAATATATTCGATGAAAATGAAATATAAATAAAAAGCGATTCAATGTAGGTTTCCGTCAAAATTATTTAGATATTTCACCTTACTTTATATTATGTTTAACTTATATATATTTCATCTTTACTGTCAAATTAAACCATTGAAAATTTTAAATGAATAAGTATTAAATAAATTTGTTTATAACTCCTTTTTCCAAATTTAAGTAATATTCAATGTTTGTCAATTTTTCCTTTTGGTTATATAAAGCAACATTAATTCACTATTGAAAAATCAAAACACAATTGATTATGATTAATTAGTGCTATTTGAAAATTCGTTTAGATAAAAATATTGTTATAAATCGATCTGTAAAAAGAATATGAACAAAGTAAGGATTTTAGTCTATGAATCACCATTCATGTTTTAAAATATTTTATATATTTTATATATTTGATATATTTAAACATTCTTTCAAAAATTTATGAAATACGCAAAAAAATTATAATTTCTTGAGATTTTGGACCTATTTCTGATAAGGTGGATCTCTGAATAGTTTTAAGGATTTAATATCTAAGTATAGAAGGGGAATAGAATATAGCCCACCTTAAATTAAATTACTTTTTACGCAGAATTATCGGATTTGCTTCAAATTTGGATTATAGATTCATTATGATAAGGCATATCCCTGATTACATATGGGGTTATTTTGCCAATTAAAAATTGGAGCGGATGATTATCCCCCCCCCCTTAAATTAATAAATGGCTTTTTACGCAGAATTATCTGATTTGACTCAAATTTTGATTGTGCGTTCATTATGATAAGGTGAAGCCCTGATTAATTGTGGGTTATCCCCCTTTCATCGCTCTATACTTAGCCATTAAACCCTTAAAACTATTCAGGGATTCACTTTATCAGGAAGAACCTATATCCAAAATTTGAAATATGTTGGATAGTTGTGAAAGAAAAAAAAAAAAATTATTTTATTTAAAGAGTGGATGATTAATCGCCCACTTCCCCTATCTAATTAGCAAAAGAACCCCATAATTAATCAGAGATACTCCTTCTTATAATGAATATACATCGAAAAATTTGAAGCAAATTGGATGATTCTGCGTAAAAAGCCATTTATTTAATTTAAGGGGGTTTATCCCCCGTTCCCCCTCTATACATAGCCATAAAACCCTTAAAACTTTTCAGGAATTTACTTTATGAGAAAGATCCTATATCCAAAATTTGAAATGCATCGGATAAGTTTGCATAATTTTTTTTAATCTAATTTAAGGTGGGGATAGTAATCACCGCCCTCCTTTTTAATTACCAATAGAACCCCATAACTAATCAGAAATACGTCTTATCATAATGAACCCATGTCCAAAATTCGAAGCAAATCGGATAATTCTGCAAAAAAAGCCATTTATTTAATTTAAGAGGGGTTTCCCTCATCTCCCCTTTATACTTAGCTATTAAATCCTTAAAACTATTCTGGAATTCAACTTACCAGAAAGAACCTTATTTAAAATTGAAATACATGGGATAACTCTGCATAAAAACCTATTTATCTAGTTTCAGGGTGAGATAATTGCTCTTTCACTCCCTTTATAATAAGCAGAAGAACCCATAACTAACCTAAGATACGTCTTATTATAATGAACTTATGTCCAAAATTTTAAGCAAAACGGATAATTATGTGTAAAAAGCCATTAATTTAATTTAAGAAAGTTATCCCCCGTTCCTTCTCTATACTTAACCCTTAAACTCCTAGAATCTCTTCAGGCATTTTATACTTTAAGCCTTATCGAAAAGATCCTATATGCAAATTTGACACATGTTGGATAATTCTGCGTAAAAACCCATTCATCTAATTGAGGACGGATGGGGAGGGGGGTAATCGTCCCTTCCCAAAACTAATCAGGCAAGCGTCTTTTCAGGATGAACGTATATCCAAAAATTGTACCAAAACAGTTAATTCAGCATGAAAAACCCATTTACCTAAATTTTGTGTCCCCCCCCGATCCCCCTTTTATACTTAACCAATGAATCCCCAAAATCAATAATAAATCCCCAAAATCAATTCCTTGTTACTTTTTTCCGGTAACTTTTTTTCCTTGTCACTTTTTTTCCGGTAACTTTTTTTCCGTGTCACTTTTTTCCGCTTTTGTAGTTTATGTCACTTTTTTTCCGATAACTTTTTTTCCGGTCACTTTTTTTCCGTTTACCGATTTTCTCCTCAATATTATTAAATATGGCAAATCTGTGGGAATTTTAAAATTTTATCAATGTTTTTAATCCAATAAGGTGAGCTACATCAAAATGCCCTATTTCTTATACGAGTGGAGAAACCAAGCTATACATCAATACTGAATAAGAAAAGAATGACCTGCAAGAAAAGATTTAAATTCTAGGATTAAAAAAAAAATAATAATAATAATGTGATTTGGCGGAACTTAATTGATCCAAAAGAAGTCCTCTTGCTTTCTCTGTACAATAAATTAAGTTTAATAAAACAATCTGTAAAAGCCTTAGATAAAACAGGGGGTTGTTTTTGATATTTGAATGAAGTTTTTTCACATTCACAGGAAAGTAAAATCAAAGAAGGTGTGTTCGTCAGCCCAGATAAAAGACGGTTAATGAAAGATGAAAAAATTGAGGAAAATATAAAATCAATTGAGAAAGATGCATGGGTTAGCTTCAAAGATGTTATTCAGAAATTTTTAAGAAATTACAATGATCCTAACTATGCAATGATCGTTGAAAAAACTTAAAAAAAAAATTTTAAACTAGGTTGTAGCAAGAATTAAAAAATATATTTTCTGTAGAAAAAAAAAAAATCTGGAAATGAGCAAAGCACAAGGTGAGAGATTTCAGCACAACATAAAATGCGTAGAAAAATGCTATCAAGGACACTGTAATGTCATAATGTTAGCAGATCACTGCAGGCGGAAAAAAAAAAAAAAAAAAAAAAGAAGAGAGAGAGACGCTAAACCAGCTTCAAAATTTAAAGGACACAAGCGTTCTTTTGATGATAAATAAAAGTAAATTTACTGTATATATAAGAATGTAATTCCTTATAAGACATGCACACACATTTATGTATGTATATATGATTTTATTTATTTATCTGATTTGCTTTACGCATTTTTTAATAAAGATATGTAAATTGTGTATTCTAAAATTCCAAAATCTTAATTTCTTAATTGTAAAAAATCCTGACGTGATGCATAAAAATGGATACTATTTTTGAAATAAGTGTAGCAAATTTATTCCAATTTACATTAATTCATAAAAACCACGGACAAAAAGTTAAATTTTGCAGGCGTGTGTAATTAGTCTAGTCTCGCTGTCTGGGAGAGGCTTCAGTCCCCTTAACTCCCTCCATGGGTGGTGCGCCAATGCCGAGGCCAATGCTCATCAGACTCATTAGCACTAACGGCTATGAAACGTTGATATAATCGAAAACCCCGGGGGACAAAGTTTTTGTGTAGAGTTCGGTGTTCGGTTTATATTATTCTTAGGAAAAGACGGTGGAAAAGGACAATAGTCAGATGGTATATTCTGGCGACACCAAGGGTGGCACAGTAATCATGATATCTATTACGAGATTTATTCCCACGCGTCGAGCCACGTGTGTTCTGGGCTTCTGGGCCGAAAATAACCTTTTTTTTTCTTTGCTAGGGGGTAACATAGATTTTGGTGCCTCTCCTCTCCTCCTTCGCAAAGAAAATTCACAACGAGAATTTTATTAAGTTTTTAATAGCCAACTTACTTTGAAATTTAAAATATGCATTCATAACATACTTAATACTGAATCAGCTTTATTAAATATTGATTCATAAAAATTCTAAAAGCAGAATCGAAAGGAACAGAAAAATATTCCGCTGTATACAGGTTTCCATCTTAGCGAGTATAATTGTTGATATTCTTTTTGTTGAAAATGCGTAATTTTTTCATTTTAGTTCGAATTCTGTTATCTATAGATGTAATTTTCATAGATTTTAGGGTATTTGCAGAATTGCAATTGAAGAGTTAAAATGACAGTGATATGAATTGAGAGTCACGCGAAAACATTTTCAAGTTTATATTAAAACAATGGGAGCCGGGAGCATAATTGACAATTATCTCGCTTGCACCTTATTATTTTTAATTATTTTTTCTTTTTCATGGAATACCTGAGGTGGATATCTAATTTTATGCTTTTGTACTTTTCATTTTTTTTTTTTTTTTTTTTTTTTTTTTGAACAATTTTATTTTTGAAAAGCAGAGTAGAACCTGAATCACCGCAGTAAATTTAAACTGCATAATGATAACAATAATAAATAAAATAAATATTAAAATACAAGTGAGAATTCTGAAAAAAAAAAAAAAAAAAACCGCTTAAATAGGTTTTAGTTATCGGGGAAATATTTACTTCTGTGACTACACTAATATTTACAAGACTGCACTGATAACGATAACGTGAAGACTGTAGCAGTGAAATGCTAATGTTAAACCTATGGAAGCATTCTTTTTAAAAACTTTTGCTTGCATTTTAATAGTTTTAAATATTTCTTCTTCTCCTTTTTATTTTAGCTGCATATATTTTTTAAATAAATTTTACCTTTGGTCATTTTTATGTTTGGATTTTTTGACATAGAATTTTATCCAAATTTCACCATTGTACGCTTTTGTATCAAACGACAAAGGAAAGGGACCATTAAAATAGTGTGTAAGATTTAAGATAATCAGAAAAAAGGGGCACCGGAAAAGATGCATCGGGAAAAAGCGAACCTTTTTACAAACCACATATACATATTCAGATAAGTCTGATAATTTATTCATGGTTAATCCTAAAATGTAAACAATGAATTGAGATGGTTTTTTTTTTTTTTTTTTTTTTTTAATTTGAGAGTTTTTGCTGTCTCGGAACTGAGATGGAGGGGGGGGGGGGGGGGGGGGTCCTTAAAAGTTAACTCGAAACCTGTCATTGCCTGAATTAAAAAAAAAATTGTAAGGTACGGAGAATTAGAATATTAGACACTAGGTACTTAAATGTATCTATTATTATTATTATTATTATTTATTTATTGGATTGAAATAAATATTTATTGGAGCAAACAAATGTTTGTTGATTCAACAAAACTTTTTTCTGGGTGTGGTGTCAAAATGATGCTATAATAATTTTTCATTTCTGGATTGTAAAAATTATAATTAGAGGCCTTATTGTTTATTTCATCTTGATCACATGTTCTCTTTCACTTAAAAAAAAGTTAATTTTAGGCAAAGTATATTAAATTTTTAATAAAGAATTAAAAAAAGTAAAGAATTTCAGGAAAAATTAAAATTAATAAAGAATAGTTTTACAGAAATAGTTTTACAGTCACGAAAAAGCTTTTAAACTTAAAAATAAAATATAACAAGTAAGAAAAATCATGCGTTAAGCATAGATTATGAAGCACTTTCCAACACTTAATGAAATCTTTAACAAAATTTTGTTATTTAAGGAAATAATAGTGTATAGCCAAATATACCCAAATATGTATTCCAGTACATTAGAACAGCCCTGTATTTCATATGTTAGTATATACATTAGCTTAGCAAGAAAATACCCAGTAGCTTGAAATTTCTTTTTCAGCAATTCATACTATTAGATGGAAACATACTTGACTACTTTTGTTCAGCCCTGTAGTTTACATTGTGCCTTTATTACACGTCAGCATTAGGCTAAAATTTATTGTAAACTGAAACACTTTTAAAACAATTGAAATCACATTCTCATAAATCATCATTCATAGGCGTCCATGTACCGAATTCTTTGCGTGGCACTGTATATCCCTTTACCTATATTCTGCAAACATTTCTCAGTAAATTGAATGCAGCTCAGCGTAAAAATGCATAGCTTATTTAAGAACCACGTTTAAATAATTTACGCTCATATCCTGAATAAAATTTCATATAATTATTCAGGTGAGCTCTTTTGGGTAGCCCTGTATATCAACTATAACATTTATACACACCATATAATGTGCATATATTTAGCGAAATATAAACGCGAATATCATAATTAAAATGAATTTCATCCCTCCATCAGCCATATACGGTAGACATATACCATAGACATATACGGTACTTCGGAAAGAATATACTATTTGAAATCTTTTGTATGGCCCTGTAAATGCTATGTACTTCATATTATGAAAGACAGTAGCGTATAATTTATACTAAGCTTCAGTGACATATATCAATTTTATTATACATGAAAAAGCTTAATATATTTAAAATATGTCACACATAATTCCCCCTTTTACCATTATCTAATGGAATTCTTTTGTGTGACCCTGTAAATGAATAATAGCTACATTTTCACCTTATATTTTATAGGATGCATATTTTAATATGTTTGGCAGGGTATAACATCTTTAAAATTCCTTTGAAATGATTTTTCCCCATAGGCTGTAATGTAATAGGAAACTTTTGATTCGCCCTGTAGATAAACTAATCATGGTAGAAACTTCATTTTCGATAGGACTTGTGCTAGGGTAAACATCAATAACGTCCTAAAATTTCATGGCAATCCGAGTATATTAACGATTTTCCCCCATGGGCCGTAATGTAATGGAAAACTTTTCATTCGCCCTGTAGATAAACTAATCATAATAGAAACTTCATTTTCAATAGGGTTCGTGCTAGGGTAAACGTCAATAACGTCCTAAAATTTCATGGCAATCCGAGTATATTAACGATTTTTCCCCATAGGCCGTAATGTAATGGGAAACTTTTGATTCGCCCTGTAGATAAACTAATCATGGTAGATACTTCATTTTCAATAGGGTTCGTGCTAGGGTAAGCCTCAATAGCTTCCTAAAATTTCATGGCAATCTGAGTATATTAACGATTTTTCCCCATAGGCCGTAATGTAATGGGAAACTTTTGATTCGCCCTGTAGATAAACTAATCATGGTAGATACTTCATTTTCAGTAGGGTTCGTGCTAGGGTAAACCTCAATAACGTATAAAAATTTCATAGAAATCCGAGTATATTTACGGGAGTTAGAGCGCGGACAGACGGCCATCCGGCCAGACGGACAGACGGACAGACGGCCATCCGGCCAGACGGACAGACGGCCAGACAAACCGAATGCATAAGCACTTTTCAACTTTGTTGGAAAGTGCTAAAAATGGAAATAAATTAAAAATTAGCCAGAATGGGCACATCTACACATAAACAGCTTTCATTTAAAAAAAAAAATATCAAAATCAGACCAGTAGAAAGCATAGGGCTGATGACTAAAAAAACAGCCAGGCGTTTTAAATATTATTGTGAGCAGGAGCAGGGCCCTAGCTAAGACTTTTTATTGGTGGGGGAGAGAACCTTAAATTGCCAAGTCAAAATACAATATTTGCCAACTCAGTGAAAAACAAACATAAATAGTTCTTGGGCGTTTGCCAACTAGTTTTATAATTTTTCCAAGTTATCAGAATTAGAAAATGTAATGTAGTTTTTATTTGTAAAAAACTTAATAATATTTCTAATTATATTGGTAACTTTCATCAAATTTATCAGAAATAGAAAGTGTATTACAGTTTTTAATTAAAGTTTTCAACTAATTTGCCAATTCAATTTATAAATTTGCCAACTGTAACACTGTGCGCAAACGTTTGGGGGGGGCCTCGCCCCCCCCCCCCCCTTGGCGAGGCCCCTGATTGCGACATGACAAAACAGGAACAAAATTAATTTAAGGATGAAATTTTTTTTTAAACTGACTCTAAAACTAACGAATTTTAAGCTATTTCCAAGCATGAATTATTTTTCAAATATATTTTTCTATTTCAACCATCTTAAAGAATAAAGAAAAAAAAAAAAAAAGAAAGAAAGAAAAATGATAAATTACAAGATTTGACTATGTATATGTTCCGTCTCGTTACATATTAAAAGCAAGAAAATATTTTTTTTACGTCATAGAAACTATATTTACACGTGAATTTTAGAAGAAAATTAAAATATTAAAATAATAAATGCATTAATAGGAGTTAAACGAAGGAATTTACGTCATATGCCGTATAATAATCTTGCTAAAAAGTTTAAATTTAGAAAGATGTATACATGACACATTTATATAATATGTTTACAGAACCTTTTAAACTATTGTTGTCAACTTTAAGGCGTTCCAAATAAAAATATTTATTTTCAACAAAAGCATTTTCTCATGAATTATAAAGAGAAATAGTATTTAAAAAAAAATGAAATAAGAAGAAGCTTTAAAAGAAGAAAATATGAGAAATTACATCATATTTAAAATGACCAAACAATAATAATGAAAAAAAAAATTAAAAATTTATTTGCACGAGACATTTATTTCTTAGTTTGAGATGTTTTTTTTTTTTTTTTTTTTTTTTTTTTTTTTTTTTTAACATTCGTTGAAATTTTACTCAAACTTCATTAAAATGTTTCGCACCAGAATTTTTATTTAAATTCATTTAAAATACTTATTTAACTTAAATCTTTGTATTATTTATTTAATTGAATTTAAGAAAAAATTTCTGGTTTGAATCGACGAAACGCATTAGAGGACTGGGTCGATTAGACCCATTCAGGGTAGAAAGATTGAACAATTATTGTGAATTCTAAGACAACGCAAATAACATTTCCTTTCAAAGTATTTTTAAAAGTATTTTTACGTAAATAAATAAATAAATAAATAATAAAAAAAAGCTTTGAGGGTAATTGAGTCATGTTTAAAACAATATACTTAAAATGTCGTATTTTAAAAAGCTTTCTTATAGCGTTGTTCAAAAAATACCAGGACGCAAAAGTGTCTGTTTATTTAATTCATTCTATATTAACCTGCTTGCGAATGCTTAAGTGGTCTTGTTCAATCAAAGACGAAAACAGCCGATTGAATTTTTTAAATAGAAAATGATTCGACCTTAAAATTCCCCAATCATACAGAATGGAAATCCGTTTACAAGAAGATCACCACTGGTTTTTTAATTATAATTCAATCTTCCGTGATTCTTTTAAAAGTTTATTAAATTAGCATGTTTTTAGAGTTTGCTGTGCATGAACGGGAGTTGTCCGGCGTAGCTCTAGGGGGCAGAGCCCCCTAGTTTATTTAAAATGTTATAATACTTTTTTAACTCATGGCACTCTTTTTTTAACTCAATGTTATAATAATTTTTTAACTCATAAACTAACATATTTTTAAAATTCAGGCGCCCTTGTTCTTCTGTGGAGGGTGTGTGTGTATGGGGGGAGAGGTCTACAAACCCCGTACCTATATCACGACTTTAGCCGATAACCCTCGCGATAACCTTTTGTCGGGATATTTTCTAGAATCTAGGAAAAATTGACCGGAAAAAAAAGAGCGCAAAAAGGGACACGAAAAAAAAAGTGACAAGAAATTGATAAATATTCAGCGTCGATAAATAAGTGATAAAACTAAAGTGGTAACAAATGTATCTTTATATCATTCTCGTAGGCCACCGGTTCTCAACCACGGATACGTACACTTGGGGATACGTGGCAAGTTTGATGGAGATACATGACACTAGTATCCGTAACGGTGGATAATAAAATATGATAATTTTTAAACAAATTCTTGTTAGTGAGTAGAATGAGTAGATGTGTCACACAACTGGTGTTGTAAAGAAATTAAAAATGTGCCCGCCTGGGGGGGCCAGAGTGAGGGTGACATACAAGACATCCATAATGTGAATAAGCAGTTGCAGACCTTTCAAATGATGTGTCACACGGCTGGCGTTGTAAAGAAATTAAAAATGTGCCCCCCCCCCTGGGGGGCAGAGTGGGGGGTGACACACAAGACATCCATAATATGAATAAGTAGTTGCAGACCTATTAAAAATGTGCCCCCCAGGGGGGGGCAGAGATGGGGGTGACACACAAGACATCCATAATATGAATAAGCAGTTGCAGATCTTTCAAATGATGTGCCACACGATTGCTGTTGTAAAGAAATTAAAAATGTGCCCACCCTGGGGGGTAGAGTGGGGGGGGACACACAAGACATCCATAATATGAATAAGCAGTTGCAGACCTTTCAAATGATGTGTCACATGGCTGGTGTTGTAAAGAAATTAAAAATGTGCCCCCCTGGGGAGCAGAGTGGGTGGTGACACACAAGACAACCATAATATGAATAAGCAGTGGCAGACCTTTTAAACGATGTATCACACGACTGGTGTTGTAAAGAAATTAAAAATGTGCCCCCCCTGGGGGGCAGAGTGGGGGATGTCACACAAGATATGCACAATATGAATAAGCAGTTGCAGACCTCTCAATTGATGTGTCACACGACTGGTGTTGTAAAGAAATTAAAAATGTGCCCACCCTGGGGGGTAGAGTGGGGGGGGGACACACAAGACATCCATAATATGAATAAGCAGTTGCAGACCTTTCAAATGATGTGTCACATGGCTGGTGTTGTAAAGAAATTAAAAATGTGCCCCCCTGGGGAGCAGAGTGGGTGGTGACACACAAGACAACCATAATATGAATAAGCAGTGGCAGACCTTTTAAATGATGTATCACACGACTGGTGTTGTAAAGAAATTAAAAATGTGCCCCCCCCTGGGGGGCAGAGTGGGGATGTCACACAAGATATGCACAATATGATTAAGCAGTTGCAGACCTCTCAATTGATGTGTCACACGACTGGTGTTGTAAAGAAATTAAAAATGTGCCCCTCCCCTGGGGGGCAGAGTGGGGGATGTCTTCACAAGACATGCATAATATGAATAAGCAGTTGCAGACCTCTCAATTGATGTGTCACACGACTGGCGTTGTAAAGGAATTAAAAATGTGCCCCCCCTGGGGGGCAGAGCGGAGGGGGACACACAAGACATGCATAATAGGAAATTGGCAGTTTCAGACCTTTTAAAAATATGCAACACAAGGGGTGTGGACAAAAACTTAAAAAGTTCCCCTTTTGGGGGAGGGAAGTGGGGTGCGGCGCCCCAAACATGCATAATTGGAATGAGCAGTTACAGTTCTTTTAAACGGTACGCCACACGATGGGTGTATATACAAATTTAGAAAATGCCCCCTGGGGGGCAGAGAGGGGGGGGGAGTGGCGCACCGGAGGTGCAAAATATGAATAAGCAGTTTAATGCCTTTCCAAAGATATGTCACATGACGGGTGTTTACGAAATTTAGAAAAGTACCCCCCTGGGGGGGATGGAGGGCGCATCGAATGCGTAAAAAGTTATAAATCGCCAATTTTTTCTAACAATATAGCACACGATGAGTGTCATCAACATTTAAAAATATTCACATCAGGCAAAATTTTGAAAGATTTGTAGGCGGGGGGAGGGGGTGCATTCACATGAATAGTCACCGGGCTTTAGAGCGATGTATCCTCGGATGTATCACACGAGTTCTCCCCCCCACTACAAATTAGATGGCGACAAATTGGATTTTTCTCGAAATTTTCAGTTCGAGATTATACTTGATTATACATGATTATACTAAGATTATATTGATTACAAGTGATTACACGGGATTACATTAGGATTTCTGTGATTATACCTGATTACATGGGATTACATGATTACGCAAGATTAAGGAAGATTACAGTAAGATTTCACTGATTACAGGAATGGTTGTACGAGATTACACTCCATTGAGAGACCCCTCGCTTAAGTGAGTTGCAGAAACTTGCTTAAGCAAGAATCTTGATTCCGGGTACGACCGCTTCAAAAAACTTCAAGTTAAGTGACTTAACTTTCTCAGTGCGAACAGGGTATAATTCTGTCTCAGCTTTCTTATTACTTCTGCGAAAATTTTTACACAACCAACCAACCGTAAAGAAACGAAAGAGAAAAAAAAATGGGTAAAAGATGATTTTTTATGAGAGTGACCTCTTGATTTTAATTAATTACTCAGTTAATAATTGGAATTTCGAAATTCTGAAGCTCAGGTGCATCAGGAGAGATATTGGGCTACTCTCAAAAAAATTTTGAGCTTCGTACGTACAGTAGATTTTTCTAGCCATCGCAGACACACACACACACAGACAGAGCGTTTTGTTCTTTTATTAGTATAGATGATACCACTTCCGTTAACAAGAGACTAAAATTTTTTGCGGTCCCCCATTCTTCTTGCAGTTCCCTAGTAAGTCTACTTTTGCTTTAAGTATATATTGGTGGGAGTTTTTGGCTTTTTTCGTTTCCTAGTCTATGACTGTAGTAGACTCCCTGTATATATTGGAGAATTGTGTCTTTCCTTCCAGTATAAGTTCTGACTTAATATTTCTAAACTTCTAATAATCGCACATTTTGTGAAATTTAAATATGCGCATTTACGGTGGATTTTAGACAACTTTTACTAAATAAGTGTGTTAAAAAAACGCACTTTTAAATGAAATTTAAGGATTCTGACTCAATATTTCTCAACTTCTAATAATCGCAAATTCTGTGAAATTTAAATATACGTATTTGCGGTGGATTTTAGACAACTTTTACTAAATAAGTGTGTTAAAAAAAAACGCACTTTTAAATGAAATTTAAGGATTCTGACTCAATATTTCTCAACTTCTAATAATCGCACATTCTGTGAAATTTAAATATACGTATTTGCGGTGGATTTTAGACAACTTTTACTAAATAAGTGTGTTAAAAGAACAAAAAAACGCACTTTTAAATAAAATTGAATAAATGAAATGAAAAGAAAGTTTACTAATACGAACTTACACGCGACATGCATCCAATATTTATACCAGGAGAAAAGAGCAACTGTTGCCTAAGCACGTTATCAAATTAAGCTCAAACGCATACTTATGCTATTTGATCTTAGATTTCCGCGCTTATATTGATTCGTAATTATTACTGTTATTGTTCTTGAATTTTCAAGTTTAGATTATTAGGTCTTTATGTTAAGAAGAGACACATGTATTGTTTGCAAGACGAATACGTCAAAGTTATTTCATATTAAAATAATTCTTTCATAAATTTCAAAACAAGAAGCAGCAAACCGTCGCTGTATTTATTTTTTTTGCACCTATTGTTGTCGCTCAGTCCGTCCGTCCGTCTGTCTGTCCGCATATAACAACGCGAAAACTACCCAACCGAATCGTTTGAAATTTAAAATACATAATTATAACATAATTTTGTTGAGTCATTTCAAATTTTATGAAAATCGGATGAATAGATCAATTACAGGGACAATCAAAAGGATTCCGTTACATTACGGTCAATGGGGAAAAAAGTTTCAAATGCATTTTAATCGTCTGAAATTTAAAACATATAACTATTGGGTAATTTTATCAAGTCATTTCAAATGTTATGACAATCGGATGCATAGATCCATTACAGGGACAATCAAAAGGATTCCGTTACATTACGGTCAATAGGGGAAAAAGTTTCAAATGCATTTTAATCGTTTGAAATTTAAAACATATAATTATTACGTTATTTTGTCGAGTCATTTCAAATGTTATGAAAATCGGATGCATAGATCAATGACAGGGAGAATCAAAAGTGTTCCATTACATTATGGTCAATGGGAAAAAAGTTCCAAATGCATTTTAATGAAGTTACACTCATTCGAACATAATGGAATTGGCATGAATGTATGAAATATATACTAAAATATGCATTCTGTACAATCTGTGATGCAAAGAATTTTTATTATTAAGTTACAGGGCCACACAAAAGTATTCCACTACATAATGCTATACGGGGAAACATTGTTTGGGGCGTGTTTTAATTATATTCAACTATTTCACATTTTATGAATAAGATATTGAGGTGTAGTAAAAATTACTTCCTGCATATTTACAGCCTACTATACAGTATCCGGAGTACGCTCTACTATATCAGCAAGATCTGAATATTTTTAAAACTTCGTTATCATACGAACGCACCTCATTTGCTACGTTCATGTGCAATTTCCAACTTTTTTGCTCTTATACTAGAAGAAGAGAGCTCATGACAATTTCAATGGTCTTTTGACACAAACACACATTGCTTCCCTTTTCTCATCTCATCCTATAGGGTATGTACTGACATAGGAACTACTTATTCTCCTTCAGACATAACACTCAATCTACTACTTTCTCTTACTCTGTTGTATTGACACACAATGAGGGAGAGATAGAAAGATGGATTCAATGTCTTTTACACACATTGCTTCCCTTTCCATCCTCATCTCATCCTATGGACTCTCCTTTACACACTCTCTCTATATATACTATGTATGATTTAAATACTCTAGATTTAGGACGTTTTCCATATTATCAAAATTGGACGGTAGAAACTTTGTTAGAGTAATGCGCGTATTCAGAGCAAACGTCCGCAAACTTATGAAAGCTGTTCTGCAAACGGGGGTGTTTACGGAAGATAGGGGGAAAGAATTCGAAGACGCGATTCTTGACAAACATCTTTCCCCTTCCGCAACTGATGACGTCGCCTACAATAGACCCCTTGCATTGGCGTCACAGCAACGGCTGTTCCTCTAATTTGGTGCACATCTGGAGCCCAAACAAAACATCATAACTCCCTGTTTGTCGTTTAAAGCACCTGTAGTCTTATTGTTTAATTTTTATTTTTCTTACTCTTGCAATATTTTTCTAAGTACTTAAAAAATGAAGCTCAAATAACTATTTTTGTAAATTTGAAAATATCACATTTGTCTTTTGTTTGGGCGCCAGATGAAGCATGTGACGTCACGTGCAAGGGGTCTATTGTAGAATAACAGAATCGATTTTTAATCGAATGTTAGAATGTTTTAACCAATGAAAAGACGTCAATTTTTAAAGGAACAAAATATGTTTTGAATAATTGTTCATATGCTCTATGGTATCTTATCAGTGACTCATCGTGTCTGTCTTTTAGAACTCGGACTAGCAGGCCAGTTGAAATATATTTCTTTTAAATGTGCAATTTAAAAATAGTTAAAATCTAAGAATTATTTAAATAACAAGCTCAAATTACATATTAATATTTTAATTGCTTTTAGGATATTCCCCCGGAGCAATGAGCTCCCTCACGGAAGATTTGAGATTTTGTATTTTCAATGGTAAAAAAGTGCACCCCCCCCCCCGGAGCCACAGATATCCGATATGGAGAGAAATGTCTAGAACCTGGATTTAGTTGATCAGTTGAAGAAGAACATTTCATTTTAATGTTAGATTTAAAAATATTTAAAATCCAAGAATTTTTTAAATAACAAGGTCATATTGCATATTAATATTTTAATTGCTCTATGACATCCCCTCTCCCGGAGCAACGAGTTTCTCCACGGAAGATTTGAGATTTTGTTTGCCCTGCCAAAAAATCCCCCCCCCCCCCCTCAGAGCCACAGATATCCCTCCTGGAAAAAAAAGTCTAAAACTCAGATTTAGCTGATCAGTTGACGATGAATAATTTTTTTAAATGTTAGATTGAAAAATATTTGAAATTCGAGGAATATTTTAATAAGTCTTATATTGCATATTAATATTTTTATTGCTCTAGCTCATTCCCTTTAATGTATCATCTATTTTCTTATCAACAAAAAATACAACAATGTAAAATTATGGAACGGTGGTAACATTTTAATTTCAATTTTAGGCTTTTCTATGACGATATTTTTTCACAGAATTAAATACATTAAAAAATAAATAAATAAAACCCAGATTAATATATTAGTAAGAATAGATTAGTACATTGCAATTTCCAAAAAAGCAATCAGATGCAGTATTGATTTCAGGCGATGGCACCCCCCCCCCGGAAGATTTGAGTTTTTGTATTTTCAATGGTAAAGGAGTGCAGGAATAGGAAGTGATTAGTGGAGGGACCATTCCCCCAGAGCAATGATCGCCCCGGAAGATTTAAGATTTTGTGTTTTCATGAGTAAAAAAGTGCAATTATCTCCCTCCCCCCCCCCCCCCCCGCGGAAGGTTTGAGATTTTGTATTTTCAACGGTAAAGGAGTGCAGAAACAGGAAGTGATTTATAATTTTATAACAAATTAAGGGAAACACTAATTAAAATAAAATTCTTTTGTGCTATCTGTAGAATATTTAAACATTAAATTTCTTGATAACATATTTATCAATGTCTCTTTATTAGTGTATTTATAAACATAATTAACAATCTTGGAAAGCTCAGAACTTTAATCAAATTGTTTATGCTAGAGAAAAAAATTATCTAAGTCTAAAAAACTGCTATAATTAATATAGTAAGCTTGTAGTATAAACCTATAAAAAGTTCATTTCAATTGATAATATTTATATTAAAATATTTAAAGTTGGTAATTTCTTGCATGCATTAATATATTTGAGAAATGTATTATGCAGAAGGATATATATATAAGTCCAACAAGTACAAAAAAAAAAATAAATATCAATTAAGATGTTAATATTATTTAATCCGAAATATTAAAGTCATTTTACTTAAACCCTTAAATTTGTTAACACACATCATTAAATAGCTTTCAGGTAATTAGATTTTTTTCGGTTGGAAAATAATTTTTGTTACCTGCAAACTGAGTAATGTTTATTATTACTTCATACTCACTTATCACTTTATTATCACTTTATAGACTCTTACATGTAATGTAAAGAGATTTATGCCCCCCCCCCCTTAAACCAAATAAGTAATAATATTTAACCTAAATGAATTAAATACTTTCACATAATCAATATTCATTCATACATCTAACATACACTCAACCAGTCACAATGTGAAATGTTTTCAGTTTATTATTATTATTATTGACATGTTGTATTATACTAGAAAAAAAAAAAAAAATTCAAGATATTTATAGATGTTAAAATATAATTTCAAGAATTATGATTTATTATTTTTTAAATAGTTCATACTATGTAATCAGATGCATTTTTACTTCTTCATTGCACAGATAAACTTTAAAAAAGAAAATCTCGACAACAAACAGAGTTTAATTAATAAAAGTAACTTTTCGAATTATTAACTTTTCAAAATTTATTTCCTAAGTGTGCACTTAAAATTTGTTTCAAAGTTGAGATCAAATTAATATGCTACATCTAATCAAAAATCAATTATTCGTGAATCACAGAAATTCTCTAATTGCTCACTTGCAGAAAAAGAAGGATTTTTTTTCTTTTAAATACAGCAATTGATGTGCCAGCTTTTTTAAATTATTAGGCATTATGAAATCTAATTATTGGGGATTAATCGTGAAAAGAGCAAAACTTTATTATTAAATTTTGAGAAACTGTATAAATATCAATTTTACCAAAAGTAAACAAATATTTTTCAATAGATGCGATAACATTTTGCTTTTACGAGATAAAATTCAAAACTGTCAACATCAGATTTCTATTAGTATATCTTATTTTGGTAATAACTAAAGAAGTAAAATAAAGGTTTTATAGCAGTACTCAAAAAGTGTTAAGAAATGATTATATATATAAAAACCCCTCCGTTTATGACGATTCCGGGGACAACCCATCCACGAGAAAAAGAAACTTATTGCAACTGCGTCCACGTTAGGCTTAACTGTTCCGAGCTGTTCACAAATATTCTAATTGTTCAACTTATGAAAATATACATGTGAAAGATTTATTCATTACTCACTTTCTTTAAAACCTACAAAAACTATTTAATTATAATTTTTAAGTTCTAAATAAAACAACCAGTTATTACGGAAAAACAAACCAAACAAACAATGTAAGCAAATCAATACTGTTGCCATTCAAGAATGACAAATTCCGTGATTGAATCTTTAGAATGACTCCTTTGTAACATCACGACTCAGGAATGATCGGGCGCGTTCGGGATCTATGCGCGCACGCTCAGGAGTCAGGTACGTGGAGTGGATCTTACAGCGGAATAGTACTCGGTAAAAACTCCTGAGCTTGGGCGCGAAGCGCATGTATCTCCCGAACACGTTCATTGTTTACTCTTTATTGTTGACATTTGTTTTCGATCTTATAGAGTGTTTTCTTTTAAGTATTAGCTAAAAAATGGGCCAAAATAGGAAATTTTTTTATACATTTTAGATATTTATATTATTTTCTCTCAGTATTTCTCGATATTTTTTGGCTGTAGTTTCACAATATAATCTTTTAAAATTGATTTTTTTTGCCTTACTTTATTCTTTTAAAATTTATGTATTTATGATTTGTTCATTACAAACCTCATCATTCACCAGACAGTTTTGTTATAGTTTTAAATGCAAATTTCTGTTAAAATTTTCTTTTTTTTTTTTATAGATTTTTTTCTCCATGTTTAATCGCTGTATTTTTAAAAATTGTTTAAGCCTAAAGTGGCTGATTGACCACAGTTGTAATTTTTTATCATCCTTTTAAAAATGCAAACACGTCATTTTGACAGGCTGTCTTCTAGTTTATAATAATACAATATATCAAACAATAACAAAAATCCATCCACATACGAAGTTTAACGACCCATTCTTCACGTCTCTTAACTTGAAAGTACAAACAGCCAAAAAAAAAAAAAAAAAAAAATTTCAAAATAACTCTTATAAAAGAAAATATCTAATGTTTAGCTAAAAAAAAATTTTAATGCCATACCAAAAAACTTTCCCCTTCAAAAAAAAAAAAAAAAAAAAAAAAAAAAAAAAAATCCTCAGACAACTTAGAATCTAATCGAGTCTTACAATTCCAGATCCAAAAAGCATGAAGACAATTTAACAGAGGGCATTAAAATGGTTAGCATTTTAAATTAAGCTCAAACTAATTCCAAAATTATATAACACCAGAAATTAAGTATAAACTACTTTAAAATATAAAACATAAAATTAAGTTTAAACTATTTCAAATTATATAACATTAAATAAAAATAAATTTGAAAAATGCCATAATGAGGTTTAACTAAATCCTACTTTAATTACATAGGGATAAAAATGACATGTGAAGATTTATACCTTGCACATAATATTCAAAAGATTTTAAAATAAACCTCTTAAAAATTTAGGCAAAAATTAAACATGTTTTATAATCAAAAATTTCAAAAATCTTTTTCAATATAAAGTTCAAAAGAAATTAACTGTAAATCAAAAATGTATAACAAGATCTAAAAAATAATGGCTATACTTTCAAGTATTTGAAGAAAAAGGCATGATACTTTATCATGAGCTTATGAAGAACAGCTCAAATTCATTAAAGATCCTTTAGAAGCAATTACTTAGCAAAAATATGAACTTTATTACATATTCAAAATAGATTATCAGGGCAAAAATTCAATATTTTATTATAAAACAGTATCTTTAATATTGATAAACAAAACAGTAGAAAAACACAATATATTACTGAATAATAAATTCTTCAAATCAACTAATCCTCCATATAGCCTCATACAAGACTATTTAAATGAGTATAGTTAATTATTAAAAAAAATATATGAATTCAGCAATATTTTAAAATAAAACAGTACATAATAAGCTTTTAATTGAAAATCTTGACCCCTATTTAAAACATTAAACTGATTTGTAAGCAAATTTATGAAATATGATCAGACCTGAACTTTATAAAATTTAAACTATCAAGATTCAGGTAATTGAGGGTAAAGCACGGTAAAACCCCACAAACTTCTGAAATAGCTGATAGTAAATACATTGAACTGTAAAGAAAATCAGTTTAAAAAAAAATATATTATCTAGACGAACATATTATAAAAGTTAAGCCATATTTATAAAATTTAAGGGTCAGGATATAGCATTTAAGAAATTAACTGTAAATGAAAATAATAGAACTTAATAAAACCAAGTTATCCATGTCAGGCAAAAATTGGGCAAACTTTAATACCCCGGAACATACGTTCCAAACCTGACAAAAATTAACTATTCAAAAATACAGAAAATGCTTTAAAAGATTATGATTTCGCCCTGATTTTAAAGTTAAGTTTATTTTTTAATGTTAAGTTTAAATACTTATTTATTAAAGTTTAAAATATTCAAAATTGCTCAAAAAGTCACAGTAAAAATTTAAACTAAGCCTCATTAAACTTCATTCATTAATGATTCAAAAGATCAAAATACAAGATAAACTCCAAACAGGACAGACCAAAATCAAAAATTTCATATTTAAAAAAAAAAAATTTGCATAACAATGTATATATATTTCAAAATTTACACAACAAATATATATACTGAAAAAGATGCAAAGTTCTGACTGCAGCTACACTTGATGGAGCACACTAAACTCTTCAAAAGTTTCTTGAAAATTTTACAGCATTGATATCACGACGCAGGGCTGAAAAGTCATTTCCAGTAGAGACCACCAAAAGCAGAAAAACTCAAGTCCTCAGCAAGCATGTCATTGACCTCAGGTGGCAAGTTCTTGGCACCAGTCATAAAAAAAAAAAAAAAAAAAAAAAAAAAAAAACTGCATTCACAATGACAGTTCAAAAATCCACTTTTGGAGATTTAGATAAGTCAAGCCTCTCAAAAACACCGGCAATAGTTGAAGACGAGTCCAGGCTTACTATCACACAAAAGTTCCAGACTGAAGTCACACCAAGAAAAAGTTAAATCTTGTTTCAAGAATATCAAACTGCAATGATATCACTGCAATGTACCAACAAGAATATCAAAATGCAATGGCCCAGTACGCGGACCACTGCCAAAAACCACCTTCAACAGGCATAATTCTTTTAAAGATGACTTAAAAATTCTTACGAATATCATCTTTTATCACAACCAACATGGCAGACTCCAAAATCTTGAACCTCCATCTATGTAACTGTACCAGGAACTCGAGGCTAGCAATCGCCAAAAATGACTTGAATTCTTGAATAAATGTCATTTTTCGTCACAAGCATCAAAAACTTTATTGGCTGACATCTCCTTCAGCAAAAATGCACCAGGCATCAGGAAGGCCAGCATCTCCATCAGGTAAATAGAAGTAAGAAGTGTATGCCATGAAGCCAGAAAATTTTTAAATTTAATTTTATCTCAAAATTACAAAAAAAAATTTCTAAATTGCAAAAAAATTTATATATATATCAAAAATTTATTAATTTTTCCTTAAATTTAAATAAAATTCCTTAAACTTTCAAAAATTACATTAAATTTACAAAAAAAAATTTAAGGTAACAAAAGTGAGTTAAATTTTTCACCTAAGTTTAAAAAAATTCAAAAATTACTATATCGTTTTAAAAATATTTGTTAAATTTAAATAAAGCTTATGCAATTTATTTAAAAACCAAATAAAAGTAATTTTTTAACTATGAAATTTAATTAAAAAACTGAACAAAATATAATAAATTAACTGCCCCCCCATCGCAAAGCATCGCTAAATGTCGATGGAAGCAGCGTTTACTACGATATCGCCGGACCGTTAAGGGTTAAAAAATGGCAAATACAAACATAAACTAAAGTTTAAGAAACAAATATCTATTAAAAACTTATTTATAAAATGAAAGAAAAATGCTAGGTTTAAATTACATTTAACTATTACAAATTAATTTCTATTTTAAAAAAAATTTATAACTCATTAATATATTAAATTAATAAAAGAAAATCAGGTTAGGGACGAGCCCATAACCTTGACGGATTTAAATTTTGAATATTAAAGATTAGCAGAGATTAAAATTAATTAGCACAATGGAAGCTTTTGCTTTTAGTCGCTAAACCTGTAAAAAGGTTAAAGTCTAGAAAATTAAATAACTGAAATACTGTATGTTGATGAAATAAATACAAATAAGTTAAAAACAAACTAACTTTTATTTAAAAGAAAATAAAGATAAAAGCAATATAATTAACAAAAGTATTTATATCTATTAAACAATTAAAACGGAAAACTAAATATAAACAGACTTCATGGCAAAACAACTGTGATGTAATGAGCTGACGATCCGAAGTATATTTTAGCTTATCTATCCACAAACATGGTAAGGGCATTCCTGGAGAAACTTCATTTAAAATAAACATCACTATCGTCACAATAGAGCTCATCAGTGTGACGTCATAGACAACTCAACCCCGCATTTCCATGGTAACTGGGTCAATACAAACTGAGAGAGTTTAGAGTGTGGTAGAGATGCACTATATACCATCAAAAAGGCTTTCAATATGAAATCAGATATCGTTCAAAGGCTGAATTCATTGAACTGGATGAAGTTTTAAAAGCGATCCGCAAGTGTTTGGGCCGAATTGTAACTTTTTTAAATCAGTTTCAGGGTTGAATTTTTAGCTTCACGGTAAAACAACACCTTTCAACTCTATCGTTTCTGAACTCTGTGGTTTGTTTTGACCCAATTTCTGGAGTTGTGACGTCACCACTGATGAACTCTATTCTTTCTTCAAAAACGATAGCCGGTCTCAAAAACAAACAGAGACGAAGCGGGTGGCTGACTTAAGTCCAGCATTGAAAACCACTTCCTACCAGCTGCTAGCTATCTTGAACATCGGGAGAGGAAAGGTGACGAAATACTGCAAAGACGGTCTCTAGGATAAGTTAGTGACAAACATTTAACAAAACTAAAGAACGGCACTTTGACAACCACATAAATGAAACGAAAACTAAAAGTTAAATCATAATCATCAAACTGAACAAGACGAACGTAAACACTTCATACTGGAACATTAAGACAAGGATCTAAGCTATTGTCAAAGTATTTATACTAGAAGGGAAACGAAAAGAAACTTATTACGCATGCAAAAGGGCAGGTGAAGCGATGGTCAAATGGGAAACCATCATGACGAAACGTCATACCGGAAATGGGCGGTAGACAAATGACGTCACCTTGTGACTGTCGAGAAACACGTCATTACAGCTTCCGATTGCATACGAAGACGACGGGAAAACAATGAAAAATAAACCGGGAGATTTGAAGTTAAAGTGTTGGAAATAAATATAAGGTAAGTTAAATAACTATTGTTCATATGAATGAGAACTTTAATAAAAGATATTAATAAAGTTAACCAGATTTAATAAAAGGAAACTTGTTAAACGAAAAAGTAAAAGTGGTATTTGAATGAAAAGGTAAATAATAGACTGTAAAAGTTATAATAAATGAATAAACTTTAAAATAGGATGAATGCAATTAGGTTAGTGTAAATAAAGATAGATTGACTATAGAAATGGAGATATGGCCGGAAAGTGGCAAGAACAGGGTGACATTTCCTGTCAGTTTGGCATCCTTTGCTATTGGCGCAGCCTGTTCAAGTCACTCTTGCTTGAAGTTCAAGTCACTTTGTACCAGAATCGGAATCGTTTGCAAAAAAGCTAACAGATGGCAGCACACAACAATTCTGACTCGATTAAAAAGAGTAGAAACATAGATATATATATATATATATATATTTTTTTATGAATACAGCAATGGTCTTATGTGCAAAATATTTATTCCTAAGAAATATTTCTCATAAAGCAATGAAAAGCAATTTCAAAAAATGTTTTTTTTTTTTTTTTTTAATTGAATACACTTGAAAGAAAAAAAAGTTTCAAGCTCAATGTGTTTCTATAAATAAAATGTCTTTGGTTCAGTCAGCTGTGGTTCGTTTGAAGTGTTTTTTCGTTACGATTCTCTTTCTGTGTGTTTTTTATTCAAATTTAACCACCGAAACTCGAGATTTAAGAAGGAAATTCAAATTTAAATTAAAATTGTTTCGAGATCGCAGCAGCACTTTTTCCCTTGCCAAAAGCAAACGATTTTAATGCCCTGAAAACATTTGGATTTTTAGAATCCGTGTCAATCGAATTATTTGTATTGTATTTTATTTTTTGGTACTTAAAAAAAAAGTTACAAAAATAAAAAATTGTCTCTTTTCTAAAATTTGAAACAGAATGAAAACAATGAAATTCTTTAAAATTTTTTTAAAAACTAAAAAGTCTTGTTAACTGAAATTTTTTGCTTAATTATCTTTCATCGAGATCTAAGCTTTGATTTATAAAGATTCATCATGTTTAAATGTGTGAAAGGTTTAAATGAAAAAGCGTTCTTTTTGAGTTTTTGTATACCTTTTTTCCCTTGTCCATAGAAAAGCATGGGATTTTGGAGAATATAAACAAACTTTGGCAATGCTTATTTTTAACTAAATTAGGACTTTTTTCTCAATCTTTTACATTTTTCTAATATTTTAAACCTTTAGCTTCTCTCTGCCATCTCTTATGCTATTCTAGGATAATTATAAGTACATTTAAAACATTCTTTAAAATGTTCTTATTGAATTTTGGAATGTTTGGTTTTCCTGTATGCTTTCTTGATTAATTTCTTCTGATAGGTTCGATTGACTACCTTTATTAGAGAGTGTAAATTTTTGACATCATCAACTTTTCTGATAATCTGATTGGTAAACAAGCTTAATTTTCCAACACCCAACATTATTATATTTCTTAAAAACTAGCCGCCTATGGAGGCCAGTTTGGTCTCCATTAAAAGTATTCTATGCATTCCATCATGTTATTTTTACTCTTAATTTAATTTACTTCTTCAATCATTATCCAAATCGGAAGATTCCGAGCAGAGAAACTGTTTGCAATCATGGTAGCATTTCATAATTCATTATTTCACAATTTAATAATGAAAAAGCATGCTTTTTTTCATTAATTTAGTTTCTGAGTTCATAAATATGACAATAAAGAAACATGAATTCAAACTGTAAACAACGCCGGAATTTTACCTAGTATGATGTCTTAAGACATAACAAAATTGTCACGTCATTATCTACAATGATGTCATAAAAAAATTGTCCATTTATTGTTGAAAAACTTGCTTTACGAACCTCCATGATTATTTTTTTCCCGTTTGTGATTGAATGAATCTTTTATGGCTAATTTATTTTTTAGGAATGCGATATTAAACTATGAATGTCAATTTAAATTCAGTGGGTGTTATCTCAAAATATACATACTTTTTTTAAAAGTCTAAATTAGAAACAATGCTTTTATGTTGCAATAAATTTTGGTTAAGTATTATTATTAATACTATTAATTATTTATGTATGTGATTGTGCATATGAAAAAATAAAAAGGTTGCGAGAAAAGATTTTGTCAAGTTTCTTTTCTCGCCAAGCACTCACTTTCTTTTGCCAATTACCTATGCTGGAAAAATACATTTAGTATTGTATTTTAAATGAGATGAATGAATCTGATATACAGTAGACTCCCTCAAATCCGCACAGCTTGGGACCAGAGGTTGTGCGGATTTTAGAATTTTGCGGATTTCTGATCATTTCATTGTTTACATTTTTTAATTAGTAATTTGAGAGCAATTGGAACTGTAATGAATGCTTACAATATAATAAAATATTAAAATAAGTAATAAGCTAAAATAATAAAAATTTAGACAATTTTTAAAATGATTAGAGTACTAATAGCAAAGGTCAAGTTAATAACCAGTAATGTATGATTAAATATTCATTATAAAGATGAAATGTATTTTTCCAAAATTATTCAACAAAACTTGCCTCATAAAAGTACATTACTAATTCACATCAAAATCGTAAAATAAGGATTTTTTCTTTTTCAAGTTTAGCCTGGCTAACCAAAAAATCTTGATTAATGCATAAATATATTTGATGAGAAAATTCTAATTACTAGTGATATCAGCAATATTTTGAATTTTTTCCAAAAAAATTTATTCTTCTTCATGAAAAAAACATGAATAGAGTATTATTAAGAAAATTACAAATTAAAAAACATCTGGAATTGATGCAAAATTAAAAAAATTAAATTTTGTCCCAATATCTGAACTGAAAGTTTCATTGTTTACATCCATAAAATATATGCGGATTTTAGAGAGTTGCGGATTTCTGGTTTGCGGATTTGAGGGAGTCTACTGTACATATTTTTATAATCTGTGTTATAAATAAAAGTTATGTATTTTAAATGAAATAAGTTATAGTTTCATGTTTAAAGTGAAACTGGCGTATGGCATAAAATTTGGCAAACCTGCACTCGGCTAGCATAAAAGCACCAAAATGGCAATCATGCATATAAAAATGTGAAGTCGGGAGACCTGGGATAATATAGATTGGCGACTTATCACCTGCGCTGGCTGACATGAAATTGGCTGCTTAGCATATAAAGAGTGAAGTGGGTAAGCCCGGAAGTGTTGACAGTCACATGACTTAGGCTTTTATTACATAGAGGACTAGCAGCCCACCCTCACTTTGCTACGGGAACAGCAAGTCGCCCAGTCCCGTGCTACTACTGACACTGCAAATTGTTACTACTACTTCATTCCATTAAATTTAACTACTAAAAACCCTCCTTTTAGATAGTTGGGTAAAAAGTAGCCTATATGTTAAACAAAATCTTGGATACCTTCATACAAAATTTCATAAAAATCGATCCATCCGTTCATGAGTTATAAATGGTATAAAGAACCAGACTTTGTTTTATGTATATAGATTATAATCAATAGTATTTGCAGCAGATGCAATGAAACGTAATTTTAAGGTCATTTTTCTACACCTTGGGTTACATTATTGGTATTTTAGTAAGGACCCCCCCTTTTTTTTAAAATATAATAAAGCATATGTTTACCAGAAACAGTGTAGCTTTCCAACGGTGAAAGAATTTTTCAAATCCATCAAGTAGTTTCGGAGCCTATTCATTTCAAACAAACAAACAAACAAATCTTTCCTCTTTATAATATTAGTATAGATTAACTAAACTTACTTTTTACACCTAATGTGTAAAACTTGGCAAGTATGAGCATCGCACCTTATTACTTCCAGATATCACTTTTTGGACGCTCTCTAAGATAAAAATGCTGATCTAAGTGCAGTTGTCATGTGTTGTGGTTTTAGCTAACAAGTTTGGAAAGCCGCTTCCTTTAATCTAATGAATTTTAATGCTTTTTGTTTTAACCAAAATGTGTCATGTCACATTTCTTCCTACCTCCTCGACACACACTTTTGCAAAATCCTGACACCCCCCCCCCCCTTCTCCAAGCGTAACATCATTTGTGGACGTCCCCTTGGGTTTTCTCAGGGTTGCCACTCTAATCTAGAAAAAAAAATTCCCTGCATTTTCCCTGTACTGCAACACATTTATTCTGTTGGGCGTGCAAAAATATATGCGTGTTTGTAGGCTAATTAGACATCTTATAATTTATAATTACCCAATTAATTGAACAAATATATATTATATGATATGAGCAAATGAAAAAACCCTTTAAATTGGTTACACTTATTATTGAATACCACATTTTATATTAAGAATAATAAAAACAGTAAAGCGATACTCAAACATTCTGCTAAAAAATACTTTTGGAAATGAATGTTAAAATATCTAAAAACTTTGTACCTAATAATTTAAAGAATATAACATTTTAAAGAATCTCACCTAAAAAATCAATTATCTTGAACATAATATCACAAAAATTGCAGAAATAGAAAAGAAAAGAGGAAATGCTACTTACTTTATGCATTCAAAATAATATTTATATTAAAATACAGGACACATAAAATATAGGATGACTTTGATAGACAAAACTGATTTATTTTTTATCTTAAAAAATATCATAAGATCAGGGCTAGAAAAATTTGAAAAAAATTACATGCCCAGTCGGGCATGTGGTAGGGAAAAATAGATGCCCGAATAAAAAATTTACATGCCCAACTTTTTTGTACTTCTAAGTTTTATGATTGTAACTTTAAAGCTGGTATTTTTTATGTATCATAGTCCATAAAATCATAAAAATATAGCGTACATTATGCGAGCCGCCATTGCTGCGCGGGTAAATATGTTGCTCCATAACTTTTGAAAACCGTTATTAAAGAATCACTGGTACATCGGCGATCACGGCACTTAGTTACGTGAGTGACGTTCTATCCTGGCAGCCAATGCGGTAGCGGCTACTGGAGAGTCTTTCTCTGCCGTTCCATCGGAGAAAAGGTGTGTACGCGCAACGGATGTGCGCAGCAAAGGCTATGCTCCTCTTCTATTTTCACTTGTTTTGACGAAAGCTCAGTCGTATTCCGGCGCTGACCGATTGTATTGTAAATAAAATGTCTACTTTTCGTAAGGCGTCCATTCATTTACGAAGTTTGATCATTCTTCTTCATGATTTAGCTTATGTCAACCTATTTAAATTTAAATGTGGTACTTTCAAAAATACATGCCCGTTCGGGCATGTTGATAAAAATAATACATGCCCGATCGATAATTTTACATGCCCCGGGCATGTCGGGCAATAGATTTTTCGAGCCCTGCATAAGATAATATTTGGCTTTCAAAATGAAAGTCGAAAAAAAAAAAAAAATTATGTTTGGAATACTAGGGGAAAAAAATTCCCTGCATTTTCCAAATTTTTTTAAAAATTCCCTGGATTTTCCCTGTTTTGGGAGGGGATTTTAAAATTCCCTGTATTTTCCCGGTTTTCCAGGTGACGTGGCAACCCTGTTTCTTTAGTAAAATTTTACTGTTTTAGGCACGTCTGGAGATGAGAAAAACAAAAAAAAAAAACAACAGTTTTGCTTTTGAACACTATTTAATTCCTAATAACATTTACAATTTGTTTTTTGTACAGCTTTTGGTAAAACAAAAAAGGAAAAAGTTTTTTCATTTTTTTTTTTTTTTTACAGTTTGTTGGAAAAAAACATAATCCAACACCTTGTAGAATTGTTTTGTAAAAAACATCATAGAATCTGTTTTTCTTTGTTCTGTGTTTGGGAAAAAAAAAAAAAAAAAAAAAAAAAAAAACAGAAGAAAGATATCAAAAATGGAAGAGACGGAGGGGGGGGGGGGGTTCCATATCCTGTTTCAATTAGTACAACGGGCAAAGGAATGTAAAATGGCACCAACAGGTTGTTTTAGCAAATTTTTCAAGATGGTGTAAATTTTTAAGTTAGAAATGCTACATACATGTAATTATATATACAAATACAGTTGAACCTCTCTAATCCGGCATTCTATAAACCGGAAAACTCTATTATCTGGCACATTTCTCCCTGGGTTTTTTTTCCTCCGTTATGTATTTAATCATATATATACATATATCCTCCCATTTTATGTTTTCCTACGTTTATTTATTTTATGTCTGCGAAATGTGCTGGAATCGTTATAAAATATAAAATTTTGCGCTTTAACACTTTTGCAGTGGAAGCCCGAAAATTTAGCAGGACTCAGAATACCGGAAACGGCTGCATTTTAAAAATTTGTTGCTAACATTCTTCTCCTTCGCCTTTGTATGCCCAATTATCAGCAACACAATGTGTGGGTAATTACTTCCTAATGTGAAACCTTTAATTGCTCAGACATTCCTCCTAAAGTTTATCTTCAATTCAGGTGTCTTGTACAAAGGGGAAATCTCGTGGGGATGTAGTGGAAATGTTACAGTAAACTGTGTGAAAGATTTCTGTAGTCTTCAGGGATTCTTTTTTTATTGGGTGATAATTCCCTGAGAAATTCACCACCCCTTGATTGCAACAAATCTAGCATCAATCACTTATTCAACGACAATAGAAAGATGTTGGGAATAAGACGCTAAAGAGAGAGCTTTTATCCCCGATTTGAATAACCTTCCCCGTATCTGATCTGTTAGCTATGCCAGGAGAAATTCTTCACCTCGGGTCAAGGTCAAGTCGATGCTGGCACGCACTCTGGATGGTTATGTACCAACAGACGTTTATATTATAAGTAATTTTCTTTTTATTTCATTTAGTTTTTCAATCATAAATTTTCGTTAATCGATTTGGATGACGATTTACTTTATTTGCTGCAAACAAACTTAATACTTTTTTCAGAAATCCGTTTCTCATAAATACAAAACGTATATTGCTTTATTTCTTGCATTGAATAGTTTTTTTAAATCAATTTATATAATGCTCCTGACGATAACGTTATATTTTTTAAATTTCGTTATTTAATTCCTAAAATACCCCCCCCCCCCCCTTGCCCACAAGAAAGGAAATTGATGAAAATTTATGCAGTATCTTAGAATTTCCGTAATCCGGAAAATTCTGTAATTCGGCATCGCCCGAGTCCCATACATGCCGGATTGGAGAGGTTCAACTGTACTCTTATAAATAATTCCAAATGTTCACTCCCTCAAATCCACAAATCAGAAATCCGCACATATTTTATGGATGTAAACAATGAAACTTTCAGTTTGGATTAACGGGACAAAATTTGATTCTTTTAGTTTTGTAACAATTCCATATATTTTTTAAATTGCAATTTTCTTAACAATACTCTATTCATGTTTTTTTCATGAAGTAAGAATAATTTTTTTTTTGGAAAAAATTCAAAATATTGCTGATATTATTGGTAAATAGAATTTTCTCACCAAATATATTTATGCATTAATCAAGATTTTTTGGTTAGCCAGGCTAAACTTGAAAAAGAAAAAATACTTATTTTATGATTTTGATGTGAATTAGTACTAATGTACTTTTATGAGGCAAGTTTTGTTGAATAATTTTGGGAAAATACATTTAATCTTTATAATGAATATTTAATCATACACTATTGATTATTAACTGGACCTTTGCTATTACTGCTTTAATCATTTTAAAAATTATCTAAATTTTTATTATTTTAGTTTATTACTTATTTTAATATTTTATTATATTGTAAACATTCATTATAGTTCTGATTGCACTGTCAATTGCACTTAAATTACTCTTCTAAAAATGTAAACAAAGCAATGACCAGAAATCTGCAAAACCTCTGGTCCCAAGCTGTGTGGATTTGAGGGAGTCTACTGTATTACCAAAATTTAAAATTCATTGAAACAATATATAAACTGTCAGTATGTATAATGAACAAGAGCCCATTTTGGCAAGGACTTAATTTTATAAATAGACATATAGATGTATAAATGAATATTACATATAAAAAGGATAAAATTAATCCCTTTTTAAAAGTACACATGTCAAAAACCCTGATAACTTTTTTTTTCCAGCATCACCATTACACCTTATTACTTTCAGATATCATTTTTCGGATGATAAGATAAAAATGCTGACCTAAGTGCAATTGTCGTGTCTTGTGGTTTTAGTTAACGAGTTCGGATAGCCGCTCCTTCAATCTAATGAATTTTGGTGCTTTTTTTTTTTTTTTTAACCAGAATGTGTCAGGTCACATTTCTTCCCACCCCAAGCAGTCGTTTTCCATTTCAGTTATTATTGATGATTATCTACGAACTCAATTTAATCTCAATCAAATTTTTATCACTTGCGCTCCATGGCTTATGAGGTCATCATACATAACCAATTATAACAAAATAATATTCAAAATTATTTGTAATCCACTAGCAGCACTGATTAACATCAAATTCCCAATATTTATTCGAAAAAAAAAAAAAAAAAAAAAAAAAAAAAACTTTCGCCATATAAACTGGAAGTAGGATATGGAAATCTTTTCCCTAAAATGGAAGGGGGAGGGAGGAAAGAGAAGTAGTCGCCACTTCCACAGCTTCTGTCTGTCTGTCTGTGAGTCGATTTTATATATCAAAAATTGTTCGAGAGATGAGATATCAATCTACGGAGCCATTTATCGTGACTATCACTTTCCTAGAACCTGAAAATAAAAAACAAACAAGACTTATTAAAAATAAAAATATATAGAATATATATATACTAATAAAAGAATAAACTGCTCTGTTTATGTGTGTGTGTCTGCGATGGCCAGAGAAATCTATGGCACGTACGAGGCTCAAAAATTTTTTGAGAATAGCTCAAAATCTGCTCTGATGTACCTGATATTCAGAATTTCAAAATTCTAATTATTAACTGAGTAATTAATTAAAATCCAGAGCTCAGTCACATAAAAAAAATTGTTTTTTTTTTTTTTCCTTTTTCTTTTTGTTTGCTTATGTTTTGTTGGTTGCATAAAACTTTTGCAGAAATAATTAAAAAAGTCGGGATAGAATTAAAGAAACTAATTACAAGTGACTTTTTTTTCTAAAGACCTTTAAAATTCATAGACCGGCAAACTGTCAATTTAATTAAGGATTTTTAATCATTGCTGCTTTTTTAATGTCAGATTGTTGGTACTTCGAACACTAGAATGTATGTGTGGTTAGTTGTGTTGCCAAAAAAAAATATATATATATATATATGAAGCTTTTCTAAGAGTTTTTTTAATCATTGATTAAATTTAATATATTCTATTTAATTTAAAATTTCATTATATCTTTAATTTTTTTAAAAATAAAATGGTTGTTTGGCATCAATTGTTCAAATTGGCAGATGATTCATACACTATAATAAATTATCAAATAGCAAAGTAAATTATATAACAGAAATTGTCAATAAAAGAATAGTTGCAAAACTGGTTACAATGATAATAGATAGGCTTATTAACACATAACCTGACCCCCCCCCCCCAAAAAAAAAAATAAAATAAAATAAAAAAAAATCAGATCATGCTCCGATTCAATCAAGACAAAAATTCCATGAGCCCGAATTTAAACATTCAGTTTGAAAAAGAAAAAAAAAAAAAAAAAAAAAACACTATAGATTTGATAAGTGATTTGAACAAAATCTATATCCTAAAAAAATGTTCAAATGAAACACAACCTGATCCGAAGAAGGATAAATAATTTCTGTGGACATGCAATCCGACCCGAACCTAAAACTTTTCTTTGAAAAAAATACTGAAATATGACTAGAACGAAATCTGAAACTAATAAAAAGATTCCAGAGCTCCTCTGAACCTCCATCTGAACTGAATGTTTCATTGTTTACATCCATAAAATATGAGTGGATTTTAGAGAGTTGTGGATTTTAGGAGTGTGGATTTGAGGGAGTCTACTGTATATCTTCTGATAACAAATCAAGACATATTTAAGTGTGTTGCATTGTGCTGGTAATAATTTAAATAACATTTTATCTAACAGGGGTAGAGAGATGGAATGGGGGGTGAGGGTATTTTAACATAAAAAAGTTCAAATCACCACAACAAAAACAAAGATGACATTTGATTTTGTCAAACAGTTTAGAAAAGACTGCTTAAAAAAGACTGAAAGTTAAAAAAAAATAGGTTCTACTCTGTTATCCCATCGACCGATTTCGCCAAATTATACATGTTGACATAATTTTTTATTTTAAATAACAAACAAACAAATAATTAGTAAAATATTAATAAAAATATAAATAAAAACTCGTAACTAAAATCACTTAATGACATTTTAAACATGTGTATCGTATTTAATGTCATTAGATGTGACATTCACGATCAACCTTTATTGGGATTTAATCTTGTAATTTGGCGATAGAATTTTGGTCGATGGGATAACAGAGTCGTACCAAAAATTAATACCATAATTTCGGGTATATAAGCTGCGGATCGAACCATTCTTTTTGGACCCAGAAATCTTATTTACTGATTGAAAACAAATATTTACGTCGATCTAAGTAGTTACATTTGTTTCTTAAAAAATTGTGGGTGGAAAAAGAATAGTTTGATCTGCGGTTATACACCCGAAATTATGGTATATCTTTTGCAGGGTTCCCAGCAAAACATTACGGGCAAATTCCCTGATTTTCCATGACCAAATCTCAAAAAATTCCATGACTTTCCCTGACCAAATTTAAAAAATGTCTTTAACCAAACGGGAATACAGTGAAATTTGCTACTTATTTTCCCAATCCTTTGTCAAAACTAATTTTTTTTCCCCTTCAGTTGTTCTTCAAACTTCTAGGTTTTTTTTTTCTTTTGAGACTTTTGATGAATTTTGAGAGATTTATTTCCGAGACTACTTGATAACTTTCACGTCATTTTTCATTTATTTCTCCAAGATTTTCCATGACTTTTTAGAAAATCTTTGAAATTTCCATGACTTTCCATGACTACTTTGAAATTCCACGACTTTCCAGATTTTCCCTGACTTTCCATGACTACTTTGAAATTCCACGACTTTCCAGATTTTCCCTGACTTTCCATGACTACTTTGAAATTCCACGACTTTCCAGATTTTCCCTGACTTTCCATGATGCTGGGAACCCTGTTTTGATAACAAATCAAGTCAAGACATTTAAGTATGTTCCATTGTGCTGGTAATAATTTTAAATAACATTTTATCCAACAGGGGTGTAGAGAGAGGGGAGGGGAAAGGGGGGGTATGCATACCTGCCCTGTTCCTGTGTTCGCAGAGCCAAATGCCCTGCCACGATCCCAGGTTGAGCTTTCCTTCTGTGATGGGAACCGTCAGACTGGAACCCAGGAAACATGCCTTTATGTGAGCGGGCTGCAAAACAAACAAACAAGGTCCATTGTTAATAACTGTATATAATAAGCCCTATATATGTTACCAGCCAATCTAGTTAATCCTAACGCCCACTGAATAGACTAGTTTTTCTTAGGCCAAACTGGTTTATCCTAATGCCCACTGTATAGACTAGTTTTTCCTAGGCCAAAACCAGTTTATCCTAATGCCCACTGAATAGACTAGTTTTTCCTAGGCCAAAACCAGTTTATCCTAATGCTCACTGAATAGACTAGTTTTTCCTAGGCCAAAACCAGTTTATCCTAACTCCCACTGAATAGACTAGTTTTTCCTAGGCCAAAACCAGTTTATCCTAATGCCCACTGAATAGACTAGTTTTTCCTAGGCCAAAACCAGTTTATCCTAATGCTCACTGAATAGACTAGTTTTTCCTAGGCCAAAACCAGTTTATCCTAATGCTCACTGAATAGACTAGTTTTTCCTAGGCCAAAACCAGTTTATCCTAACTCCCACTGAATAGACTAGTTTTTCCTAGGCCAAAACCAGTTTATCCTAATGCCCACTGAATAGACTAGTTTTTCCTAGGCCAAAACCAGTTTATCGTAAAGCCCATCGGATAAAATAGTTTTTCCTAGGTCAACCCAGTTTATCCTAACACCCATCAGATAAAATAGTTTTTCCCAGGCCAAACTGGTTTATCCTAACGCCCACTGGATAAAATAGTTTTTCCTAGGCCAAACCAGTTTATCCTAATCCCCATCAGATAAACCAGTTTTTTCCTAAGCCAAACTAATTTGGCCTAATGCTCATAGGAAAAACTAGTTTAGACTGCTATCCATTGGCCTGAACTACTTTATCCTAGGTGAATTCAATTTGGCGTGATTTTATGGCATCCAACAACCACTTAGATAAAACAAGGTCTATTGTTATAATAATAATAATGATATATATTATAACGAAAAGCTAAAAACTTATAAATAAGATGCCACTTTAATAATACAACATTCAAAATTGATCAAAAATGGATGTGTTTCAACTCATTTTTTATCGAGTCCTCTTCAGAATGTTAACAATGAATAGGAAACAAATAACTATTGAATTCAAATTAAACATAATACCCTCTATATTTAAACTAATTTCTAACTCTAAGGACTAATATTATTAAAACATTATTTTAACTTAATATTACATGATTAAGTATACCATTAACCATTCCCTAACAATATTATTTTAACTTATATTAACTCTTAAGACTCTATTCAAATTAAAATTTTTGATATTTTTGTGTCCCTTAAGGTACTACTACTAACAAGGAAGGTCTCCATACGGGCATACCCCGAAAAATCTGAAAAAATTACAGAATGTTCTTCTTGTGTGGATATATACATTTATAAAAAAAATTTTGGCGGAACCTCCATTCAGTACCCGTAAAAAAATAATGAAAATTACGTTATTTGGCAATTTATCGCCGGTTGGCAATGGAATGTAATTTAAAAAAAAAATACTTTGTCAAATACATTTCAAGAAAAAAAAAAGGTTTTTGTTGAACTTGTTTTGATAAGTTTAATTTAAATAACTTTAGTTTTGTAAGTTTTAGTTTGTTTTAAGTATAATTTTGTTATATCGAAATTTATATGTATTTATATTCAAATTTAATCATCAAAATTTGAGATTTAAAACGAAATTTATAATTTAAATTTAATTAAATTTGTTTCAAGCTCAAAGTCCAATTGAGAATTGTCGATTAGATTTTGTTGCTATAGAAACACATGTTTATTTTTGAACACGCTTAAATGTATGAAGATAATTTTTCTCAATATGATTTTTTTTAAGCTATGAAAACATTTTTTCCAGCGATTAATTAAATGACTACTTCAATGAGTAATATATATATATGTAATACAATATGTATATAGATGTATGTAATATACTAAAGTCTCTCATTGTTTATGTTTAAATTCATTAAATGCCATTTACACCCAACAGTTTTGAGTTTCACTATAATCATTTGCTTTTGGCGAGGAAAAGGGCTGCTCTCGCCAAATCGAGTGACTCTTTAGTCTTTTCATGCCAAATATTCGAAAATATTTTATTTTTTTACACAATATCTAATGTGATTCCGCCGCTAATTTTGACGGATCCTTTATTACATACATAAGTACTTTAATTAGTATTTTTTTCATAAAATTCTGGGTATGCCCAGTATGGAGACCTTCCTCGTAAGTCATACCTTACATAATAACAGAGTCTTATAATTACATACGCTATGGATTAAACATGGACCAATCAGAAAACAAATAAAATGTGGACATTGTCATCACTACAAACCTAGTGACAATGGGGTTTAAAGAAAATTGTAGCAGAGGGGAAACTATGCAGTGGAATTGCTGACTTTTTGAAACCCCCCCAATTTAAAAATTACTAGTAAAGAAATAACTTAAATGCCTTGATGTGAGTGGGCTGCAAACAAACAAGGTTTATTGTTATAATAACAGACATGCTACAGGCTCAGCAAGAAAAAAGCTGAACTTTCACGGCCTTACAGATTTTTGGCGAAATCTGCGTTTTTCTGCAATATTTTAACGAAATTAGTGTTTTTCTGCGACCAATTGACGAAAATCGCACTTTTTCTCCCACAACCTTTTTACTGAAATTTGCATTTCTCCAAAATCCTTTAGCGAAATTTGCGCTTTTTCATCAAATTTTGCGTATTTTCCGCGATTTTTCATCAACGTATGCGTATTTTCCGCGATCTTTCGTCAAAATATGGGTATTTTCTGCGATCTTTCGTCAAAATATGCGTATTTTCCGCGATTTTTCGTCAAAATATGCGTATTTTCCGCGATTTTTCGTCAAAATTTGCGTATTTTCCACGATCTTTCGTCAAAATTTGCGTATTTTCCGCGATCTTTCGTCAAAATTAGTGTACTTTTCGTGATATTTCGTCAAAATTTGTGTGTTTTCCGAGATCTTTCGTTAAAATTTCCGTATTTTCTGCGATCTTTCGTCAAAATTTGGGTATTTTCTGCGATCTTTCTACAAAATTGGAGCATTTTCCGCGATCATTCGATAAAATACGATTATTTGACAAAATTAGAGTATTTTTCCACAACATGTTCACAAAAATCGCGTCTTGTTCGTGATCATTTAACAAAAATCGTGTTTTTTCTCGCGATCCTCTGAAGAAAATAGTATTTTTTCTGCGATTTTTTGATGATTTTATAGTTTTTTTTTTTCGATCCTTTGGAGAAATTTGCGTTTTTTCTGCAATACTTTGAAAATTTTTCTTAATTTAGCGTCGTTTGACTCGCATTTTTGTTGTATTTCATCGTTACCCCCCCCCCCCACATATAAATGTCAACAAATTTTAATGCATATTTACATTGATCCCAGGGATAATAAAATTCGTCGCCAAAAAAGCGGAATTCCGCGTTTCCGCGGAAAAGTAGCATGTCTGTAATAATAATATACACAGTAGAACCCTGCTAATTCGGACGCCCCTTAATCCAGATCTCTGCATAATCTGGATCAGTCTGGTCAGTTTCTTTTTTCAAAGTTTGGAAACGATCTGCAAAATTTCGATAACATTAATTCATTTAATTTTCGTATTCTGAAGTCGTTTCTGAAACATTTTTGGTTTGGTTTATTTTTGTCGTCCGATTATCTATGCTAGGGATATAGGACCAGGGAGGGGGGAGGGCCCTTCGTGGGGGTCTTTCTAAGGGAACCTAACCCGTATTTATGCAAGGTTCGAAAAAAACCACGAAAACTCCGAACGGTTAGGCCGACAGCCGTGATTGGGTTTGAACCCAGCAACTGCCGTCTACCAGTTGAGAGGTCAGAACCTCTCGGCCACTGGTGGGGTGAAATATTTTTAGAAGAATACCTTAATCTTTTTCATTTAAACTCCTTGATGTTACCTTTCAAAGAAAAACCATGCATTACTAAGGTTGCTGAGAGTACTTTCTGAAAGTGTCAAAAGAATTTATGGTTTACGAATTGTGATTCCTTGAATAACAAGCAAGCTTGAAACAGAAGACGAGGATGAAAGGGAAATTACACCTGAAGATTTTGTAAGCGTGTTATAAAAAAACTGAGATGTTGATATCACAAAAAATACTGAAGTTTACAGATGATGAAATAAGTTGAAAATGAAGATGATTCATACGAAATGTTATCAGCCATAATGAAGTAACAAATCATTTACAATGGTTTATTTTGAACATCATGTGGAGAGTACACCCAATAAATTAACTATGCTCAAGCAGATGTGCGGCCCGCAAAAGTTATACAAAACTAGAACAGCAGAAGATTTTATAATTACAAAATAGACATTCTTACTGTTTGTAAATATTCAGCATGTTTAATACAAAGGTAATTTTCTGTAAGTATGTATTATTTCATTTTTTTTTCTCATTCTCCAGATAATCTGGATTTTAAATAATCCAGATCGGATCTGGTCCCAATTAATACGAATTATCGGGGTTTTACTGTACTATAAAGAAAAGCTACTGTACTATAAAGAAAAGCTAAGTATTATAAATAATTACTTAGAATATAATAAGAAGATTTTTATTGAAATCTGTGCATTAGTTCTTGAGATACAGCTGTCACGTCGATCGCAAAAAATACTGCACAGCTGCATTCAAAGTTGTGCAATTTACACCAAAGAACAACCCAGCATCATTTAATATAAGGGACTACCTGAATATAAATTTTTATTGATATGCCTGCATTAATTCTTGAGATACAGCTGTTGCTTCAATCATAAAAAATCCTGCACAGTTGTGCCCTCTATTGCACAATTTACACACACACACAGAATTAAAAAAAAAAAAAAAAAAAATCAGAATCAATTTATACCACTTTTTTTCTCAAGAACTACTGAATTGATTTCGGACTGTAGTGTGACAGCAATGCCAGCAACAAGAAGGTTCTTTGTTAATGAAAGGGTAAAAACTAACCCCTTTTTAAAATTTAAATTTCAAAAGTTGAAAGTCCCAGTTATTATTCTTTTAACCTTAATTCTGAAGCTTAAAGTCCTAGAAAAAAAAGAAAAATGACACAAAATTTACAGTCAAGGATCGATTAATCCAGGCACCCATAAGTCACAATTTTTTATAGTTTGTGTTACTTTAGGAATACAAACGGTGAAATAAACAGTTAGGAAAATTTACAAATTCATGATCCAAAAATGATTTTTTTTAAAAATAAATTATAAAAAAATTGAAAAAAATCACAATGAAACATCTGTTTTTTTTTTTTAATATAACTCTTATTTTATAAACAGCAAAAAAAGAAAAAAAAAACTGTATTATGGAACCTGCGTAATTATTTTTATTTGAATGCACACATATATATCAATCTTTTTAACGAAATAACTTAAAAAAAAGGCATTTTTTGAGATAGCTGATTAAATTAATTTATCTTTAAATATTATATAGAATTAAAATGGTGTCTAGGAGTAATCAGTGGTTTTGGGGGTTAGATCGCTATAATTGCCACTCATGTGAACCAAAACTATATTTAATGTTTAAACGTTTTGACATTTTTCGGAATGTGCCGCTTTATTGAATCAGATTTCATTTCAAAAAATGATTCAATTAAATGGCAAAAAGTCCACTTAAAACTGAAAGTACATATTACACAGATTAGTTACGTAAAAATTGGTTATTTGAAGTAAATCACTTTTCTGAGATGTATTATGCTAAAAGAATGATCATTTCCTATCCACTTTGAGTTTAAGTACTATACAGTAAAAATACTAATTAGCACTGATTCTATTAACAGGCGATATAAATAATCAGCAAACACCTTTATCAGAAACTCAACCCCCCCCCCCCCCTTCTAAAACCGAATTCTGTCTGCACCACTCGGAGTAATAAAATGACATAATATACTCTATAATGCACACTATTCCATAATCTTTTGGCCCCAATCTGTGTGGATTATAGAACTTTGAATATAGCTTTATTAATAAAACATCATAGAAACAGATATTCATTGTTAATGGTATTTACTAGAGATGTGTCATTTGTTGAGGAACGATTCCAAAGGAAAGGTTCCGGCGGTGGAACTGAACGAACGGTTCCTGTCTGTAAAAAGGATTCGTTCCATTTCGGAACGATTCCTCTGACTCATTCCGAAAAGGAACGGTTCCTCGGACTAGTTCCGAAAAGGAACGGTTCCTCGGATTAGTTCCGAAATGAAACCATTCCAAAAAGGAACGATTGATCGGACTCGCTCCGAGAAGGAACGATTCCTCGGATTAGTTCCGAAATGAAACCATTCCAAAAAGGAACGATTGATCGGACTCGCTCCGAGAAGGAACGATTCCTCGGACTAGTTCCGAAATGAAACCAATCCGAAAAGGAACGATTCCTCGGACTAGTTCCGAAATGAAACCATTCCGAAAAGGACCGATTTATTTTAAAATAAGATATATTTTGATTTATTAAAGCAAAGTGTATTGCCCAAATACCCTTCAAATGTGTATGAAAAAAAAGCAGGGGGGGGGGGAGGGGAGACGAAGAAAAACGAAAGAAAGAGAAAAGAAATTAAAGTTGTAGGAGGGAATAAACGTTTAATAAATTACAACTGCGCATTATATCCTCTTAAATTTAATGTTTAGAAAAATAAAAGTATATTATTTTACTTCATTTAACATATTGTCTATTACAAATTATTTACTGTCATCTGTGACTTAATTACAATATTATTTGACGTGTTCATGCAAAATTGATCAAAAAGAAATAATTTACGAAGTTGATTTTTTATATCTGAGTGAAAAATGCCCCAGCTAGGATTCGAATAGAGAACCTAAGCGTGCTTTATCGATTGAGTACCAGGATCCGAAGGTAATGGAACACCATATAGACTTAGATACATGCACTAATACTTTTTCTAATTGGTAAATACAGGGTTGTTATAATTAAAGTTCGCCTATTTAGAAGGCTCTAGAGCCGGTTCTATGGCTCCAAACGAAACAAAATTTCAATACTACGTAGTTGAAGAGATGCGCTCTGCGAAAATCGAAAAAAAAAATATTAGTGAATTTTTTTGTCACTAGGTGGCGCTGCGCCAATATTTAAGGATATAGCCAATATTTGCAGATTCACTATATCAATATCAGTCAATCCAGACGAAACACACAGATTTAAAAGTTTCAACAAACTTCGACGAACTGCGAATTGTTATAATTAAGTTCACCTAATCAGACAGCTCTAGAGCTGCCCTATGACTCCAAATAATACAGAAAAATGAATGTCATTTCATGTGATGTAATCTGCATCAACAAAAATAAAACATGTCGCTCGGCAGCAAGGAAATAACGAAGAATAACATTACGCATGTTCAATGAATCCTCCGCCATTTTTAATAATGCATTCCATTCTCAGAATTGTGCTTTCTACAGCATTTCGTAAACTGTCCTGTAAGATTGAGCGAATATGAAGTCTAATACTGTCTTTCAGATCAGAGATTGTCTGACATCTGTCTTTAGATACAGAATCTTTCAAAAATCCCCAGAAAATAAAGGAATCTGCAAATATCGGCTTAAATATTGGCGCAGCGCCACCTACTGACAAAAAAATTAACTAATTTTTTTTTCGTTTTTCGCAGAGCGCATCTTTTTAACTACGTATTAGTGTAATTCTGATTTGTTTGGAGCCATAGAACTGGCTCTAGAGCCTTCTGAATAGGCGAACTTTAATTATAACAACCCTGTACATCATACGAAATGATATATATATATATATATAATAAATTTTCAAGAAAAACAAGATTAAAAGAAAGAAAAAAAAACTGATTTAAAATGGTTTTGAATAATATAAGAAATACATCATCATGTCATAAAGATTACACTTTAATGGGATAATAACTGATTTTCGATTATTTTAATAGTTACGCACTTTTATGTACATTTCGGTTTCATGCTATTTTTCCTCAAGTATAATTTAAATTTGAGAATCTTCTTTGTCAAAAGAAAAATAAGACCAGCTAATAGCACTCGCTCATGTATCACTTTATAAGTTTGGCGTCTTGTTTTTCTCTCCTGAAGAAGATGATTAAAAAACAATCTTGAAACTCTCGAAGATTGTTTTAATAAACTTACATTGAGATTTATTACATAGAGGAAAATCTGTTTGAACAATAGTCCAGGCAATAGAGACCGTATTGGGTCTCTACCTAGCACACGATAATTCTGGAAAAAGGCTTTTTTTATGTTTTTTAATTCTCTAAATCCGAATTTTCAACTTCCCACCAAAATTTTCCTCGGCAACTTTCCTAAAATTTTGTAAAATACTCCCCTCCTCCCCCCCCCCTCCCAAAAAAGTTATTTAAGAAAAAAATCAATTATTTTATCATTTTAGTTAAAAAGTATGCAGAAATTTTGAAAGCATACAAAATTTGCAACAAATACGATGCATGACTGAGACGTAAGATGAACGGGAAGAGGGAAGCCTGCCTCTCAACATGCGCCGCGGCGCTACATGCATTACGTTATGCAATTCCACTTAAATTCCTCAAATCTGAGACAAATATTAAGAAGGACTACACAAACTAGTTTAAAATTACTGTAAAACATATTCAGAGATGTATCAGTATGTATGATGCCTCTAATATGCACGCATTTAGTAAAAACCGCAAGAAGTAAGTAATTTTAACAATTTTAAATTAAATTAAAAGATTTATTAAATTAGATTGCATTAAATGAACTTAATGGATGTTCTTTTGTGTCACCTATAGGCGACATCAGGACTGAGGAGGTTAACCAATCGCTTGATATGTCTTCGCTCTCCCGTTACTCCTCCGAATTTTTCCTGTAAGACTTACTTTATGTTTTGGGATCGCTGAATCCGAATTTTTAACTTCTCACTAAAATCCTCCCTCAAGAAAAGAAAAAAAAAAAAAAAAAAAGAAAAGAAAAGAAAAGAAAAGAAAAGAAAAAGAAAAAAGTAAAGAAAAAGAAAAGGTAAAATGATACCCAAAATACGTTTAATTTTGGGTATTATAATAAAAAATATTAATTTTAATATATATATATATATATATATATATATATATAATTAAAAGTTTTCAGAAAGCAAAAGAAAATTAAAAGAAATGCAGAAAGCAGGCAAAATTTGCTACAAAAAAGATACGTGACATCATGACGTAGCATGAACTTGGAGGAAGGAGTCTGCCTCTCAACATGCGCTGTGGTACTGTATCATCTGCAGCCCCGTGTAAAAGGGGAGGGGTGCGACAGGGACGGTCACCCCGATCGCGGAAACTTAGGGGGTGCCAAAATTACACTACCAACATTATTTTTTGGCCTGTCGCAAGAAAAAGTTGGAAGGTCCCCTCCCCCCCCAGCTTACTAGGGGAGCACTAGATTGACACTTTGCCGCGGGTACAGTTTTCTCTTCGGACGACCCTGGACGCCTAAGGCAATAGAGATCATATAGGGGCTATACCTAGCAAAATTCATGGTAGCTCTAGAAAAGAATTATTTTATGTTTTGTGGATCGCTGAATGAAAATTTCTCCCGGCAACTCCTCCCCCTCAAACACATGCACACAATTTTTGGTAAAAACGGAATTGCATAACTTAGTGCACGTAGCGCTGTGAGGCAGGCTCCCCCCCCGCACACACTCCATTCATTCTAAGTCATAATTTTACGCATCGTACTATTTTGAAAATTCTGTCTACTTTCTGAATTTCTAGATAATTTTTCCTCAAAAAATATAAAAAACCTATATTGGCGATTATTTTACTTTTTTCTGGGGGGGAAGGGGTGACAAGTAAAAAATTCGGATTCAATGACCCAAATACATGAAATAAGAATTATTGAAAGTTCGGAGGAGAGAAAAAGCAAACGATGTTCCCCCCTCCCCGTTCATCCTATGTCATAATGTTATGCATCGTATTTCTTGGAAATTTTGTCTGCATCTAAATTTATAGATATTTTTTCGCTAAAACAGTAAAATATTGAATTTTTTAAATTTTCTTTTGGGGTGCATTTTATTAAAAATTGGGGGAGGTGAGTTGCCGGGAGAAATTTTGGCTGAGAAGATACTAATTTGGATTCCCTGATCCCCCCCCCCCCCAAAAAAAAAAACCAAAAGCGAAGAGGTCACGAAGGGGTTAAGGGTGTATTCCAATCCAAACTGTTTATTGTCTGATTTATTCTTAAATTCATTTTTGCTCTCAAACGTTTCAAACTGGCAATTTTCTTTCTTAGAAAATACACAATGCGCCGTGCTTGTCATTTTTATTTTTATTTTATTTTTATTTTTTTTATTTTTTTTTTTTTTTTACAATTGCAAAAATTATTGTAAAAAACTGTTGTCAAATTTGGCCTTTAGAACTGAATTTCCTGAAGAGGGAGATCTGCGAACGAAAAAAATGGTCATACTGAGAAAGTAATTGTTTATAAATCAAATTCTAACGAATTGAGCGAAAAAAAAGAAATCACGCGGCCTCTTATACGTCTCTTTAAAAATCTTTCAGCAAGTTTCACGTATCTACTTTTAACCCTTTCCGGCACGGGCAAAATCTGTTAGTAAAATAAGAAAATATTGACTGACACCGGAATTCACAAACGATTTTTTTTAGATATTTTGAATTCCTTAATTTAAGCCTTTGTTGCAAAAGCAAAATTTTACTAAAATGTTATTGGTGCCGTTTGCAAGTTTGGAATTAAAATTAGGTATCCCAGTGTGCCTGAAAGGGTTAAAAATGTGTCTGAAACTGTATCGGAAGTTTTCTCGAAATGGGCAGACTCCGAAATTCCCAATTCCTGAGGAATCGTACTGAAATGGACCAACTTGGAAAACGGCCGGTTACGAGGACCGATATATAAGTTAAAGATTACGTTAGGGTGAATTCTGAATAAGAAACAAATCATAGACCCCGATATCAAATATTAGATCAATAAAGAAATTTCCTGCGCAAAAATAATAAGATAAATCGAAGGTCATTTGACGACAGATTTTGGAGGGGAAAGTAATGATTACATTGAAAATCTAATAGACCGCCGCAAATAGCCTGATGACCAAAACCAAAGCTACAGTAAAATTTCATGGATAAACTATAGCGATAAATGAAAGGTCAACCAAATGCCAATTTTCAAGAGCAATTATGCTTAATACAATAAATCATAAAGTCAGGGAATACTTATATTATGGGGAATAGAAATAACTATGCTAATTAATAGCGCACACAGATGAATAAAATGAACTCTTAAAAACAAAATGATCTGTCCAAAATATTTAAAAATTAAAGCAAACGATAAGAAATAATATGAAAAAATGAATACGTAAGAAAATAAATTAGTTATAAATAATAAATATAAGGGATTGCATGTCGCTCCGAGATCTGTTATCCCTGTTTCCGGATTCGTTCCCTTTTTCGTAAAATAGTTTCGGACGCGTTTTTTTTCCTTGGAACCTTTTTTTAAAAAAATCTATCCTATTTTATCGGATTCCTTCCTTTTTATCTCGAAGTCGTTCCTTTATTTCTCGGATTCGTTCCATTTTTATCGGATTCATTCCTTTGATTACAGATTCGTTCCTTTTGTTTCTTGAAATCGTCCTTTTTTTCTTGAAATCGTCTTGTTTTCTCGAATTCGTTCCTTTTTTTTCTTGAAATCTTCCTTTTTTCTCTAATTCGTTGCTTTTTCTCAAAATCGTTCCTTTGTCGGAATCGTTCCTTTTTTTACGGATTCGTTCCTTTTTTTCTTGAAATCGTCCTTTTTTCTCGAATTCGTTCCTTTTTCTCAAAATCGTTCCTTTTTCTCAAAATCGTTCCTTTTTTCGGAACGGTTCCAAAAAGGAACGAGTCCAAAGAACTCGTTCCTTTTGATGAACGAATCTGGCTGGAACCGTTCCTTAAAAGGAACGATTTTGCCCATCTCTAGTATTTACTCGTGTGTAAGAGGCGTTTTTTTTCCATAAAATTAGGTCAAAATTCCTAGGTGCGCCTTATACACAGAATAAGTTTTTAGTGTTGGATGCAATTGAACAATATACATATGAAGCAATTAATTATTCAAAGAAGATATTAAAACTCTGAAAATGTTATTTAATTGAAGTATTACTGCGTATTTATTTCATTCCTTGCAGTTTTTTATACAACAGAGCTAATGACATTATCTAATTAGCAATTCTCTTTACCGTCACTCATTCCTATTTCCCGTCATCCTCTTACAACCCGGAGTCTAAAAATGCATTTTCGTCTTGTTTTCTGGTATGGTGTAATGTTTGTTTCAACTTTTTTTTTTTTTTTTTTTTTTAACTGGCCATTCTTCATTAGCTTATCAAATTTATGGTGCATGTTACATACGAGATTTTAAGAAATCGCCATTTTTACTTGTAAAGTAAGGGTGAGCCTTATACACGCGTGCGCCCTATACACGACTAAATACGGTAGTTACTTTTGAGTAGTAATTCCGCCACTTTGTAATAAGCAAGACGACCTACTGTTTGTATTGATCGGTTCTGTAACAAGAACCGTCTAAAACAAAATAAAATTTAGCAGCTTATAACAGTGTAACTACGGTGACCTAAGAGAGTAAGTATTGGTGACATTGTGACAGTGTAGTGTAAGACATTAAAGAAACTGTTTTTCAGTAAAATAAGGCTAACGTTTATTAACGAAAAAATAAGTGCAAGTTTAAATAAAAACATGTATAAATCCAGGTGAAAAGTATAACAGGCATAACGTGAACAGAAACAAGTTCAGTTAAAATTATCCTATGTCATGAAATAATATTCAAGTTTAAATAAAAATATGTATAAACTTAGATGGAAAATATAACTGGTAAAATGTAAACAGAAAATAAGTTCAAATCTGTATTTAAATTAAAAACATTCTATGTAATGAAATAATGTTACTTATTGAATGGCATGGCATGGCATATAACAATACTAGGATAGCAATGAAAACAAAACGGACTCACGTATGGATGACTGCTCTCGACGTACTGAAAGAATTCCCATGATATGGCACACCAACTATTTCGATGAAAAGTCTTAAGAAAACTGAAGATAATAATGTCCACAAATAAATGAGTATGAAGACGTAATTAACAACACAAATGGACTATGACCGCTGGTAAAATGAAACACGGGCGAAGTTGATAAACCTTTTTCCACAATCAAATGTCCAGCAATGGATTTAGCGTAATTAAACAACTAGATGTTAACTTTAAAACTTTAAAACTGGATGAATTAAAATACATTTCTGAAACTATATCATATTGACGTTAACATCAATTATCTTGAGACATAACATCACTTCAAAATCCACCAGCACAATCTATCTCCGCCGGTTTAAATAGCAGCGGCAATTCCGAAACTGGATACGCCCCTCCGAGTTGAGCAAGCGAGTTCCTGACTTGCGATGGAAGAAATGCAAGACAGCCATTTACGAGTTGCGATCCGCGATGCTTGCGGATTGCGACCGAACGGAACGATAAAACCAGGATGAACACACCCATCAGCGACGATCGGAAAAAGCGATTGATTTGAACATGTAAACAAAAGATCGGATGATTGGAAAAATGCCGGCAAAGAAGAAAAATGGAAGTTGGAACAAAATATAAGATAGTAAGCCATGCCATTTTACAATATTACGATATATATAATTAGAATTATGTATTTCAGAGTGTTAAGGAAGAAAAATGGCTGACAATCGCCCCCCCCCTTAACACTCGTACTTAAAAATAAAATGGATAATTAACAGATATTATGAATTATATATATATAGAATAATGCATAAAACATTAGAATATAAACTATCACACTTCGATAGTTACCAGTAAAAACAGAAACTTAACATTAACAAGTATAAATGCAACAAATTCAATAACTTCAACAGGGTTAATCAAAAACATCAATTTTCAATAATGTTAATAACAATATTCAACAATAACAACGATTTTAACAATTATATAACAACTAGATTAACAACCTTTCCACTTCATGAAAGTTCAGTTACAATTGTAACTCTAACGAAAAGTTTTTTTCACGTCGAATATAGTTCAATAGCAACAGTCTATAAAGATAACATTTTCCTGAAAAAAAACCGTGAAAGATAATTACAATTACCTCGTCACGTGCAAGTGACTACGAGTTACCTTTACATAAACAATTTAATATGATGATTTTTCCTTGGTCTTGACTTGTACAATATTCAAATGAATTTTAAACAATCATACATCTGCATATTTATTCTGAAAGAGAATGATTATCACATAAACGCAAATTCAGGATAATATGAAGAATACATATACATGAGTTACAATATGAAAATACTTTGACAATATATGAAAGATACATGTTATGCAAATGAGAAAATTTCAATAATGAGAACAATAATGATCATGATCATGATAACGATTATGAATTATGACTATGATAGTGACATAGTTAAATGACTGTGAGCGCTCACGTGAAAGACAACACAAAAAAAAATATGCTTAAGCTTTTGAAACGATATACATTTGCAAATGATTTGGCCAATTTAAGTATGAAAAAAACTTGTTATATATATTCTTAAAACGAGAAGAAAAATTTCATATTTACATATGCAATAAAACAAAATACAACTCTATTTTCAACACCTATGAAATGATATTATGAAACGTATGCATACGAAACAAATATGAAATAACAAGAGTATAATCACATATTCAAACATTTTTTATTCAAAAGAAAAGTACTGAAATATACAAAAATTTCAGTTTAAAAAAAATGCTAAACTTCAAGGTTTAACATGAAAAGTTAAACAAGCATCTTAATGCTTGACACCAGTTCAAAGGAGGAGGAGTTTTTTTTTTCATAGCATTTAAAAATTATGTATATATATAAATTACTTATAACTAAAAATTACATCAATAAATTTTTTAAGATCAAACTTTGTTAAAGGTTTAGTGAAAATGTCTGCGAGATTAGATTTACTGGCTACGTGTTTAACATTAAAAATCTCTTGGTTTAAAAGGTCTCTAACAAAAAATAATTTTACGTCAATGTGTTTCGTTCTGTAATTTTCAATGGGAGACTTAAGAAAATCAATGGAGGCCATGTTGTCTACTAAAAGTGTTGGTTTAACTTGTGGACCTGTAAAAATATGTTTGTCATAACATTCAGTTATGATTCTACTGAACCATAGAAGCTCTTTAGTTGCTTCTGTTAAAGCCACAAATTCTGATTCCATAGTAGACAAACAGACAGATTTTTGTTTAAAGGCTCTCCACATGATAGGAGCTTTGTCTAACATTAGTAGTTGTCCCCCCATTGATGTCCTGTCATCCCTATTAGCGGCGAAATCCGCGTCGGTGTAAGTTATTAGGTTTATGTGGTGACAAGGTAACCTCAGTTTATAGTGTTTTGTGCTTTGGACATACCCTAAAAGCTTCAGGAGACCATTCCAGTGAACAATCCCAGGATTGCTCTGGAATTGGCTGAAGATATTTACAGCGTACGAAATATCAGGACGTGTCCTGCTTGTTAAAAATGAAAGGCAGCCCAAAACACTTCTGTATGGATATTGTAACATTTCCTGGGTTTCTGCTTCGGTTTGAGGACATTGTGACTTGGAGTATACAGTACCTTTAGTTATAGGGAGTGATGTGATGGGAAAGTTGAATTCTTTAAATCTTGTACAAATATCATCAATATATTGCCTTTGATGAATTGAAACAGTGCCATTCCCATCCTCCTCAAATTCAACACCAAGTAGTTTGCGTGTTCTCCCCAGGATTTTTATGTCAAAATGTTTTGTTAAAAGGGTTAAAACTTCATTAATATGTTTCTGATGGTTACTTAATATTACAAAGTCATCCACATATAGTAATAAAACAACATAATTAGAAAACGAATAGACGCAATTACACCACTCTAACTTTTTAAAACCAAGAGAAATTAAAATCTTATGTAATTCATAAAACCATACTCGTCCACTCTGGTGGAGGCCATAAAGGGCCCTCTGGAGTTTGCAGACTAAATGTTCTTTACCTCTTACCTCGAACCCTGATGGTTGTTTCATGTAGATGTTATCAGAAAGAGGGGCATACAGATAGGCACCTTTTACATCACACTGAGTGTGGATCCATCCGAGACATGAGACAAGGGCTGCAAAGAAAAAGCGAATTAGACTGAAATTAACTACGGGCGAAAACGTCTCATCGTACGTTTCACCCCTGACTTGTTTATAGCCTTGTGCTACAAGTCTCGCTTTATATCTTGCAACCCGTCCCTTGTCGTCTCGTTTGATGGTGAATACCCATCTGCAGCCTAGTGGTTCGGTGTTGGGTGGCAGAGATGTTAATACCCATACTTGTCTTTTATTTATAACATCCATCTCTTCCTTCATTGCCTGTCTCCAGAGTTCCCACTGAGGTGATTTTAATGCCTGCTTATATGTGGTAGGTATGGGGTCTTCTAGTCAGGAACTGGTTTTATGGGTTTCAGAGAAAGAAGTGTGTGGAGGTGTGTAATTAGGACTTGAGCTAGGACTAGGAGTGGACTTTACAATGCCTTCGTACTTATTGCTTCCTTTAAAACTGAACAGTGACGGATCAAATTTTATACCATTAGAATGACAGTAATTTCTTACTTCCTTCAACGATCTCAGACGTTGTGTTTCACCCAACTCGTAATAGTAGACGTCGGTTCTCGATTTGTCAGACCTAGTTACAGGCTTACGGAACCAGACAGCTTCCCTAAGAGTTCTAGTAAACTCCTCGCCATCCTCGTCACTGTCACCCTCAGATGGGTGTGAGGAGGCAGAGTCGGAAGATTTAGAGGTACTCGGTCTAATACTTTGAGTGGGTGGTGCTTCTGAAGTAAATCTGTCAGGTTGAAGGTCAGTCAAAGGGTCTATTTCAGGTGGTTCGGAACTTAGGATGTAAGAGGGTCCCAGATCGCTTCCGTTGCGCTGCTCCGAAGTTGTAAATGGGTTTGTGCCTATTGAATAGCTTGGACCTTGTTCACTGTGTTTATGGATACTTCCGGATACAGATTCGTCACCAAACCTAACATTTATTGTCTCTATTATTTTATTGGTTTCGGGAATCCATACCCTGTAGCCTTTTGTAGACATTGCGTAACCCACTAAGACACCCTTTTTAGCCTTCGGATCGAATTTGGAATTTCTTAGTTGTTTAGGTACCCCCACATATGCCACCGTACCAAAAGGTCGTAAATGTCTTACGGACGGTTTATTACCACAATAATATTCGAAAGGAGTTTTTTTCTGAGTTTTGTGACATATTCGGTTAAGAGTGTATGCGATGTATAAGACAGCTTCTGGCCAGAATTTGAGACTGAGTTTACTTTCATTGAGTATTGAGCGAGCCCCGTCCATTATTGTTTGATTTAAACGTTCTGAAACTCCATTTTGCTCCGGAGAATATACATTGGTAAATTCGTGTTTTATGCCATTGTCCTCAAAGAATTTGGTGAATGCTTCATTATCGAATTCCCGCCCATTGTCGCTACGAACTTCTTTTACTTTGGTGCCCAAAAACCTTTCTGCTCTTTTTACGTGGTTAGAAAATACCTTAAACACCTGTGTTTTACTGCATAAGGGGTATACTGACACTTTGCGAGAGAAGTCGTCTGTTATAGTTAGGAAATACTTCTCCCCGTTTCGCCCTGTTATTTGTGTCGGACCCCACAGATCAGTGTGTAGCAGTTCTAGAGGTCGTTTAGATCTTATTTGGTTTATTGGGCGGAATGATGTTCGTCTGTGTTTATTAATTTTACATGTTTCACATTCAAAGTCTTTACATTTAATGGGTGGTAAGCCCCTAACGCCATTACATTTTAGAGTATGTTCAATTAATGTGGAACTGATGTGCCCAAGGCGTCTATGCCAGAGTTTAAAATCATCTTTTTGAACGGTTGAGGCTTGGAAACGTACCTTTTTAGGATTTTGATTACGGTTAGTTTTAGGGTCTTTATTTCTATTTTTATGGTTAGGATCTGGATAGAGGCAGTAAATGCCATCTTTAAGAAAAGCACGAAAAAGTGTGCCAGAATCCCGATATGCCTTGACCCTACCCTCACCTCCTTTGAACTTGGCACCCATTTTATCAAGTCTGGGACCTGAAATTAAATTATGTCTTAGACTAGGACAATACATGACGTCGCCGAAGCGAACCATTTCCCCATTTATTTTTAAATCCACTAAACCTGTGCCCTCGATAGGGAAAGTAGCACCGTCAACTGCAACAGCCAATTCCTCATTTTTTAAAGGTTTAAACTTAACATATAAACTTTTATCTTTACAGAAATGGTGGGAGGCACCTGTGTCAAAGACCCAGGCGTCTCCACCACATTTTATGTTACTCAGATTAGATTGTATGAGGTAATTTACCTGGCCTGTTGTCTTACGTTGACGTCGGTTGCGAGGCACATCTTTTCTGGATCTATGACCATCAGATTGAGCACGGACAGGACTGGATACGGAAGAGTCTTTCGATGAATTTCTGGAAAAGGAGGAACCTCTGGACAAAGAAGAATTTCTGGAACTGGAGGAGTCTCTGTACACCACGGAACCGGAATTGGAGGAGTCTCTAGGCATCATGGAACTTCTGGAACTAGAGCTAAGACAGGATTCCTGGCGGGTGACATCAGGCACTCTACACTGGCTCTGTAAATGTCCTATGCGTCCACATTTGTGACACCGACCTCTGAACTTAGGCTTAAAGGAACACTTCTTTGAGGAACGGGCTTTGGAGAAATGAGACTGCACGGCATCTATTCTGTCGTCCTCTCTTAGTTTGATCCGGGACTCTTCTGCGACTAATTCTGTAAGAACACTTTTGAACGTAAACTGTTGGTCTGGCCATCGCAGAATCCCTTGCACCATGTTGTCGAACTTCTTCGGGAGCCATCTAAGCAATTGAAATGTGAGGTAAGTTTCTTTGATTGGCTCATTTATTGCAGCAAGTTGGTCAGCAAGCCTTTGGAGGCGAGCTGCAAACATATCAACGGGCTCTTCAGGTTGTATCTTACAGGAAAGAATTTCACCAAATAATTGCATATGGCGTGCCCGGTTATCAGGCTGAAAATGCAATTTAAGTTTAGTCCAGGCTTCATGAGGGTCGTCGATATTTTCTATGATTCTCCGGAATTCATTTTCCACATTTAAATACACTATTGATAGGGCAGACCTGACTCTGGATTGGTATTCTTTTGTCGCTACAGAGTCACTTTCATCAGGAGCCTTTTCAGTGCCATTAACTATGCTCCACGCATTTTTATCTAATAGTAGATACTTTACGTCAGCTGCCCAAGTTCCATAATTGTGAGAATTCAGTTTTGTTATGCACACCTGTATGTTAGCCATGGCCATGATTTAAACAGAAGGTATATAAAAAAAGGAGGAAAAAAATTTTTTTTTTTTTTTTTTTTTTTTTTTTTTTAAATAACGTACTTAGTAATTAGATAGTACATAAACAAAAATTTTAACAATTTATAAGTGATCCAGAAAAAACAACCTTTTTGTATTTCATCTCAATAGGAAAGAAAAAAACACATAGCCTTCAAAAAAAATTTATATTGCGGCCCCCCCCCCCCCCTAAAGTGACTCGGAGGTCCAATGGCCGCATACTACAAACAACTGTCAAAAATTTTTTTGAAATGTCACCAATTAGGTTATGGCCGCCGTAAAGGGTTTAAAAGCGTATTCGCTTCCGGCCCATAACCCGTGATCGGTTCTGTAACAAGAACCGTCTAAAACAAAATAAAATTTAGCAGCTTATAACAGTGTAACTACGGTGACCTAAGAGAGTAAGTATTGGTGACATTGTGACAGTGTAGTGTAAGACATTAAAGAAACTGTTTTTCAGTAAAATAAGGCTAACGTTTATTAACGAAAAAATAAGTGCAAGTTTAAATAAAAACATGTATAAATCCAGGTGAAAAGTATAACAGGCATAACGTGAACAGAAACAAGTTCAGTTAAAATTATCCTATGTCATGAAATAATATTCAAGTTTAAATAAAAATATGTATAAACTTAGATGGAAAATATAACTGGTAAAATGTAAACAGAAAATAAGTTCAAATCTGTATTTAAATTAAAAACATTCTATGTAATGAAATAATGTTACTTATTGAATGGCATGGCATGGCATATAACAATACTAGGATAGCAATGAAAACAAAACGGACTCACGTATGGATGACTGCTCTCGACGTACTGAAAGAATTCCCATGATATGGCACACCAACTATTTCGATGAAAAGTCTTAAGAAAACTGAAGATAATAATGTCCACAAATAAATGAGTATGAAGACGTAATTAACAACACAAATGGACTATGACCGCTGGTAAAATGAAACACGGGCGAAGTTGATAAACCTTTTTCCACAATCAAATGTCCAGCAATGGATTTAGCGTAATTAAACAACTAGATGTTAACTTTAAAACTTTAAAACTGGATGAATTAAAATACATTTCTGAAACTATATCATATTGACGTTAACATCAATTATCTTGAGACATAACATCACTTCAAAATCCACCAGCACAATCTATCTCCGCCGGTTTAAATAGCAGCGGCAATTCCGAAACTGGATACGCCCCTCCGAGTTGAGCAAGCGAGTTCCTGACTTGCGATGGAAGAAATGCAAGACAGCCATTTACGAGTTGCGATCCGCGATGCTTGCGGATTGCGACCGAACGGAACGATAAAACCAGGATGAACACACCCATCAGCGACGATCGGAAAAACAGAAGATAAGCGATTGATTTGAACATGTAAACAAAAGATCGGATGATTGGAAAAATGCCGGCAAAGAAGAAAAATGGAAGTTGGAACAAAATATAAGATAGTAAGCCATGCCATTTTACAATATTACGATATATATAATTAGAATTATGTATTTCAGAGTGTTAAGGAAGAAAAATGGCTGACATGTATCATTAATAAGAATATAAAACTTAGTCAAACTGACACCAGTAAAAGATATAGAATTTTTTTTTACCATACTTCTGAAAGAAATGCCCGATCAAAATTAGGCAACATTTTTTATCCAAGTTCACACACTCCCCATAATACATACACTCCTCAAGATAAACACTTTCCCATCTTTATTCATAACTCCATTATTTCTGATATAGATTCATTCAAATTGCAGTGGAATCTTGATGCATAGGAAATGTATTTGTGGAAGACTTAGTAAAAAGGCATAAATTTCCACAACAATAACAACTTTAATGAAGAATCATGATGTTCAGCAAACTATGCCAAACAACAAAAAGTTTAAAAACATTAATAATTTAAAATTTAAAACTTGAGCAGCATCATACTTAAACAGTTCCATCGCCATCATGACAGGCAAAACAGACCAGCTGCTTTCAAAACAGACGAAAATGCATCAAACATGCATAGCAATTAGTGAAAAACAAATCCGTACTTCTTCATTATATACACGTTTGCTTTGGAAATTTACATATCTTCTGCAATATCTAAGCTGCCATTATCCAAAGAGAAAAACTTCTGAAAATACCAAAAGAAAACTACATATGCCAAGCGCCATTGGCTCACAAGCTATGACGTCAAACATCGACCACGGCAAGGCCGTAAACGGCGATTCATGGTGATCCAGAATCACAGTAGCTTGATAGGATCACTTTATTGACTTCAGAACGACGATTGAAGCAATGGCGCCAACTGTACTTTCAAAACATTAAGTTTGACTTGGGGATGGTAAAAACACAGATATGTCATGTTAAATAAATTTAAATAAACTTCTGAGTTAAATGCAACATGACATAACAGTTTCGACTACTACAATACTATCTATAATTTCGACTACTCTGAGTAGAAAATAGTATTGCAAAAGAAATTACTGCCGCTTCCCAGGGTTCGTGATTTTTTGATTTAAATCAGACTTTTTTGTTTTTTTTTTTTAAATCTCTCATAGTATTATTGTTTTTATATGACTTTTCTTTTAATTTATAAAATATAAATTATACATACAAATACATGCATGTTATAATTATTATTAATATATATATTATTAATATTACACAATTTACATAATTGATTCAAAGCTAAAATTTTAGGCTATGGAAAAATCTTTATTGCATAAAATGAATGGAAAAGTAAAAATCACATCTCAAAATTCAATTCAACCTTCAGTATTTTAGTTAAAATAAAAATAACTGCAACACACAAAAATTTTAAACAATTTTCAAAGTTAATTGTAAACTAAGTTATTAAATTTTGTCTTGTTAAATGGCTGGTATACAGAAAAACTAGTTTAGCAACTTTATGAATCTATTTCTACTTTTCAAATGTACTAAATCGAAAGGCAGAAAACATTCGTTCCACTGAAGTAGATGAAATTATTGCAGTAAAAAAGTAGTTGATCATGAATTCTATAAGTTTTTGAGTGTCAGGCTCTTCAAAACCTGTAACAAATACCTTACCTTCCACCATTCTAAGAAGGCTGATATCTAGTGTGTTAAATTTAAAAAAAAAAAAAAAAAAAAAAAAAATTGAATGGTTGATATTTTGGTTAAACTTTAATATAATAAGCATCACTAAAGTAGAGCATACAGTCATGCAGTTTTATTTTATCTCAACTTGCAGAAGTTTTTCAAAATACTAATAAGTAAATATTCCAATATTTAATATATTTCTGTTTAGATTTCCATACTGTTGCAAGATTATTTTGAAAGTATTTTCTTCTGAACTTTACATTGTATTTTACTTTTTGACAAAGATTGAGCTTTATCTTTCTAAAAGCTGTTTGATTATCTGTATTATACAAAGCTAAATTACATTAAAGTACATTAATGTGTTTGTTTACATCTCACATTTGTTGAAAAATAATTGCAAAGAAAAGTTGATTTAAATCAATGATTTTTTTAAATCATGATTAAAATCAAGCTGATTTAAATCAACAAACTCTACTACTTCCTGTTTTTGATGGATGCACTTGTTTTAAGATTCATGGATTCCGAAAAATATGCGCTTATTTTATTTATTTATTTTGAAAATTCTGGTTTGGATTCAATATTACACAAATATATTCGGGATGAAGGCAGGAGAAATCGCTAGTGTCAGAGCCTTGCCCACCCGCTAACCGTCTTTCAATATCTTTAATTTGTCTAATTTTTCTGTTAAATTTGTCTGGTTTCAATTTCTCTTATTTTATTTTTTATTTTTTTTCCTTTTCTATTAGGAGTCCAAGGCATTCGGGTTATAAGTAAAGGATTTTGCCGCTATCCGTGATATAATAAAAGCCAAGAACTTATATTATAAATACAGTCAAAGTTCTATAATCTGCACAAATTGAAGCCAAAGGATTATCAGGGTTCATACAGAGCTGGGAAGAAAAAATCCAAGGAGTATAGAAAAAATTTAAGGAGTCGAAAAAATTTTAAGGACTTGCCACTTTTGTTATTATTTATCTGGCATGCACTTGCACACCAGAATTTTTAATGCCCTGTTTGGAGAGAAAAACATTTCAAACAAATTTTTCTGTATTAAAATCTAATTATTGGTGCTGAAATTGCACAGAATTCACAACTTTGGCAATTTTGTAAGTTAAAAAAAAAAAAAAAAAAAAAAAAATACAGTATCAACTTTACTATGCAGTGACCAATGATCAGACACACAGAGATCAGTCAAACTTGAAATACTTATGTATATTGCATACATCTTTAAAAAAATTTCTAAACAAAAAAAAAATAATAATAATGCAACACAGCGTTAGAATTCCTATAAAACAGTCACTGGTCCCAAGGACTAGTAAGCATGAGAATTTACTGGTCCGCAGACTTCATCACTGGTCCGCTACATAAAATTCTATTAAATAATTTTAACACTTAGAGTGGCCTCTCCCCCTCCCCCCCCCCCTCCCTGGAAAATAAACCAATCTTTGCATTTATCCAAAATTTTCAGCATAATAAAATGTAAAATTATAATTTGCTAAAAATTAAATAAACAGTACGTAAAGAAAAACTATCAAATTATTAATTAGATATTTTATTTGCCATTACTTATTTCAACTGACTAAGGTTTAATGCACATTTTTTTTTTTTTTTTTTTTTTTCGATTTTTCTCCATATTTTAGCCAGAGTGGTGGAATTGTAGCTAGTGTCAGTGATGAAGCTGGACTTGGAAAATCCTGGGTCCCTTTTCTACAGAAGCGGGTCCCCACTAATAATAAGTCATATTTTTCGACGCAAAAATTGAACTTGTTCATTTCCACAAGAAAAATAAAATGCAATAATTGTTTTAATAATAATAAATAATTAAAACCAATATTATATTAAGAGAAATTTTCTGTACTTTTTAAAGAATAAATGTTCAAGATACAAATTTAATTATAAAATAATGCTTATTTGAGTGTAGAAGATAACAAGTATCATTATTGTCTGCCCCATTTTAAAATGGGACAAAACAGGTTTACTGTAAAAGACATTTTTGCTGAAAAAAGGGATATTTTTGTTGAGTAAATGGTATATACTTAAATGGTGCTTTCAGGAGTCGCATTCACTCAAGAAGATTTGGAGATTAAAAGAAAAAAAAAAACCAATTGGGAAGCAGGAAAATCAGTTTTTGGAGCAGCAACAACAATTTTGAAGTAGGAAAATAAGTTTTTAAAACAGAAAAATTCTCTCCCGGCTTCACTTATTTATTTATTTTTTCGTGCTTTTTTTTTGTCGAAATTTCCGTTTTTAGCGTTATTTTAACGGAATCTTTTGTTTTTTCGGGATTTATTGACGAAATATACCATTTTTCGCGATATTTTTTGACAAAATTTTCCGTTTTATCGCGATTTTTGGACGAAATTCGCCGTTTTTTCGCGATCTTTTAAAGAAATCAGTCGTTTTTTCGGGTTTCAAGATGAAATTATCCATTTTTTTCGCGAATTTTTGACGATATTTGCCGGGAATCAGCCGTTATTTAGCGATATTTTTAACAAAATTTGTCGCTTTTTGCGATTTTTTGACAAATTTTGCCGTTTTATCGCGATTTTCGGACAAAATTTTTCGTTTTTTCACGATTTTTTGAAGAAATCTGTCTTTTTCGCAATTTTTTGAAAAAATCTGCCTTTTTTCATGATTTTTTTTTGAGAAAATTTGCCATTTTATCGCTATTTTGGACGAAATTTGCCGTTTTTTTTGCCATCTTTTGAAGAAATCTGCTTTTTTTTCGGGTTTTGGAATGAAATTAGCCATTTTTTCGAGAATTCTTTGACAAAATTTGCCGGAAATTAGTCGTTATTTCGCGATTTTTTAACGAAATTTGCCGTTTTATCGCGATCCTTTAACGAAATTATGCGTCTTGTGGGACGCGTAAGAGCTATTTTTTTGCGTCCTTATCGCCGATTTTTTGCGTAATTTACGTGTTATAGCGCGTCCGCGGCATCGCTGATTAATAAAAAAAAATCTTATGTGCGATTGGTTGCGGTTCTCTCAGGGCCAGAAAAAAGGCACTGGTCCTGCGGACCACTAAATTTTTCAAATTAGTGGTCCGATTGAATTATCGGTGGTCTCGGACCAGCGGACCACCAAGGATTTCGAACGCTGCAACATATACGAAAAAATATAATTTTTTTACAATTGTGCGTTTTACAATAGCGATTTTTTTTTTTTTTTTCCGGGAGCAATATCGCTTGCGTGCAAAACCGCAATACAGTTTAAGGAGTTTCTTGTTTATCTAACTAGTTGTAAGTTCAACTTGGGAACATTTTCATTTCTAAGGAGTCTGTACGAACCCTGGATTATGGCATAGTGTGGATTACAGAGTATATTATGGATTATATATAATAACATATTATTCCTACACAACATTTTGATTAGCTATAATCAGTATAATAAGAAAAGATAAATTATATTTATCTTTAGCTATTCTGGCTGTTGGTAGGGGTGGTACAGTAGACTCCCTCAAATCTGCACAGCTCTGGACCAGAGGTTGTTTGGATTTTAGAATTTTGAGGATTTCTGGTCATTGCTTTGTTTACATTTTTTTTAAAGTAATTTGAATGTAATTGATAATGCAATCAAAAGTATAATGAATGCTTACAATAAACTAAAATGTTAAAATAAGTATATTAATATTAAATAAGTATATAAAATATTAAAATTAGATAATTTTTAAAATGTTTAAAATACTAAAAGCAAAAGTCAAGTTAATAATCAAAACGTAAGATTAAATATTCATTATAAAGATGAAATGCATTTTTCCTAAATTATCCAAACTTGCCTCATAAGGGTACATTACTAATTCACATCAGGATCATAGAATAACGAAGCTTTATTTCAGGTTCAGCCATACTTAATAACTAAAAAAGCTTGATTAATACATAAATATATTTGGTAAGATTGTGATTACCAATGATTTCAGCAATATCTTGATTTTTTTCAGAAATAAATTAATCTTTTTTTCATGAAAAAACATCAATTCAATAACTTTAACAAGAATTACAAATAAAAAAAATGTATGGGATTGAAATAAAACTAAAAAAGTCAAATTTTGCACCTACATCTGACCCGAGTTTTCCATTGTTTACATCCATAAATTATGTGCGGATTTTAGGGAGTATATTGTATAATAATTTAATAGGCTATCTAAAAAAATGTCTTTTTTAAAATTATTTTATTAAAAAATTGACATAGTATATGTGCAAGTAAATAGGTTCCATAGCACAGTTTATGAGGCATGAACAGTGTTCTCGCTGTCGCTCGCCATTGCACCAAATTGCGAGTAAATTCTTCATTTGGCGAGTAAACAAGCGATTAGATTCGCCAAATTGCTAGTGCTCTATTTTTGCTTTTTCTTTCTTTTCTTTTTTGTTTTTCATACATATGCATACATGCATATTTTTAATATATATGTATTTGTAATATATCTGTAGTGGATACTTTAAATTAGATTAATAACAATTGTTGTCGCAGTTATAAAAACTTCGGTTATTTTAGAACATATTGAAAAAAAGGGGGGACAATAAAGGATTAAAGATAATTTTTTTAGTGCTACTCGGCAAATCTATTTTGCTAATACTTATTTCATTGGGCAAATGTTTTTTATTTTTAACTAGTCAAATTACCAACATTGGGCAAATGTCAGCAAGAACACTGGGCATGAGGGATAAAATTGCCATTTTGTAGCCCTTGCGAAAATGGGATACGTACACAACACCTGTGCCATTTGACTCTTTTATGAATAACTTTAAATTAAACGAAACATGTACATTCATTATAAAGTGTGTGCCTGGTCTATTAGAATAAAGATTAGGCCATACCATAATTATTACTCAATGATTTAGAAAGACAATCAATCTCTTTCAATGATTGGGTAAATTATTTTACTAGTAACAGGGACGAGATTGACAAAAAAGTAAAAAATCTGAAATCTGCACGAACGACATATAGCAATAATGTTTATGAATTTCCAGCGGAATAAATATTATAATTGCTATTGAAATTTATATCTTACATTTAATTTAGCTTTAAGCAAACTAAAAAGAAACTTAGGTAGAATTAGGCAGAAATTATTTACTTACTGCAGTGAAAAGTCTATTTTACCAAGATACAGAACACTAATAAAACAAGTGACATGAATTATTTCTTAAAAATTGAAGAAAAGTCTGAAGAATTTCATCCCTGTAGTAATGTGTAAAAACAAAAACAGATTAATTTACTACATTTAAATGATTATTTGTAGATAAAGATCTCTTACCATGTCATCGGGACCTTCACAGGAATGTTTGAAAGGAATAGACTGAAAAAAAAAAAAAAGAGATAATCAAAACATTAACATACAGGTTTCAAAAATTTTCAAAAAATCAACTTACAGATGACAAATCATTTTCAAGCATATTAGAAATTAAAACATATTCCACTTGTGGCCTGCTCATTTCAGTCGCAGGGCCATAGCTACATGCATATTCACAGTATCCGCAAAGAAACTCTTCAGGAGGGTTGAACTCTGATGGGTATTGGCCGAGTTGTATCACATGACTTGGCGGGAAATGGCGATATGTCAAATGTGCTGTGCCAATATCAATCACTATTTTATTTTGCCAAAACAACAGACTTTACGTTAGTGCGTGTACTTTTTTTTTTTTTTTAGTCGTTTTTCTTCATTTATGACGGATGACGAACACAAGTTGTAATTGATGGAAAATAATATATAATTAATTACACCAGTTATTAAATCAGCTTGAAAACAGACTCACATTAGCATCATCTTCTGTTCTGATATCTATAATTTTGCAGGACAGCGTATATTTATTCCCCTCCTTGGGTTCAAAATTAATAATTTTATACACACATTAATCTGGTAACAAACACTGCTCCGTCGAAAACGTGTGATAAAATAATAAAAAAAATAATTTTATTTCAAAATTCAACACATTACATTAGCCCTATGGAAGCCTTAGAATTCCTGCTTTTATCCGATTTACATCGTTTTGACAGATGGTAGCCAAGTCATGTGATACAAGTCGGCCAATCCCCATCAGAATTCAACCCTCCTGACAAGTTTTTTTTGCAGATACTGTGAATATGCTAGCTACATGGGAACAACAGAAGGGGGGGAGGACATCATTTTTCCCCTCCCTCTCTGATCCAGAAAGGTAATGCCTATTCACACTGTAGGTATTATTGTATTTCTTATTAAACTGCTGTAATAACTTCATTTTATGCTGCTAAAAATATAGGATGAGGAAAAATTTGAGTGTATAACGGGTGCAAAATTAAACATGTTAGCTTCCTATGTAGAAATAAGATGAGGGAGTGTTGAAACACTTATTTTAGATACAATTTAGGGTACTACTAGGTTATCCCGTTGACCAAAAAATTATCACCAAACTATGAGATTAAATGCCAATAATGGATGATCGTGAATGTCACATTCAATAAAATTAAATACAATACACGTGTTTACAATGTCATTAAGTGATTTTTATTACTATTTTTATAAATATTCTACTAATTTATTATTATTTTTTTTTTGGTATTTAAAATAAAAGTTACGTCAACATGTATAATTTGGCAATTTGTACAATGTGGCGAAATCGGTCGACAGGATAACAGAGTAGTACCATTTAGTAACTCTGCAAAACTGTGAAAGGGTCTCAAAACTAAATTAGATTTTTGGACAGAATTTCATTTGAATTTTCAGAACAGAAATTCATTAAGTGACCTTGGAGTCTTTTCCAGGGGGGGCTCAAAATATTTTAGAGGGGGCTGAGCTGCCCATAATGCCCCCATTAGCTACGGCCCTGCTTCAGTGGCTGATTTTCACTCACTCATGTTAAATTTAAGCGTTTTTAGGTGTGTTCATAATTATGTATTTGAAATTTAAAATACATAATTATTAGTTAATTTTGTCGAGTCATTTCAATTTTTATGAAAATCGGATGCATAGTTCAACTACAGAGACAATCAAAAATCTTCCGATACATTACGGTCAATGAGAAAAAAAGTTTCAAATGCATTTTAATCGTTTGAAATTTAAAAAAAAATTCTGTCAAGTCATTTCAAATTTCATGAAAATCAGGTACATAGATCAATTACAGGGACAATCAAAAGTATTCCGTTACATTACAGTCAATGGGGAAAAATGTTTCAAATGTATTTTAATGGTGTTACACTCATTCGAATCTTATAAAATTGATATGCATCTATAAAAAAACTTATTATAATGTACATTTTGCATAATCTGTGGTGCAAAGAACATTTTTTATAGATTTACAAGGCCACACAAAAGTATTCCATTGCATAATGGTATAGGGAGAACATTGTTTGGTGAGCGTTTTAATTGTAATTAACTATTTACAATTTTATGAGATTGATTTATGAGAGTAACATTTTAAAAACTTTGTTATCGTATGAACGCACCTCATTTGCTACGCTTCACATGCAATTTCCAACTTGTTGGCTTATGTACCCCATTCGCTTCCAGCAGACATGCATCTTTTCGACTCCCCTCTGACTACCGTATATATATATACTCACATATAAGTCAACCCCCTAACTTATATTGTTAAAAATAAGGAAAAAAATCAAAATTCGCGTATAAGTCAACCCACCTGCAAAAAAAAAAAAAATTTTTTTCCTCATATTTTATGAGAGAAATAAAATTTATTTATCCAAACAAACAAACAAACAGAATTTCTACATAACAACTGCTGCCATTGAAAAAGAAAAAATATGTAAAACACCACCGGCTGAAAAGTACTGAACACATGTCCTGCGCAATGAAGTCAAACTTCCCCTTTTTGTTGAGGAACGATTCAAAAAGAGCAATTCCGACAATGGAACTAAAGGAACGATTCCAGTCTGTAAAAAGAATATTTATATAGCTTTTTGGAACGATTCCGAAAAGGAACAAGTTTGCAGAATCTATCCTTTTTTGGAACGGTTCCCACAAGCATCGAATCCTCGGAAACGGTCCGAAATGAAACAACTGAGAAAAGGATCTATTCCTCAAAGTCTTTCCGAAAAAGATCGACTGCTCTGAATTGTTCCGAAATGATACTAGCAAAAGCCGTGCTTTGCTTGGATTCGCGAAGCATTATTTCATAAGATAAATATTTGAAAGGAACATTACTTTTTTATATTATTTTTGCATCTTTATTAAGTAAAAACTTTATCTCATGTTTTGGCGCATTTAAATTTTAGAAATGTAAATTCAGCCAAATAACTAAGAATTTCCTCGGAATTTTTTATTCATGATATAAGGCTGGTATAAATAAAAATATTTTCGAAGCAGAATTTTACAAAATATTTTTTTAATTTTTAACTAAAAATTTTAAAGATGTTTTTACATTTTCCAATGGCCAGTAACGGCGTTCGTTCTGGCCAATAAGTGTTCTTTTTCTCGACATTTTTAAATTACTAATACATTCCAGAAATAATTTAAAACATAGTTAATATATTTAATTTGGTTGAATTAAATTATTCTTCAATCAATTAAAATATTCTTAAATTATTCTTTAATCTTTCATTTCGAATACCAGACTTAAGAAACTTACCAAATTTAACAAAATATTCACTTTAAATACCAAATATAAGAATTAATTTTACTTGTTTACGATTCTTTTTGTTGCCACTTTACCAAAGTAAATACCTAAATAAATAAATCATAATGTAATTCTTTTAAAATCCGTAAGTATAAACTGCGTAAATAATTTTGGCAGAATAATGAAAATATATTTTATTTAATATATGATTCTATCTGTAATTACTAACCCCATAGTTTATTTTCCTTCTTAAAATAAAAAGATACGGGTTCTGTTTTTTATTTGCAAACGATTTTGGAGGAATAATGAAAATATATTTTATTTAATTAATTAATCATGATTCTATCTATAATTACTAACCCCATAGTTTATTTTCCTTCTTAAAATAAAAAGATACGGGTTCAGTTTTTTATTTGCAAACGATTTTGGCGGAATAATGAAAATATATTTTATTTAATTAATTAATCATGATTCTATCTATAATTACTAACCCCATGGTTTATTTTCATTCTAAAAATAAAAAGATAAGCGTTCAATTTTTTATTTGCAAAAATGCGTCCATAATAGAAAAACATGTAGAATAAATTAATTATTAAAATATTTTTTTAAAGGTTATTCTGTAAAAAAAATAACATTCTGTAAATCTACATATCATAATTTATTCTTATGTTTAATTTCAAGTCAAAATACTGAATAGATTTTTTATAAAGCGTACGACAAAATGTAATTTGAGTGGACTAGTAGAGGATTCGCTTCGCTCATCCTAATAAATCACACACTTTTTTTTGTTCTTTGCAACAGGATAGGGTAGATAATTTTTTTGAAAAATAAACTAAAAATGATCTTAAATTCAGAATCATCAAGGTTGCAAGGGTTCCGGATTTTGGATTTTGTACTCTACAAACACAATGGGGGTGCTGCAGCAATGATTTGCTAGCAAACTATTTTCCGATATTTTATTTATAGATTTTTTTTTAGGTCTCACGTATAAGTCGACCCCCACTTTGAAGTTCTTTTTTTGTCTAAAATTTCTCAACTTATACGTGAGTATATAAAATGAAGGATTTTTTTCCTTGTGCGGTCAGCTCTTAAACTATTTGTCAAAATTAGTCATATTTTTCTTACCTGCTTTCTACTGCACTGGAAGCAACTGGTAGTAAAGCAGCAACATATATCATATAGCAACCTCAGCAACGTATATCATATTCATAAAATGTGAAAGTTTAATTAAAACATGCCCCAAACAACGTTTCCCCGTATAGAATTATGAAGTGGAATACTTTTGTGTGGCCCTGCAATTTAATAATAAATATTCTTTGCATCACAGATTGTGCAAAATGTATATTATAATATTTACTTCATAGATGCATACATATTTTTTTATGTTCGAATGAGTGTAATGCCATTACAATTGAAACATTTCCTCCCCATTGACTGTAATGTAACGGAATACTCTTGATAGTGCCTCTAATTGAACCATGCATCCGATTTTCATAAAATTTGAAATGACTCGACAAAATTATGTAATAATTATATATTTTTAATTACAAATGATTCGTTTGGGTAGTTTTTGCATTATTATATGTGGACAGACGGACTGACTGAACGACAACTATAGGTGCTACATAATTACGAATGCACCTAAAAAAATTAAAAGTATTAATCATCAATTTGTTGTTGTTTTTTGTCTACTGTTAACATATGCAGCGATGCAGCACCTATTTTGAAAACAGTTTTCTGATAGACAAATTTTCACACAAAAAAAAGCCCACACATTCTTTTGATATGTTTAGAGTGTCAGCAACTTTACAATTTCCTAAAACAGTTTTGTGAACTTTTTTTTAAGTTCTCTTGTATAACCCCCTCTTTAAATAGACTAGAGTATTGTGCTTCATTGATGATTGCACGGAATCCAGATGAAATTTATGATGTCATATTGCAGCATTCTTGCAGATCTGAAGTTACTATGATGCCGGTATTTCGAATCGTTGTGTAACTAAGATATCATTTCATTACTCTGCTTATGAGTGTTCTTTTTCTTTGGCGATATGGCGTCATACTTTTACGAATTCCACGCATCTGGAGATGAATGCCTGCATTCCAGTTTAAGTATTGCGTCATCGTACCGATGACGTTTGCTTGTTTCTAATTGGTTGTTTTTTTATAACTGCTTGCTTCACTGTTACAGAGAACTGCCTTGCTATTTCCATGTGATTATCAGATGGTATATATTTGAGCAATTTCATGTTTGGATGGCTTGTTTTGACATGTAATATTTAAAGCATGATTTAGATTTAATCAAAAGCTCATTTTAACATGCTGTATTCTAGTTATGCTAGTCTAGACGTAATAGAAAGCTCATTGAATGAGCAACGTGTTCTTTTGGCCAAAGTTATGGCCGGATTTTGCTGTTATAACTAATCATGTTTTTAATAAAATTTAGTTTAATTTATTCCCTGACTTTTTTCTGCGTATATGTGTACACCAATCCTTTAAAACTCTGCTTTAAGTGATTGTGGCTTCTAGGCTTAAATTCATTTTTGCCCTAGCAGCCCATTAATTTATCAAGCCAAGCTCTTGTTTCCAAGTTCTTTCTCATCAAATACAGTGAAACCTCCAAAAAAGGGACAAAACTTCCAGTCCAGATCCCGTATTCAAAAATAAAAGCCACAATCTTTTCCATAGCAACAAAATTGAATTGATAATGCTCAATCGGACTTAATTTTGAGCATGAAACAATTTTAGTTAATTTAAATTTTTAATTTTGCTTTACATTGTAATTTTTTATAGTTAAGGGTGTATTTCGATTCAAACTGCTTATTTTCCAATTTATTTTTGAATTTACTTTTGCTCTCAAATGCATCAAACTGGCAAATTGTCTTATTTAGAAAGTACACAAGGTGGCGTGATTGGAGATTATTTAATAAATGCAGAAAATATTGCAAAAAAAGCAATCAAAAACGGCAATTTGAATAGATTTTTCCAAAGCGGGAGATCTGTGAACGAAAAAAAGTGTCCAACTGAGAAGGTAACTGTTTATAAATCAAATTCTAATGAATTGAACATAAAAAGATATAAAGAGCACCTTATATGTCTCGTCAAAAATCCCCTCAGCAAGTTTCATGTTTCTACTTTTAAAAATGTGTCTGAAATTGTATCGGAAAATTTCGAGCTGTTGAAGGTGGAAAAGTGTTTTTTCAAATACACCCTTAAATGTACATATATATATATGTGCATATATATATAAGTGCAAAGTTATGTGTACCTAGGACAGGAAATATCATCGGATAATAGTATCTTGAATGAAATCAATAGAAGAATAGAATGGGTGGAGTGCTTTCGGGAAGAACAGTATTATTCTAAAGAGTAATATGCCTCTTTGTTTGAAAAGAAAAGTGTTTAATCAATGTATTTTACCTGCATTAACCTACGGAGCAGAAACATGGACACTAACAAAACGGATGATACAAAGATTACAAACAACACAGAGAAGCATGGAAAGATGTATGCTAGGCATAACTAGAAGAGACAGAAAGAGGATAACCCGGATAAGAAATCAAACAAAAGTTTTTGACATCCTTGAAAGAATCAAGCAGCTAAAATGGAAATGGGCTGGGCACATTGCAAGAAGACAAGACAATAGATGAAGCACAAATATACTACAGTGGTATCCCAGAGATGTAAAACGACCAAGAAGACGACCACAAGTAAGATGGAGTGACGAAATCAGAAAAGTGGCTGGTGTAAATTGGATGACGAAAGCACTAGACAGGAAACATTGGAAAAATCTGGGGGAGACCTACATCCAGCAGTGGATCGAAAACGGTTGATGATGATGATGATATATATATATATACATATACAGTGAAACCTCCGAATAAGGAACAAAACTTCCAGTAGAGGTCTGCACGGGCCGAAATTTCCAGGCCCGAGCCCGGCCCGAAAGTTAAAATTTCGGCCCGGGCCCGGCCCGGCCCAAACGAAAGAAATATTGGCCCGACCCGGCCCGGCCCGAAAGTTAAAATTTCGGCCCGAGCCCGGCCCGGCCCGAACGAAAAAAATATAGGCCCGGCCCGAAAGTTAAAATTTCGGCCCGAGCTCGGCCCGGTCCGGAAAAAAGTTTAAAATTCGGCCCGAACCCAGCCCGGCTCAAGTGAATTTCTACAGAACATTGATCTTTAATCTTATGGAAGAGTTCTGACCAAAAAAAAAATTATATTAGTCTTTTTTTTCATGTTTATAATCTCCATTTATGCAGAAGTGCCGTAGGCTGCGATATTTACGCTTTTAAATGAATCTTTGTTTGTTGTATATAAATGTTTTAGTTATCACTAGTATTATTAATCCATATTCCCTGTAATGGAGACAAAAAGTCGAAAAAGCGGTATATGGTAAAATTTCCAAAGTCAAAATCACTTTGGAACGAAAAAAAAAATACATTCTCTTCTTAACAGATGTAAATGTTTAATATATTTTTTCTCCCGTATTGTTGTATTCATTTTGCATGGATGAACATTTTAAAAGAAACTTTCAGTTTTCAGTTTAAAAAAAAATTCCGTCATAATCATGTTTTTTTTTTTTTTGTGTGTGTGTGTGTGTGTGTGTGTGTGTGTGTGTGTGTGTGTTTAATTCTATTTTAAAACGCCTAGTAATCTACGATTCTTTAAAAGGAATACATTCTAATGTTTAATTGTAGAATAATGACGGCTTAAAAGTATATGCCTTTTTTGCAAACATTTTTGGACAAAGCCAAATATTACTGATTTATAAAAAGTCGAGAAAAGGATTTTCATATAGGAAGATTCAATAGGAACTGATTATTTTGGTCCATGAAAACTAGGAAGAATGGAATCAGTCTCAGCTTCGTACGGAAAAAAAAGTTAGGTCCAGCAAAAAAATTAAGGCCCGAGCCCGGCCCGGCCCGAAAGATTAGCGACTAGGCCCGGTCCGGCCCGGCCAGAGTCTTCAGAAGTAAGGCCCGAGCCCGGCCCGGCCCGAATGCCATTATTGGAAATCGGCCCGAACCCGGCCCGCGGGCCGCGGCCCGGCCCGTGCAGACCTCTAACTTCCAGTCCCAGTTGTCTTTACTTTGTACAGGACACGTAATGTATTTACCTCTGAATAAGGGACACTGGATTTAAGGGACATTGGATTTAAGGGATTGGTTTTTGCATTTCAGATAATGAAGCAGTCTGTGATGAAAATAAAAATACAGATTTTTGTAAATTTATCAAATAGACAGATAATCGTGTGGATACAGAGGCATACAACACAATTGACGAGCATTTATTTAGCCACAATTCTGATTTGACATCAGTCCGTTTATCCACATTGAAAGTAATGGGGAAAATTTTGAGGACAATTCTGAAAGTGTAGAATAAAAGAAAATTATGCAATAAAGAACATTACAGATGCTTTTAGGCTGTTCTAAAATCCAAAAGGACAACTTTTATGACATAGGTTTTAATTTTTATTCGGATATGCTTGAAACTAGCAGGTGTTGTTCAAAATTTATGTAATTGAACTGTTTTTTTTTCCTTCGGTAAATGAAATAGATTTTACAGAAAATACTGTTAAAATGGTCGTTTTGAACCAAATTTTCATGCAAAAGAAAAATGTATCTGTCACATGATCAGAATCACTATTAATTCATTAGGTAATTTATTTACCAAACAAGTTGGAAGTTGCACATGAAGCGTAGCAAATGAGGTGCATTCGTCTGATAACAAAGTTTTAAAAATATCAATCTCATAAAACTGTAAATAGTTAATTACAATTAAAATGTGCACCAAACAATGTTCTCCCTATACCATTATGCAATGGAATACTTTTGTGTGGCCTTGTAAATCAATAACAAATGTTTTTTGCACCACAGATTATACAAAATGTACATTATAATATGTACTTTATAGATGCATATGAATTTTATTATGTTTGAATGAGTGTAATACCATTAAAATGCATTTGAAACTTTTTTTTCCCATTGACCGTAATGTAATGGAATACTTTTGGCTGTCCCTGTAATTGATCTATGCATCTGATTTTCATAAAATTTGAAATTACTCGACAAAGTTATGTAATAGTTGTATATTTTAAATTTCGAACGATTAAAATGCATCTGAAACCTTTTTCCCCACTGGCTGTAATGTAATGGAATCCTTTTGATTGTCCCTGTAATGGATCTATGAATCCGATCTTCATAACATTTGAAATGACTTGACAAAATTATGTAATAATTATGCATTTTAAATTTCAAACGATTCGGTAGGGTAGTTTTTGCATTGTTATATGCGGACAGACAGACGGACGGAATGAGCGACAACAATAGGTGCTACGTATTTACATAATTACGAACGCACCTAAAATGTGAAAACACAGATCACTTCCACAGTCAAGCACTCATGTTTCATAACTTTCCATTTAAAAAATGAAATTGTAAATGTGTCAAAACATTTTCCGCTAGCTGAGTACAGGAGTTGAGAGATTTGTAGCCTTAAAATATGTAAAGCAGTTGAGTGCTTTTTATGTAATCACTGCTGATAATAAAGAACTAAAATTTATAAGTACACTGTAAAAAAAAAAAAAGGTCGATCTACTAAAAAAATGTTAGTGATCCTTGTAATTACTAAAAATTTTTTTGTAATCTTACTCAGTTACAAGGTATTTGTAAGAACTACTAGAAAAAAGCTAGCAATAGATAGAGTTAATAATTTTACATTTTTAATAGCTATTACTAAAACTCACTTGGTGTGGCCATGACAGCCTAGTGGTCATAGTACCGAACTCCTGGCTGAAAGTACCTGGGTTTGATGCTGGCCGCCACCAAATATGCAATGCAAGTACTTGTTAAATAAAGGGATTATAAAAATCCTGCCGTAGCAGTTACCACTGGTAATGATCTCTGAACTGTCCCTCCCCTTTAAGAAACATGTGAAAATAGAGCAGCTGACAATGTTTGGTGCTGCCATCTGTTGTGGCTTTGTTTAAAATCTTACGTTTCAGAAGTCTGTCTTTTTACCCACTGGATGCTACTCGAAAGAAGCTCCTGCCCTTCAGGCACTTGTAATGGTTACTAAAAGTAATTTTGGAGCTATTCTAAAATTTTCTTGGTGGCTCATACTAAAAAGTTTTAAGTTCTTTTGTTCAGTTTACAAAAGAAATGTTTGTTTCACTTGCAAAAAAAAAGTTTGCAATGGTTACTAAAAAATTCTGTGGAATACAAATTTACTAAAATTTTTTTAGTAACTTCTTTAATTTTTTTTTATAGTGTAAGGTAAATCAACACTTGAAAAATTTGTAGTAAAAAATTGCAAAACAATTATTTTTGATTGATTATTTCAAGTAAAATTCTTTTAAATGTTCTAATATTTATTTGCATGCACAAAATTTGCATATAAATGAATTTAATTATTTAGTAATCAATTGAAAATTTTAATTTATTAGTTCTCTATTCATTTTGTGTCTGATTAATGTAATTTATACGCAGGGGTACATTTAAACTTCACCTTTAATGATTTGTTATTTTTATGTCCCCATCAACGACTAATTAAAAATAACAATCAAAATTCTGAATAAGGGACACCTCTTTTTAAGGGACAAAAATTCCAGTCCCAGTTCCGTCTATTACTTGGAGATTTCACTGTAGCAATGTTTTATCAAAACACGATCTTCTTTGTTAAAACTGTTGTTAGCTTTCGTTTTTTCAAAACTAAAACAAAATCACTTCACCTTTTTTTCATTTATGTATAAAAACATTTCATATTTATTTACTTAGAACAGGTGTCACAAATAAAAAATTAAAAAGTTGACACGTTTCGGTTCATTCATAAAGAACCGTATTCATAACACATACAATTAGTAGAAAACTAAATGACTCTGGATATAAATGGTTTGTAATGATTCTTATTCTTATGACATTCCGAGTTTGTGGTTAGAATTACTTAATAAATATTTAGAGGGTGAGTCTAATAGGGGGAGCCGCGGTGGAATTGGCTATTCACGATCATAGGGGGCGCAATATTTTGTGTTTTTAAATTACATTTATATCCTGTGTCATTTAGTTTTTCTACTTTTATTAATATTAATTTTATACATATTACATTTAATATATGGTCAAAATTTATTATATTTATATGCCGCGGTGGCAATGGCTATTCACGATCATAGGTGGCGCAATGTTTTTGTGTTTTGGGTTTTTAAATTATATTTATATCCAGTGTCATTTAGTTTTCTACTGATTTTATGTGTTATGAATGCGGTTCTTATGAATGAACCGAAACATGTAAACTTTTTAATTTTTTATTTATGACACCTATTCTAAGTAAATAAATATGAAATGTTTTTATACAATCTTTTTTTTTTTTTTCCATTGTTTTGAAAATACAAAAAGTTCTTTCACTAAAACCAGTGCTGTAATTGGGTGGGAACGCTGTTCTTAGAAATATTTGGTTTGTTGCTATTAAAAGAAAAAAAAATGTATCATGCACAATTTTTTTTTTTTTTCAAAGAAAATGATAATTATTGTCATTTGATATCTATATTATAAAGGCCAAACGTATCTGTGCGTAACGCTTACGTCATTTTGCAAATGGCAACACTTTCCCCTGTAATTTTGGTTTTGCAATTTTAGCTACTGCAAATTTTACACTTCTAAACATCGCATACGCATATCTTAAATTTTTACATTGTCGTATAGAGAAAAAAATATACTTCTAAATACAATTTCTTTGAAAACTGTATCTCAATTTATTTTTGAGACATTAATTTTTTAATAGTTTTTAGTATTAATTTTGTAATTGTGGCAATAGAATCACTCCATTTTCTCTTAAAATTGAGAAAAAAAAATTAAAATGTGCAACACTTTTTTACACAATTTTGGTTTTGCAATTATCGGTACTGCAAATTTTATACTTTTAAATATCGTACATTTAAAATTTTTACACCGCCGTATAAAGAAAAAATATACTTTTAAATGCAATTTGTTTAAAAGCTGTATCTCCATTAATTTTTGGTGTATTAATTTTTTTTTTTAATAAATTTTAGTACCAATTTTGTAATTGTGGCAACAGAATCACATGATTTTCTCTCAAAATTGAAAAAAAAAGAAAAAGAAAATAGAAATTAAAATGTGTCTGTTATAAAATCCAGTGAATTTTGGTTTTATTTCGTTTAATAATTTGAATAATTGAGTTTTATAGTATTTTGTTATGTTTTGGCTTAAAATAATATTTGCTTGAGAGTTAGACTGACCAATATAAGATGTATTACTTACCCATCATACGTAGTATAGGGTAAGTCTTGTAATCGTTTTGAAAATCGAAAAAAAAAAATTCGACGGATTTACACGTTTTAGACACTGGAGATTTCGAAAAACATATTTTTAGAAAAAAAAAATTTGCTGTCCGTCTGTCTGTCTGTAAACGCTCTATCTCACGAACAAATTGAGATAGAGACTTGAAATTTTGTATGTACTCAGGACATAAGAATGGGACGAAGCCTATTGAATATCAGCAATCTCGATTATCTGGAACTATTTTTTCCGGATTCTTGAAAAATTCGTTCCGATGAAAGGTATATAAAAATTTTCGAATTTTTTTATTTTAAGAAATGCATGTAAAAGGCAATAAAAACACACAAATTTTGCATAAAGAACGAAGTCGATCGGATTATTAGTTGTTGAGATATTTGTAATCCTGTTTTCCACATTCTTCAATTTTTCATGATCCTGTATTTCATTCAAATTTCAATTCAGAGGTATATTTTAATTGAAAATGAGTCGATTAATCCAACGCAGCAAACTGTTAGTTAATATGATTATTATTTTTGGAGTTATAAGGATGTTTCTTTTATGCAGTTTGGTACTTCTTGAGTAGTTTGGCGTTTTATATAATTTGTCGAAATGGGTACATCAGCAGTTCTTTAATATAGCATTACTATGTATATTAACAATATTTAAATTTTGTTTATGAATTGCAATGCATTGTATAAATAGTTTTCACATGTTTTATTTTCATATACATATCCATGATGGGTAAGTATTACGGTGGCCCCCAACGACTAGTTTTTTAATTTGTGATTTTCTTAATAATACTCTATTCATGTTTTTTCATGAAGAAACAAAAAAAAAAAAAATTTGGAAACAATTCAAGATATTGCTGATATCACTGACAATCACAATCTTTTTTACCAAATATATTTATGCATTAATGAAGTTTTTGGTTATTAAGCTTGGCTAAAATTGAAAAAAAAAAGTCCTTATTTTATGATTTTGATGTGAATTAGTAATGTACTTTTATGAGGCAAGTTTTGTTGAATAATTTTGGAAAAAATACATTTAATTTTCAAAATGAATATTTAATCATACACTATTGATTATTAACTTGATCTTTGCTATTAATATCATTTTAAAAATTATCTAAATTTTTATTTTAGTTTATTACTTATCTTAATATTTTATTATATTGTAAGCATTCATTAAAGTACTGATTGCACTATTAATTACACTCAAGTTACTTTTTAAAAAAATTTAAACAAAGCAAAGACCAGAAATCCGCAAAATTCTAAAATCCACAAAACCTCGGTCCCAAGCTGTGCGGATTTGAGGGAGTCTACTGTATTTATTTATTTTTATTTATTTTTTTTTTTACAATCATTATGTTTACAAAACTGTTTTTTACAAACAGTATGTGAAATTTTATAGTGGACTTTAGTAAGAACCTAAGCAGGTAAGACAACTTGTCGTAGATGAAAGAGTACAGAAAACAAAGGAAATGATAATTATTGTCATTTGATGTAACAAGTTTATTGATACTGGTGATAAGCCTAGAGAGTTAAATCCTATTCTCCAGAAATTTACTCCTCATTCAAAAGGCCAGTTATTATTATTATTATTATTTTTTTTTTTACGAACATTATGTGAAGTTTTGGTATCCCGTCAACCAAAATACTATCGCCAAATTGTAAGCTTAAATGCCAATAATGGATGATGGTGAACGTCACATTCAATGACATTAAATATGATACATGTGTTTAAAACGGCATTAAGTGACTTTTATTTCTGCTTTTTATTTGTATTTTTATTAATATTCTACTAATTATTTGTTTTTGTTTTTTTTGTTTATTTAAAATAAAAATTATGTCAATATGTATAATTTGGTTATAAGTTTAATGATTTGTATAATTTGGCGAAATCGGTTGATGGGATAACAGTGTAGTACCGAAGTTTTATGAAGATCAAAAGAGTACAGAAAACACTTCTCATGATCAGGGGTGGGGAAATACATGATTTGGCTTGCCAATGACGAGTGGGTTTTCTGGAAAGGCGAGTACATTGATTTTTAGTTTTTGAAAAAAGGTAGGTAATAGAGACATTATCAGAGACTCTTTTTTAATCTAGATATTTTAACTTTCCAAATTGTTACAGTGTAAATAGAATACTAAGTTCTATCTTATATTGAGCTTACCTCTGCTGTATATATTTCTTAATGTTACAGAATAAAAGAATCACAAAAATGCATTGTAGTTAGGGCTGGGCGATATACCGTAATATCGTTATATATCGATATTTCTTTAAGACCGCGGTAACGATATTGAGATTTCAATCCTTTCGATATATCGTTTCAAACGGTATTTCATCCTACTTTCGGAATTACGGAGTTACGGAATTTCGAATCTACCTCGGCGCAAAAGTTGCATTTACTTTTGCAAATGTTCGCGCTGTAATCGGCACTTGCGTGATACTTCCGGTTTTGAGCCAGTGTCGCGCACACACCGGAATATGGGCGAACAGTCTACTTTTTACGCTGGTGTCGCGCACATACCAGAATATTGTTAGAGAAATTACCAGGGATGCCGCGGACGCGCTATAGCGCGTAAAATACGCAAAAAATCGGCGACGGGACGCAAAAAAATGGAGCTTACGCGTCCCGCGGGACGCGTAATTTTCGTCACAAAAATCTCAAAAAAGCCATATTTCGTTAAAAAATCGCGAAATAACGAATATTTTCCGGCAAATTCCGTCAAAAAAATTCATAAAAAATTGGCTAAATTTGTTACAAAATCCCGTAAAAAAAGGCAGATTTCCTCAAAAAATCGCGAAAAAACGACAAATTTTGTCGAAAAATTCGCGAAAAACGGCAATTGTCATTAAAAAAATCGAGATAAACGGTAACTTTCGTCAAAAGATCACGAAAACCCGGTACATTTTGTCAAAAGATCCTAAAAACCGGCACATTTCGTCAAAAAAATCGCGAAAAAACGGCAAATTTTGTCAAAAGATTAGCGAAAAACGGCAATTTTCTTCCAAAAAACATGATAAAGCGGTAACTTTCGTCAAAAGATCTCGAAAATCCAGCACATTTCGTCAAAAGATCGTGAAAAAACGGCACATTTCGTCCAAAAATAATAAAAAATGGCAAATTTCGTCAAAAAATTGCGAAAAAACGACAAATTTCGTCAAAAAAACCCCACCAAATTTCGTCAAAAAAAAAAAAAAAACCCGCCAAATTTCGTCAAAAGATCGCTTTAAAACTCAATTTTCGTCAAATGAGCACAAAATAAATAAAATAAATAATAATAAAAATAAAGTTAATGCCAGAATAGAATTTTTTTGTTCCAAAAACTAACTTTCCTGCTTCCATTTTTTTTTCTCTCCAAAAACAGATTTTCTTGATCCACAATCTGTTTTTGATTGTTCCAAATCTTTCTGATGAGGGAATGTAACTTCTGAAAACACACATTCATTACACAAAAAGTACCCCTTTACTCAACAAAAGTATTCTTTTTTCAGGAAAAATGTCTTTTTCAATAAATCAGTTATGCTCCTTTTTAAAAGAAATGCAAACAATAGTGATACTTGTTATCGTCTACAATCAAATAAGCATTATTTTATAATTCAATTTGTATCTTGCACATTTATTTTTAAAATAGTAAAGAAAATTTCTCTGAACCTCTTCGCGACGGGAGCATTTTACGAAATTTTTAATGCTTTGTCACCGGTTTTAAAAAACAGAAATTTGTTCCTTCTTAAATCGACAAAATGCTCCGATAGAATGTGGCAAATTTTACGGTATAATTTTACCGGTGAAAATAAATGAGGATTCTTAAGCCTTTTTGTGGCACGTATACGTGTCGCTCGTCCCCAAAGGGTAAATAGTTTTTTTAAAAAAATTAATATTGGCTTTAATTATTTATACATTATGGCTAAAACAATAATTATTGGATTTAATTTTCTTTTGCAATTAGTGGGGACCCGCTTTTGTAAAAAAGGGACCCATAATTTTAAAAGTCCTGGGTCCCCGGGACCCAGGATTTTTCAAGTCTAGCGGCATCACTGAATTACCTTAATGGTAATTCTCTAAACAATGGAAATGAATAGGTATGCAGAGCATTAACGCTAGTGGGCGTATAAGCTGGATTGTCTGCCCTAAAATAACTTGTCATTAAGTAAATATATTGTATGTCAAATGAATACCGTATTTTCGGGAATACCCGCCGCACCCACCGTAAGCGCCGCACCAATGACAATCTGTTAAAAAAAAAAAGTACATCGACGTAAGCGCCGCACCATCGTAAGCGCCGCACCCAAGCTGCTGATATTTATACAGTATAAATCTCTAAATTCCGAAATCGTTCGTAGACGCGGCTTTTAGTTATTTCCGAATTTTAGTGATCTTCAAAAAACAACTTTAAAATGTAAGTAAAAATTATTGAAAATCATCATTAAAAAAGAAAAAAATCACATATTTATAAAAAAAAATCATAAATGGCACATTAAGTTATTTAACAGCAAAGCCAAGCATTTAATCTTATTAAAATTAAATATACACAGAGCATTTTCACGATTACGATTTTATTTATATGTTAGTATTTAGTTGCTTTAATTTAGGCCTACTGGTCATTACTTTTTCCCCAATTACAATGATATTAGCTCAATCTCTGTAATAAAATTCCTTTGTTCCAGGCCTAATATTTTATATAAACTGTTTATGAATTTTTCTGTTGATATTTCTTTGTTTTCTTATTTTACTATATCAAGATAAATAAACTTGGAAATGAATTAGAAGAAATGATTGGTACGGCCATCTGTCGGCAAAATGCAGAATATAATCTAGATTATACTAAAAAGTTAAATACATTTTTGGTGCTGCCATCTGTCGATAAGATAGGATAACTGAACTATATAAATATAAAACATTTGATGATCATTTATGCTATCTGTATTTGAGGTTTCCAGATTTTAGAGACTGTTACAGTATATAAAATATTTTCACTTGAACAGTTAAAAAAAAAAATTTTTTTTTCACTTAAGTGCCTAAAAAATATATTTAAAATGTAAAGAAATATCGTATAGAGACACTGACGAAAAAAATAAAATAAATAAAATAAGCTGTTGAAGAAAAAAATCATTGGACGAAAGACACTTAGATTTAATGTATGCAAATGCCTTAAAAACTGTAGTAAAAATATTACTGAAAAATGTGATGTAATAAAGCGTATTGCTATAAGAAAATATTTTTTAAATGCATACTAGTTTATGTTAACTCCTCAGATTACTGCAAAAAAAGCAACATTTTGTCACTGGATCAATAACAAACAGAGAAAAATATAATAAATATCAGAAACTTATTTATAATATTATAATCTTACCTGTAAATATTGCAGAATCATTTTTCCCTTGACTGTTGATTTATTATTATTATGTATTTGTTTTTCAATTTAATAACGTTTCCTATCACTGATCCGTTATAAATAGCAGGTATGTAATTTTAATATTAAGATTTCAATTTTTTGTAATATTTATAAAATTTTCTAAAAAAATATTGGATTACATATAATAAGAGAACACTACTTCAAAATATCTTTAAAATATGAAAAATTATTATTGGAATGAAGTGAAAATATAGAAAAAAATATATACAAGATTTTATCAACATGTTTAAAAATCTTCAAATCCATCAAAATCGGAATTTTCACTGTCGGAATTAAATAGTTCTAAAAATTGTTTATCAGTTAATACGTCACAATTTTCATCTTCACTATCATCAGATTCAGATGAATCATCACTAACTGTATTTTCTATGATATTGGCTGCTTTGAAGCCCGACATAATAGTTTTAGCACTAATGTCTTTCCATGCCGATGAAACCCACGACGCTACTTCTTCGTAAGTGGCTTTGCGCATTTTTCCAGAATTTGTAAATGAATGTAGCCCTTCCATCATCCATTTTTCCCACAGTTTTCTTACTTTGGACTTGAAAGATTTATTCACAGCCAAGTCAAGAGGCTGTAAAACTTTAGTTAATCCGCCAGGGATTATTGCTGGCTCGGCTGAGACTTTTTTCAAAGCAGTTTTTACGGAATCACCTTTGTGGGCACTCATTGAGTCCATAATAAGAAGCCCACTAGGCTGAAAAAAAGAATTTTTTCTTTTCCTCCACACTTCCGCCAGCCACTCATACATGATTTCCTCCGACATCCATCCCTTTTCGTTACACCGTATTACGACGTCGGAAGGAAAATTTGCCTTAGGCATAGTTTTGCGCTTGAAAATAATTAGTGGTTTTAATTTGTCTCCATTCGCAGCGCAAGCTAAAACACAGGTAAATGAGGTTCGCTCATTACCAGTTGTTACGATGCCGATTGTTTTTTCCCCAATGGTGTTAACAGTTCTACTGGGGGGGCAATCAAAAGTTAATGGAACTTCATCCATATTAATAATCTGTGCTGTTGAAAAGTTGTTTTCCTTGATTTTTTCAGCGACATACTTTAAAAAAGATGCTTTTGTCTTTTCCCAATCTGCAGGCAGTTCTTGTCCCACAGTTGTCCTGGTTCTTACAGACAAATTATTTCTCGACATGAACCTAAAGCACCAGTTGGGACTACCTTTAAAATTTGTAAATCCCATGTTCGATGCCATAATCCTCGCTTGAAACCGTATCTGAACAGTTGAAACGGGCATTCCTTTTTCCCTTTGCTCCTTTACCCACTTGGCTAAATTTCTCTCCAGATTTGGCCAAACAACAACGCCACTTCTTCGTGCCCTCTTAGATTTTGGCATTTCCTTCAAAATAGATTTTTCAGCTCTCCATCTCCTTACGCAACGCTCATCAACTCCATATTCTCGTCCTGCAGCACGATTACCTATTAGCTCTGCCTTATCAACCACAGCAAGCTTGAAAGCGGCGGTGTAACTTTTTAACTTTTTGGGAGCCATTTTCACTTGAAAAAAAAAAAAAAATAAATTGCTTAAATAAGAGCGTCAGACAAAAAGAGCAGAACAGTACCGTAAAATAATTCTCAGCTAAAAAGAAAAAAAAAACGTGTTTGTAGTACGCAATTAAAATCCAATCGGAAATAGGCACAATTACTTGCGCCAATGAGAGGAGCGCAGCAGGATGCTAGCTTCCTCCCTAGCATCTTTTCCTAGTAGCGTTCAATTCTAAGTGCTCTTTCCACAGACTTCTAGTTCTTTCCACAAAGTTCTAAACTTTTCTTCGAATCTTGGTCATCCTTGTGTAAATGCGGTTTAGGTTCCCTTAGAAAGACCCCCCACGGAGGGCACTTATCCTAGGGCCTATATCCCTCCTGCAGATAATCGGCCGTCATAAATAACACTATTAACACCACAAAGTTCTAGTTCTTTCCAGCAAAAATCCGTCAGATTTTCGATCAAAGACTTTTTCAAATTAATTTTAGTGTAGGATTTTTTTTTTTTTTTTTTTTTTTTTTTTTTTTTTTTTTTTTTAAGTTAAGATATTATTTCAGTCACACACAAAGACCTCCTTAATGCTAATCCTATGGATGAAATTTATAAAGATATCGTGTTTGCATTTCAATATTTTTAAATGATTTTTGGGCATTGGATAGTTCAAGTCCATCTATATGCAGATCGTTTTATACTTTTTCGATTTTGAAGATTGTTTTCACTTTCGAAACCGACTCCCAAAATGAAAGTGCCCTCATTGAAAAATACCTGTAAGCAAAAAGCGAAAAATGTTCTTTCTACAAATCTATCAGAGTTAATCAATGCAAAAATCCTTTAAAAATATTTAAATTCAAACGAAATATCTTTATAAATGTTTCCCATAGGATTAGCATTAACGAGCGGGTCGCTTGACTGAAGTAGCCTCTTAACGAAAATATGATACAGTTGAACCTCAACATTTTAGAATCAGCGGGATCACGGCGATACCGTATTTTCGAGATCTGTTAAAAAATAATTTTAAAACAATATCATGCCCCCCCCCCCCCCCAAAAAAAAGCAACTTTTTCCTCAGTGTAAAGAAATGACGATCAAGTAAATTGGTGAAGTAAATAATAAAATACGAATTACATTGAAACACAGCACATATGCTAAAATTAAATTACACATGTTAAACCACAATTGATTAATAAATATATATATAACCATTGTGTAATACTACAAATCATTATCCACAGCGAATACAATCCACAATTGTTTATCATGCCTGCGGCAAAAAATCGATTCTTAAATAGCTTACAGCACTACAAATTCCTTTATATAAATATATACCTGCATATCTTTATTTAATATTTTAACTATTAATAATTGATTTAATGATTCCTTTTGTGGTAGATTAGTTTATTTTTTATTTGGTACATACGCATCTATCCTTGTTCATTTACAAAAATTTTGTAAGTTTAAATATTTCTTGCTCAAATTTAGACTTTATATTCATCTTAAGTTATTTCGATGATTATATTATGTAGATATAAATTAAGAAAAGAAAAAAAAAATCCACAAATCCACTTAGCGTAAAAAAAAACTATTTTCGTTCTTTTTTTTTCTACTGTATTCAAAGAAACAAAACAGAAGCAATGCGATATTAGCCGACTTACGCATCAAGGTCAAAGGGCAACATGTCCGCACATTGAGTCATGAAGAGGATGAGGAGAAAAGGTGACTTTAAATAACCAGTGTCTCTCTCTCTTTTTTTTTTTATTAGCAGAAACAAGAGATAACAAAATTGCACGTTTGCTTTATAGTTATAAATACTTACTTGAGTGCTTTTATTAGGCACTTCTTTAAAAATAAACATAGTAAAAGGAAAAAAAAGGATAAAATAAGTAGTTTTGTTCAGAACTTTTCGTACGAAACAATTTTTAACCATATCATAGTAAAAATTAATCTATTGAAAAAATTCACTTGGATGATGCGGATATTTTAAATTTTCCGGGTGCCGGATTGTTATTTTTATTTATTAATTATTATTATTATTTTATATGGGCCGGACCGAGCTGATCCCCCCCCCCCCTATAGATCGGACTGCTTCACTCAAGTAAAAACATCTACTCGCTAATGTTAATCCTATGGATTTTTTTTTTCAAATGCGTTTGCATTTCAATATGCTTAAATGATTTCTTTGTATTTTATATCTGAGATGTTGATCCCTAAGAAGACACCTTTTCGATTTCGTTTACAGATGTTTTTAGTGGTATACTTTGACTTTTAGAACCAGTTTCGAAAGTGAAAGTATACTAATAAAAAAACCTGTAAACAAAATCGAAAAAGTAAAGACTCTTTGTGGAGATTGACTTCCGTTATCCAAAGCAAAAAATATCATTTAAAAATAATGGAATGAGAATGACACTTTTTTTTTCTTTGAGATTAACATTAGTTAGCCGATGTTTGCACGTGGGTGAAATAGCCCTTAAAGTTGCCAAGTTAACATCGACTCGTGTAGCACATTTAAACTTATTCTTGCAAAGTCATATGCATTGAAAATTGTTTATATTCTATTGGCTTCTTTTAAATGTTTATCACGGAAGTCGGCCTTTTATTATTTTTTTATTATTCGCCAGGCCCGTTTTTGTTGTTTATCACCTGAATTAACTCATTTGGGGGAAAAAAAACTTGCTGATTCGACCGGTTTCAAAGTTTGGATTATTTTTGCCGGATAGAAAAAGAGTGAGTTATTGAAAAAAATAAAGAAAAATCTTGCTCTCTAAAGTTTTTACTATGTATAGGAAGTCTATTTCAAAAGAGTTCTATACCGGGATTTGAGCTCTCTTTGGGCAGTTTTATTTTCTAACTGGAAGGAGGATCATTAGAAGAAAAAAATGTGACAGCTGTACATTCCAATATCCTACAGGTAAAATCATTAATAGATGAGGGGAAAATATAATAATTTTTAACATGAGAACCGGTGAGACCAACATTATTTTTGAATAATGTTGAATGTTTAAAAATAAACAACTAACGCATCACGGACACCTGCGGCACATCAGATCCTACAGTAATTGCCTTGTCGTGCCCCTCAGTTTACACTTTAACGTGTTTAATATAATATAATATGATTAAAATACATTCCAAATATTTTTCCCCATAGACCGAAGATAACGGAATTCTTTTGAATCTCCTATAAATGAATTGCATGTACTTCATTTTGTATTCGAAACATGCCATAGTAAACCCGAACAACATACATCAATTTCAAGGCAATCTGACTACATTTACGAGTTAAAGTATAGGCTAATGGTAGACAAACAGAGAAATGGTTGAAAAATGCTAAAAAATGAAGGAATTTTTCAAATGTTTTGATACCAATTTGAGAGCATATAATTGTTGATTAAACGAAAAAAAAAGTGTCAAAATCATTTGACAAAAAAAAAAAAAAAAAAAAAAAAATCATCGTACCCGCCGCCCCGGCGTAAGAGCCGCACCTACAATATTTTATACTTTTAAACTCGTATGCGCCGCGGCTCATACGCCCGAAAATACGGTATATGTTGAGAAGCAGAAATTAAACAGGTTTAAATAACAAATAACAACCTTTATTAAAATCATAATTAAAATCAAATAAACAAATATGAATATCAAATCAATTGTCTAAAAACATAAATATATAGATATCTCAGTTCTTATATTGAATTCAAATTAATATCATTCACTTTGCATATTATGAACCAGAGCACCAGAAGAAATAAAAAAAGAAATTTATTTTATATTGTAAAGAAAAAATTGTATTTTTAGCTTAAAAAAAATAAAGTTTATGAAAAAATATTTTATCTTTAAGTTTAATTCAAATCATAATTCCCAATTCATTTTTAAACATTTACTTTCAGAATTTTTAATCACTAATGTTAAAAAAAATAAATAGCAGAAACTTTAAATTTAATTCTTAAATATTTATCTCCCCTTCCCATTACTGCAAAATATGGTCAACCTTTCTCATATAATAAAAGCTCCTAAGGATTCATGCTGCCACTCGAGAATACCTTCCTAAAACACATCACCTGCCACGTAATGTGTTCTCCATTAATCGACCTCTGCCACAAGAAGATTTATATGGAGGGTGGAGCAAAAACAGAATAGACAATGAATCAACTCAATAACAGTAACATCCAAACGATTGCCCCAGCAATCAGCAAGTCGTTACTAGCTCGCCGGCTATCGTAACGCTTGATAAAACGAAAAACCACTGCATCGAGTCTGAATTCATTTCTAACAAATTAAAGTTGACAAAGTTGATTCTGAATAAATATAACAGACGAAATCTGAATTAAAAAGATATATTTAAGAAGGAGAGATTAAAAGATATTGTTCTAAAAAATAAGTAAAATAAAAATAAAAACTCATCTGACATTTTGCTGTAGGTGGCCGGCACCTTGCTATTTACTCTGAAGCTTTCCCTCAATTTAAAACGTCAATTCAAAATATATCAGTTCCTCCCATAACAGCATGTTCACTTTAACAATCGTAACATCACTTCACATGTTAAAGCTAGACGTTGTCATATTATATTCACTTTAAAAACAAGAAGACAACTTTAATAGCACGACCACCATTCTCACTCCGGACTCCATTACACGTTGAACGAGACAAGGCGAACGTTTTCCGGCAAAACAATACAGTTTAAATATCCCATCCTTCGCTGACAACGCCCCCTCACGTGACTTCCGCTTCCTGATCTAACGTCACCTCCGGCATCTCGAATGTTCGCGGGAAAGACGATCCAATAGCAGTCAGCCACGGGGAAAACTACGTATGCTTGTGGACATGTTACGCCACCTATCGCCAGATCCGATAACTTTGTAGAAAAACATCGTAAGTATTCTATGAAGGATGGAAGATATTTGCCGGGAGAAACGAAAGTGTCGATGCCGTAAGAAAGCAGATTATCAACAAGTAGTGAATGGTAAGTAGATAAGATATGAGTAGCTGTTAATTAGGCCGAAGTACAAAAGAAAGATAAAAGGTATTTTATTTATTATAAGTTGAAATTTAAACACAGGAGAAATAAAGATAAGTGTTTAAATTGAGACTTAGTTTCATTTATACTTTAATTATTTAAAAGCAAATAAAATAAATAGAATTTGTTTTAAATGTAACTTTACTTTATACTATTGTAAATAAATATAGTAATAAATTAAATAGAAAAATAGGTTGAGTGGAATGACAAGAACTCAGGGAAAATATGCCTATTTTCTATCAAATATGGGCGAACCGTCTACTTTTTGCGCTGGTGTCGTGCACATACCGGAATATGGGCGAACCATCTACTATTCTGATGTACTGCTTTATTTATCGGAGTTAGTTCGAGAATCGAAGTTGAAACACTCGTTCGAGGATTGGGCATTTCCACTACAATCACTTGTTGACTCCATATCGGTGGCTGACTGTTGTTTTCCAGTGAGCTTGTGTACAGTTATTGCTGCCGGAATGCAGAATTGATTGCCATATTTTCAAGAATGTGTGCACAATTAATCGATATTTCTTGTATGTTTGTTTTTCATTTATTAATAGCATTAATAAATAATTATATTAAATCACATATTATTTTACATTTTTTATTAATAACATTAACAATTTACATATATAGTAATTCTATTATGTCATTTATTTTCAGCAGAAATTTTACTTAAAGCGGAAGTTTTTTCTTTTTTCATTATGATTCACCTTAGTTTTAGAGTTTATTGGATACTAGTATTTTTACCCGTTTTGCGTACGGGTTTTTACAAAAATCCCCCCCCCCCCCAAAAAAAAAAAAAATCTTTCTCAAATTAGGAAGGAAAGTACTTTTCATTTTGAAAGATCGCTAAAACTCTATGGATGGTGTCTTTCTGCTTGGCAAAACATATTACCCATCCACAGCAGACGACAATATGGTTATTGTATAATCAGTCAAGTTCCGATTTCGATAAACAAAAACAAACGATGGATAGTTTCCTACGTTTTCTTTGAGGTTCTTCTGTACTGGACACTTGTAAAAGATGCTCAAATTTTGTAATAACTTATTATATTTTAATAAAAATTTGTCACACAGCCTAATTTACTATTATTGCAAATTGCTGAAAATTTGAAAAAAAATCGGTAAATTAACTTAGGAGTTATGAATTTTTTTCCCTTTTAATGGTAAAGAATAAAAGGTTTTGTTTTTCTTCCTCCTCCCCCCCCCCTTTTCATTTGTATGTGCCGTTGAATGTGTTTTTCGCGCACTTAAACAACTGAAACTAGTTGATACGTTCACAAAACCCTTTTTATAAGTAAAAAAAAAAAAAAAAAAAAAAAAAAAAAAAATCGAACAGTTTATTTTTTATAAAAGAATGAGGATAGTTTTGATTTTGAATATCATGGCTCCTTTTTATTTCAAGAGTTCACTAATGCAAAAACATCCGCTCAATGTCAATCTTATTTTTTTTAATATCTCGTTTGCATTTCCATATTTTTATTTCTTTATTTATTTTTTGTTTTTGCATTGCACAAAAAAAAAAAAAAAAAAAAAAAAAAAAAAAAAAAGGTAGTCAGCGAAACGTCCTGATTTGGGACTTTGTACTCTATTAAAGAAATTTCGTGTTTTCTTAAAATTATTTGATTATTCTAATACTTTTATTTGTATTCTGACTAATAATAGAATTATTTATTATAACAACGAAAAGAAGGTGGTCCTTACTGCCCAAAATTGCAGAAATGCAAATTTCTTTTTTTGTATTGTAATAAAAAAATTCTAAGTTTATAAGTAATTAAAGTATTTTCTTTCAATACATGTAATGTCTATTCGTTGTCTTATATGGGTGATTCTCAAAATAGGGGACAATTTATGTCTTTCAGCATACAAAAAAAATTGAGAGGTTTTCTGTCATGCTTTTATACTTAGATATGTTTGTCTTAATATTATTCATTATTTGTACTCAAGAATTACTCATTTTTTAGTTGAAAACACCTTAAAATAACAGAATAAATGTTCAAAATGTCATTAGCATGGATGTCCGTAGCAGCTGTGCCTTGTATATACTAGCTTTTTCAAGAGTTAATAACATGTTTATAAAATAAAACAAATGTTATTCTTTTTTTAAATTAATCAAGGAGAGGATTTATCCAATAAATTTCTTTTTAAAAATAAAATTATAGTATATAAAAAGAGAATTAAAGTTTGTCCTCCATATTCTGTTTTCAAAACAAGGTTATACTATAACAGCTGTTTATTAATCAAAATTTCATTTTCACATATGACAATACTTTGAAAATATAAAGTTTCTCCATGGCAACAAGTAGCCATTTTATTCCAGCCTGAAAATAGAAGCATGTATTGTATTTTAAGAATAGAAGTTGAATATTACGCGAGTACATCAATTGTATGCCATTAGAATGGATAATAATTTTCATGTTTATTTTATAGTTAAAATTTTTATTTTACTTATTTGCATAGAACTTTTGTGTTTTAAAAAGCCCCAGAAAGGACTATTGCATTGTGATTATATTATGGCTCATAATCTTATTTAAATTAAAATTTGTCATTAGCATGGACAAATATCAGTGTCATTAGCATGGTTTTTCTGTCCATGCTAAAGACTCCTATGTGCATAAATGTAACCAGTACTTATATTGTATCCTTTTTAAAGTTTAATTTTACATATAAATTTAGAGGTATTACATTTATTATCCCTAAAATATGCATTAAATCTGTCAGAAAATCACTAAGACAGCTTCTTACACTGTTAGTGTCAGAATGTTGTTCATGTAAACAAAGTTTGCTCTTTGGTAATGTTTTTATTCTCCTTATATGTATATATGTAAAAATGGAAACTATTTGTTGGAAAGGAAGGATAATAAACGTAGAAAAAAAATATTTAAACAGGAAGAAAATAAAAATTTCTTAATATATTTATTCCATGCAATTTGTTTTGTCATTAGCATGGCTCAAAAAATACTAATTATTTTTTTAAAGTTGATTTTTAAATATTTAGCTCTGCTGACTACATGTAAAGTATACCTAATACTATATTAACAACACCTATTTTTTTCAGAAATTTTGCTAACAGTAATTTTTTTAAGATTTCATTTTTGAAATTGTCCCCTATTTTGAGAATCACCCATATACATTTTCTTGTTTCATTTTAATGATTTCTAATGTTTAACTTTCTTAGAGTTTTCAATAACACATATTTTAAATCAGATTTGCAAGTAAAGGGTTTGCATATTTTGAATCAATATATAAAAATTAAAATTTATTGATATTTATTTATTGATATTTTTGTTTTTTCTTGATAATTAACATACACACACACACACACACACATATATATATATACTATTATGTGTTTGTAGTATTTTATACAGAGGATAGTTACATTTATAACCCTATAATGGAGTGACATATGAATTGAAATATATCGATATATCGAAAATTATCGATATTTGGTCAACGATATATCACGATATTAAAATTCTGATATCGCCCAGGCCTAATTGTAGTAATAGTAATTTTATTTGTAATCATATGCGATTTTGTCATAATTATTTTCAACTGCGTGTTGCATCTTGCAGGCTGGTGAAATAAATAATTGGCTGGTAAGATTTTTGAAAAATTTCCCACCCCTGTTCATAATCATTCTTTATCGGAAACTTCTGGGATAGATGTGTCAGTAAATAATATCACCTATGGATTCAATTCAATTCTGAGTTTTACAGTGAGATTAACTAAATATTTCTTTTAGATGAATGCTATACAAATACAGGTACTTCTAGGTTATCCTGTCAACCAATTTCGCCAACTTATACAAATCGCCAAACTAATAGCTAAATTATACATGTTGACATAATTTTTATTTTAAATAACGAAAAAACAAATAATTAGCAGAATACTAATAAAAATATTAATAAAAAGTCGAAATAAAAATCACTTAATGATGTTTTAAACATGTATATCGTGTTGAATGTCATTGAATGTGACATTCACGATCATCCATTATTGGCATTTAATCTTATATTCTGGAGATAATTTTTTGGTCGACAGGATAACCTACTAGTACCCAAATACAATACTATAGAAACAATAAAATAAAATAAAATAAGATAATTATTAATGTTAATTTTAAAAGATCTGCTTTTGGCTAGATGTTTTAAATTGGCTTTTTGCTTAGCAAAAATCTGACAGTGTCAATATCTACTCTATGAAAAGATGAATTCCCACAAATAACTGTTTCCAACTACAGCCCTGACTAAAACCACTGTAACTTTTGAAGATATGATCACCATAAAATTTTTACAGCTACCTTTTTTTAAGGTTAGTACTTACTAAACAGAATATCAGACAAAGTACAGACTCAGCAAAGAAAAAGCTAAACTTTAACAGCCTAACAGACTTTTGATGAACTTCACATTTTTTATGCAATCCTTTCAAGAAATTGCATTTTTTGGTACTATATGGTTATCCCGTAGATCTAAAAATCTATCGCCAAACTCTATGATTAAATGCCAATAGTGGATGTCTTATTCAATGACATTAAATACGATACACGTGTTTAAAGCATCATTAAGTGTTTTTTATTTTGACTATTTTTATTAATATTTTACAAATTTTTTTTTTCATTATTTAAAATAAAATTTGGCTATGAATTTGGTGATTTGTATAATTCGGCAAAATTGGTTGATGGGATAAACAACTAGTATCAATATTTTAAAAAAAGTGCTTTTTTTTTTTTGCAATCCTTCGACAAAATTCAGTCTTTTGAAAAAAAAATTGCCAAAATTTGTATATTTTTCTTGATTTTTAAATTTTTGTAGCATTTTGCATATTTGTAATAATTATGGCCAAATCATAATACTTGGCATTGCTAAATAAGTCAGCTGTAGTGTGCAGTAGAAATAGCGTTAGAGGTGGAACTAATTGGAACACAAATAATTCCTGTTGCAAGGGGTAGGTAACACGCTCCTAATGAACATACTAAAAATATACATTCGTACTGTTGCGCAAAATGCGTTTTTTGGCGGCCATCTTGAAAAAAATGCGCAAAATTTTTAAAAATCGAAAACAGCCATGTGGGGTATCATATTAAAGGAAATTTTGAGCTGATAAAGAATATGATATTTGTTTTTAAAATTAGAAGTAAATAAAAAAAATATGGCAAAAAAATGAAGGGTTTCGGATTTTTGAAAATCATGATTTGAAGTGTTAAATAATCATGTGGGGTATCAAATTACAGGAAATTTAATGCTTAAAAAAGATTGATATTGGTTTTTGAAAAAAAAAAGTTTGTAAGGCTTAACTAGCGGGAAATTTTAGAAAAATGATACCTACATGACTCCATAGTTAAATGTACCTTAAATGTAACTTTGTTGCATTGCATTACAGAAAACACCTGATACTGTCATATGACAACTCCCACTGCAACACTAACTGTTATTACAAAATTAAAATATAAATATTGATCAGCTTTTATTTTTACTAAATAATTTATACAATATGAAATATAAGATATAAAATTTTCTTATCTCCAAATTTCCAAAGGATCGGAATCGTTTATACCATATTAATTTAAAATTTATAATTCTAATGTCATACTATAAAATTGTCTCTATTAAAATAAGAATCATAAGTTAGATGATACACTTTAATCTTTACACTAAATGTTAATTTTACAAAAAGTAAAAAGGCTCATGTGCAAATAAATTTTTAGAACAGCAAACTGCTCTAAAATTTTCTGTTTCTATTTGTCCAAAAACAACAACAACAACAAAAAAACTAATACTGAAAATTTTGTTCTTAACCTGAGCAAATGTTCAACCCTCCTACAAAAGCGCGTGCGCCATTCTTTTTAGGCGCAAGATAAAAAAGTACGTTTAAAAGATTATGTAATATTCTCTTTACATTGCATGGGGAAAAAATCTGACGTATAAATAGTTTTCTGTGTTGCAATAATAAAATGCAGGTGGTGAGATGATGAAATATTATTACGAGTTATGACACTGTGAGACTTATTTTTAATTGATTACTTATTCTTTTCAAATATGCAATCTTTGTTCTGAGTTTTTAAAATCAGTATAAGGAATATGGAAAAAAAAACTTGCATTTTGTGTTCTAATGAACTTTGTGACATACTCCCTATGTCACATTAACAGCAAAAGGCCTGAAAAGAATTATTAATGCAAGCAAGCAAAGAATTGATAAAATTCAAGAATTTTTCAATCCTACTTTTACAGGTACTTTTAAAGTACATACAGATTGTCGACGTGTATATGTCAACCCTATAAAAATTAAAAGTGCCAGAAAACTGAAAATGCCGCAAGATGATGCTAGTTCAACCAGCTCAGGAACGCTACGAGGAAGTGTTGGATCCTTCAATTTCAAAGAGAATTGTTTATTCTGTGGTCAGATTATTACGGATCATCAGAACCGTAAAAAAAGAGCAGTCTTTCCTGTACGTACTTTCTAGTTTCGTGATACAGTTTTGAAAGTATGTAATGCTAGAAATGATTTATGGGCAGCAAATGTACATACAAGGTTGCTTTCAGTCATAGATTTACCTGCTGCAGAAGCTCAATATCACCAAGTGTGTAGTATCAATTTTAGGAACGGAAAACCCATTCCTGTGAAATACATATCTGAAGGTAGCAGTGGAGAATTGTCCGCAGCAGTAGGACGTCCAACTAACACTGAGAACTCTGATGCTTTTGAAAGGACATGTGAATGGTTTCAAGAAAATTGTAAAGAGCCAATATCTGTCAATGACTTAGTCGAAAAAATGCGTAGTTTTTCATCAGAGGAAAGCGAGCCTTACACTTCTAGACATTTGAAGAAAAAATTGCTAGACAGGTTTGGAGGCAACATTATAATATCAAGTAGTGATGGGAAAAGTGACATGATAACGTTTGGAAAAACTGTATCAAACAATAATACTGGACTATCATAAGCAAAAACGACTTGATGATCCCGATGAAGAAAAATTTAGATTAATAGAATCTGCAGCGAAATTGATTATAACAGAAATAAATTTGCTGTACAAAAATAAGGACTTTTATCCTAGTTCATCAGATATTGCATCCATTGAAGAAAATAAGACATATTTACCCCCTGTTTTATTAACTTTTTTAGATATCCTAATTGGTGGTAAACGGAACGATCTGAAGCAGATTTCAATAGGTCAAGCTGTAATGCAAGCATGCAGGCCTCGTTCTCTGATATGTCCGATTCCTCTTGGTGTAGGCATTCAGATTCATAGAGATTTTGGATCTCGTTTTCTAATTGATGAACTTTATAGTCTAGGATTCAGTGTGTCTTATGATGAAATACAGAAATACATACACTCTTCTGTAATGGATGAAAGTAACCAAAGCATTGTACATTCAGGTCACTTTTCTCAATGGGTTGCTGACAATGTTGATCATAATATAGCAACAATAGATGGCCATAATACCTTTCACGGGATGGGAGTTATAATGTGTTCATCAGGAGAATATTTTAACAACTCTTTATTGCTCACAGATGCAATAAAACGACTCAAGTCTCGCCCTCTAGCACATGATATTATTAAAAAAGCAAAAATTCCTCTTTACTACATTCAATCTCCTAGCTCAATAGTGATGAATAAATTGAAGTTTGAAAAATTATCTTATGCACCAATGCAAATTAATCATTTTGATGTTCTTTGGAGTACCAGACAGTAAGTTATTTAAAACGCCTCAACCAGGATGGTTAGGATATATGCAAACTGCTTCAGAAGGTGAAAACAGTGTTACAACAGTAACTAAGTTTCTGCCAATGATTGATCTAAATCCCAATTCTTACAGCTGTGTATACACAACACTTATGTTCATCAGCAATGAAGCAAAAAGACTAAATGTAGAAACTCCGATTGCAACCTTCGATCAATGCTTGTGGATAAAGGCACTGGAAATTAAATGCGCTGATCACAAGAGAGAGTTTGATAATGTAGTAATCCGGCTTGGTGGGTTTCATACACTGATGTCTTTTCTTGGAACTATTGGAGGATGGATCAGGCATAGAAGAAGCCCTACAGACAGTTTATGCTGAAAATTCAATACCGCATATGTTGAAAGGTAAAGCATATTCGCGTGCTCTTCGTGGACATTTTTTAATTTCTTCATCTCTCACTGCTTTAATCGCAGCCAATATACTGAAATGCAGCCTCCCAGTTGAAGTTACTACAGATTCAGATTCAGATTTTAGCGAGATTGCATCAAAAAGTTGCCGCGTTGCTGGTGACGGAATGGAAGTGGAGTTAAATGATGATTTTAATCTTCAAAAATTTATTCACCTTTTCCAAAAAGTGCTCAAAGGTGATATCAAGGCAGAAAAAGTTATTTCAGATCCTGATCTTCATAAATTTTCAACACTAATACATGAACGGAAGAACCTTCTGAAGTCACAAAGCCGCACTGCTAAACTCTGGCTGTTGTATCTGAACATGGTGGATATTGTAGAAATGTTTATTTCGGCTGAGCGATCAGGAAATTTTGAAATGCACTTACAGAACTTTTGAATTTTGAACTTTTTACTTTTGAAATTGCACTTAGTTTTTGATGGGTATGAAGAACCTAATATAAAAGATATGGAGCATAGATTGCGCTGGAAGCACTCGTCCGTTGTAGTATTCTTTGATGAAAATTCACCCGTCATCGTAAAGAAAAGCCAGTTTCTTTCTAACCCTGCAAACAAACAACGCTTTATCAATATGCTGGGGAATTATTTTCAAGATAGGGGTCACTCCGTCATTCATGCAAAAGGAGATGCAGACGTGATAATCGTCAGAGAAGCTCTAAAGTTAGCCCAGGAAAAGCATGTCACTGTAGTAGCTGATGACACTGACATTTTAATCCTACTACTATATCATTCTTCGAAGAATATTTCTGTGCAGTCTGCGACACAATCTGAAAACGTCGTGACATTCAAGCCATGCAAGGATCGATTGGAGAGAAAGCTTGCAAAACTACTTTTTCAAATTTACTTTTTATTCACGCATTAACGGGATGTGACACCACGAGTGCATTATTTGGAAAAAATAAATCTTCTGCTTTCAAAAAAATCATTCAATCGAAAATTTTATGCGAATGGGCTTCATATTATGGATCAACCAAAGATATTACTATGTAAGAATTGATTGAAAATGGCTGTAAAGTTACCATGCTTCTTTATGGCGACAACATCGAAAAATGTGACCTACACGTCCTTCGTTATGATCAGTGCATGAGAAAAATAGCTTCAGCTAAAAAAGAATTCGACATAGCTCGTTTGCCTCCTATGCAAAATGCAGCTAAATATCACCTACTTTGAGTACATTTGCAGTGTTTTATATGGCGAAATCTAAATATACCAACTCCTGATCCTACACTCTGAGGTTGGCAGTTAGTTGATGGATATTTCCAACCGATATTAACAGACTTAAACCCAACACCAGACAAACTGTTAAAAATGATTAAATGTTCTTGTCTAATTACAACTGAAGATCCATGTAACACTGCAAAGTGTACATGTCGCTGATATGGACTTGCATGTTCAGTAGTTTGTAAAAACTGTTGTGGAAAGGACTATGCAAACACAGGAGACAGTTTAGATTCAGATGAATATGGAGAGGTTATTTAAATTTGGTTAGATAAATATGATTTTATAGACAAAATCCCTTTTCTTGTGTACTTATTTTGAATTTTTTAAATAAAACCATGTTTTTCAAAAAACCGAAATCCTTTATTTTTTTGCCACAACTTTTTTATATATTTATACTTTTAAAAACAAATATCATATTCTTTATCAGCTCAAAATTTCCTTTAATATGATACCCCACATGGCCTTTTTCGATTTGTAAAAAATTTTCGCATTTTTTTCAAGATGGCCACCAAAAAACGCATTTTGCGCAACAGTACGACTGTATATTTTTAGTATGCTGATTAGGAGCATGTTACCTGCCATTTACAACAAGAATCATTTGTGTTCCAATTAGTTCCACCTAAAGGTGTTTTTTGCCTTATTTCTACTGCACTACTAGTTTCATATGAAAATAGGGTACTACTAGGTTATCCTGTCGACCAAAAAATTATTGCCAAACTATAAGATTAAATGCCAATAATGGATGATCGTGAATGTCACATTCAATGACATCAAATACGATTCACGTGTTTAAAATGTCATTAAGGGATTTTTATTTTGACTTTTTATTTGTATTTTTATTGATATTCTACTAATTATCTATTTTTTTTGTTATTTAAAATAAAAATTATGTCAATTTGTATAATTTGGTCGATGGGATAACAGAGTAGTATTGAAAATAGATATTAATCATTAAAATAGTCCTATCAAAACATACATTAGAAATCGTTAAGAAATCGAACTTACATCAGGTACTAGTTGTGTTAAAAACATCTCCATGTCAGCCCTGGAAGAAGAAAAAAAAAAAAAAAAAAAAAAAAAAAAGAAATGGACATATATTAATCAAGAGAAAAGCTCTTACAAATAATATGTTCTACAATGAAAAGATAAGAACTCATATTACTCATAAATAACTGTTTTGCTTATTAAAACACCACTTTATGAATAAAACATTTAAATTCAGGGATAAGATTGACAAAAAAAGTAAAAAATCTGAAAACTGCATGAACGACGTTTGGGCAATATTACTTACGAATTTCAAACAGAATAAATGTTACAATTGCTATTAAAATTTATATTACATACAATTTAGCTTTAAGAATAGAGTTGCTTTTAATCCCTGAGCTAAAGCTCTTTATCCGAAATCAAGATCCCTCGATTCCCCAACAGGGTGGCTACAGAAATGAAAAAAAAAAAGTTCCCTGATTATTTGTATCATATTTCCCCGATTTTTATTATTAACAGGGATGAGATTGACAAAAAAGTAAAAAATCTGAAAACTGCGCGAACGACGTTTGGGCAATAATACTTATGAATTTTAAACGGAATAAATATTATGATTGCTATTAAAATTTATATTACCAGGGCTTGAAAATTCTAAAAATTTTAACGTTCCCAGCTGGGAACCTACATGAAAAATATAGGTTCCCAGATGAAAAGTATAAGTTCCCGAAAAAATTTGCCATTTTTTCGCAATTTTTTTTTTACGAAATTTGTTCTTTTCCATGATTTTTTAAAATAAAATTTGCTGATTTTTGCAATTCCTTAATGAAATTTGCGTTTTTCGTGATTTTTTTGACGAAATCTGCCGTTTCATCTCGATGTTTTAACGAAGCCTCGCTTTTCAAAAGAAAATCTTTACGAAATTTGCCTTTTTTGCGATTAATGAAATTTGCCTTGGTTCATGCAATATTTCAATGAAACCTGTTATCTTTTAGATATTTTTAGACGAAATTTGCCGTTTTTCGCAATATTTTGACAAAATTTGTTGTTTTTCATGATTTTTTAACGAAATATGCCGTTTTCTTAACCAAATTTGCCGTTTCTTCACGATTTTTTGACAAAGTTTGCTATTTTTTGTGATTTTTTTGTTGAAATTCGGGCTTTTCCCATAATATTCCGACGAAAGTACACATCCCTCGGACCACTTCAGAGCTATTTTTTGCTTGATTTACGTGTTATAATGCGTCCGTGGCATTGCTAGCAGATACAGCAAAAAGTTAGGTTCCCGACCGGGAACCTTAGTGATAAAATATGCGTTCCCAGAAAAGATTTCTGGGCTCCCCGGGAACGCTGTTTTTTGAGCCCTGATTACATACAATTTAGCTTTAAGCAAATTAAAAAGAAACTGTTTGAAAGAATTAGGCAGAAATTATTTACTTACTGCGGTGAAAAGTCTATTTTACCAAGATACAGAACATTAATAAAACCACTGACATGAATACTTTTTAAATTATAATTTTAAAAATAGTAGATACTTTTCTTGAAACAGCAAATCAAAATAATTGCAACCACATTAAGTATATGATAGAAGAAAGTCCTACTCTTTTTTTTTTTTTAAACAAAAATAAGTTTTTAAGGAATTAAATTGATCATAATTGATTGTTAAAGGTGTAGCAATACAACCATTAAGAATGAAGATTTAGGGAAAAATAATAAAAATTTGTAAAAAGTGTTATTTAAAAGACAAATTAGTAATACTACAGAAAACATATTAAAAATTCTGAACATTAAGAGGAATTAAGAAAATATGGACTATTATATCAAAGTACAAAAACAAAAGTAAATAAAAAGCATACTGCCCAGTTAAACTGATGGCATTGAGCTCACAGGCTACGCATACTAATTGCACATTACAGCCTTATATTTTCAAGGGTTATTTCCGATCGAAAAAAAATCAAAGGAGGGAAAACAGCTTCCTCTTTCCCCCTTTTATACTTAATCATTGAATCCCCTAAACTAATCAGGGACATGCTTTATCATATAAAAAATCTATATCCAAAATTCAGAGCAAATCGGACAATTCTTAATAAAAACCCATTTATATAATTTAAGAGGAGTTATCCCCCTCTCTTTTATACTTAACCATTAAACTTCCAAATCTATTCAGAGATTTGAACGAAATCTGATTATTCTGCATGTAAAACCCATTTATATTAAATAAGGGGAGGGGCATTAAAACCCCCATTCCCCCTGTTTATACTTATAGAATGAACACCTAATACCAATCACTGAGGTGCCTCATTAAAATGATCTTATACCTAAATTTTAATCGAAAACTGATAATTCTGAATGAAAAACCCATTTATATCAAATTAAGGGGAGGGGCATGAGCCCCCCGTTCACCCCTCTTATACTTATCGAATGAACTCCAAAAACTAATCAGGGAAGCGCCTTATCAGGATATACCTGTATACAAAATTTCAAGTGGATAGGATACTTTTATCATGAGTTATTACGTTATGCACGTACGAACATAGATACAGAACGGGCGGGCACATAAGCTCTCAGGCTATGATAGCCTGTGAGCTAAAAGCTAAATTTTTCCCAAAAATTTAATTGGTGAAATTTCTTTGAAAATTGAAGAAAAGTCTGAAGAATCTCATCTCTCTGATTTAAAATAAATCAACAGGTAAGAAAAATCATGCATTAAGCATAGATTATGAAACACTTTCCAACTTTTCATGAGATCTTTAACAAAACTTCGTTATCAAGGGAAATGAGCCAAATGAGCATTCCAATAGCAATCCCTGTATTTGATCTGGTATTGATATGTAGGAATACAGGATTTATTTGACATTTTTCACCAAATTTTGCAACGAGTTTGAATTAACAAGAGTCAATTGTATCAGCTGCAGAAGAAAATCAGAGGCAGAGCCAACAAGCTGATGCATGCAAACTGCAGGAAAAAAAAAAAAAAAATGAGGAGGAAAAACCCAGCCTAACTGCACTGATGCACAGAAAAAAGCCTGCAGACATGGAAAACGATAATCATATCACAAGACCCTGGAGTGATAAGTTATGTTTTGGCTTTACCCGTGTCGTCCGTGTGTGGGCATGGAAGAAGGAAACGGGAAGGAAAACGAAGCCTCTTTCCCATTAGGAGCAGGGTGATCGTCGATGCCACCGGATTTCTCTGAGGTTCACCCATATCCCAGCATTCCCTGAGGAATGGCAACTGTTTGGCACATTTATCGCTTATTTGGCCTTTCTTACACTCGACGTCTTATGTGCTGATTTCTACGGTGAGAGGTAAAACACATGCCAAGTTATCGCCAATCGAAAAAAAACGCCAAGGTTGCCTGCAGTTCAGGGTCACACTTGTCCCAGAATTCTCGGCTTGCCTCCGTTGACTGGTTTTCCTTCCCGTTTATATTTTTTGTTCCATGTGTGTGGGTACCAGTGAATGTTATGAAAGACGTTTGTTGCTGTTTGGGAGTGACTGACTGACTTGAAATATACTTTAATAGATAATTTAAATAAAATACTCATGTCTTTTATATTAAATTAATCAAATTGAATTTAAATGGACTTAAAGTTACTTTTAGTAAAGCTTTAAAATAATTTCTTTTAAGTTCCTCTCGATGCTCCAGAGCTGTTTTGCATGGTCTTGTGAGGAGTTATACATTTTTTGTATGCCACTTGATGAACTTTTGTAACTGTGTGGAAGATGTAACACATGTAATTAGTTTAAAGTATCTATTTCCCATTTATAATACTTATTTAAGTTTAATTCTGTTAATAAAACATTTTTACTTGATTTCATATCTTTGTCTTCCTTTATCAAACTTAACATTTTTTTTTTAGTTTGATAAACTTGGGTAGATCATTTTCAGCTTAACTGCATTGTCATGTTCTACTAAATAATTTTTAGACTGAATTGCCCCATTTAGGGTCAACACTTTAAATGGAAAAAAAAAAATTCTGTTTTAACAATTTCATGTCCCATAAACTCAAACAATACAACTATATAGAAATCTACAAAAGAAAACAAAACAGAAATTTTTCTGTTTTGGATCCATAGACTTGAAAAGGTGAAAATTATTACAATTTTGGATGTTAATTGACACATCCGGAAAAGATAAAATTCCATGGAAAAGAGGGGAAAAATAAAGATAAAAATTTTACAATACTTACGTATTAACACCACTGTAGTAGAAGTTGCGCTAATGCGGCAATAAAGAGCAATAGGGTTGTTCTCATGCACACAAAAAAATGGTGTCAAAATTATATAAAAACAAGTTGAAAATTGCACGTAAAGCGTAGCAAATTAGGTGCGTTCGTTGATAACGAAGTTTTAAAATATTCAGATCTTGCTGATAGAGTAGAGCGTACTTCGGATACAGTATAGTGGTCGAAATCTTTCTGTTTCTGTAAATATGCAGGGAGTAATTTTTATTACACTTCACTAACATATATCTTATTGATAAAATGTGAGGTAGTTTAATATAATTAAAACATCCCCTAAACAATGTTTCTCCGTATAACATTATTTAGTGGAATACATTTGTGTGGTCCTGTAATTTAATAATAAATATTCTTTGCATCACAGATTGTAAAAAATGTATTTTTAGTACATATTTCATAGATTCATGTCAATTCTGTTATATTCAAATGAGTGTAACACCATTAAAATGCATTTGAAACTTTTCCCCTATTGACCGTAATGTAACGGAATCCTTTTGATTGTCCCTGTAATTGATCTATCCATCCAATTTTCATAAAATTTGAAATGACTCGACAAAATTATGTAATAATTATGTACTTTAAATTTCAAACGATTCGGTTGGGTAGTTTTTGCGTTGTTATATGCGGACGGACGGACTGAGTGACAACAATAGGTGCTACGTATTTACATAATTACGAACGCACCTAAAAAAACATTAAAAAATGGCGTCAAAAATCAGCAAACAACAAGGAATCCAAAAGATAACGCGTGCGAACAAGATAGCTCTTTATTGGTGCATTAGCGCAACTTCTGCTATGGTGGCGTTAATAGTAAGTATCAATTTCACTAGTTAGGAAATAATTTGGGATCGACTCGAGTTTTTAATTAAAAATGGTTTTTGTCAACTGTGTACGGGCTGGGCAGTACGTTGAAAAATTTTAACCCTCTCAGGTCCGAATTTTTTTTTTCAATTTTTAGAAAAAAACTACTTTTACATTAATAATAATAATGACTAATTATCCAAATGAATTAATAAGTATTTAACGAATATTTCACTGTCTGAAAGATAAAGAATGTTGTTGTTTTGGGTAGTACTTAATTAATATTCATATAAAAATAGACTGGGGAAGAATTTTTGGAGATGTTTAGAAAATGTTCTATTACAATAAGATTTAACATATAGGGTAACATCCCCAGTAATTGGCACATCCTACAAAAATGTCCTAAAATAAGATTTATATCCAGTCTTTTAACAATGCAAGACCATATACCAGTTATATGCTCATTTACTTTAAAGATTATAACTAGTGCTGTAAAACTAACGACTAAATAAATACCCGTGTGAGGGCGTTATTTTAAAACTGACTACCCGTTTAAAAATTATCATTAATCGTTACTGCTTAGAAACCGGTTATTAAAAATCATCGTATGTACTGAATAACTACAACAATCTAGTTACATATGGAACATGAGTATTTGGAAGATTTAGCATTTTTTACTCTTCACATATTGTTATGTGCTGCCATCTGTCCATAAAACATAGATTTAATCAAATTTCTAATATTTTTTTTGGCAAACAAAGTTAAAATACGATACACAATTGAGTACAACATGTCTAAAATTGTAGAATTTACTACATATGAAAATAAAGAATAATCGGAGAAAGCAATTTAGCAAGAGTGAAAGCTTACAAAATTTATACAATAAAATTAAGAAAAGTAATTACGCAAACAAAATGTTTTTACAAGCAAATTCTCCCACTAATTTTACACTAACAAAATATGTGTAATTATGTGTAGTGAAAATTTAATTTCTGGAATAATTCAAAAACAATATGTTTTATTTCTTGCGTGATCATCCTATCAAGCACATGTCTACATTTGTACTTCAATTAGGGATTAATCTAGCGCTAGCCAAATCGCCAAAAAGCTAACTGAAGGCACATTTTGCCCCAAAACCATTTAGTGGATTCGCCAAATAGCGACAGCCAAAAAGTTAAGCTGTACCGTACCCAATTTCTTGTTCCGCATTTCATAAACATAGGACTTTCGTTTTTCCCATTCCTTTCCACCCAATTAATTTTTTATTGTAAAACTGGACTCCTGGCATTGTGTTTTATTTACTTTGTTATCTCATCTTTTTTATTTACTTTTCATAGCACGTTTACAAGCAAGCTCGCGGCATTTATTTACGTCATCTTTCTTACAGATCGGTGCGTGGAGTTGTTTCATTACGGCTCCTTCTTTTCCTGGCATTCAGCCATTTTAAAAGTTGCAATCGCAATCGCTATTTTTCCCATTCATTGTACAAAATTACTTTTCCTATTTAATGCTAGCTATAAATAATTTTATAATAATTTTTAGTATTTTTCTAAGTTTTTTAGTAATTTTACCAAATTTAAATCTTAAAAGAAAATGTTAATTTTTGTCATGAGTCGCATGCTCATTTTTCATTGGTTGTCACCATGCCGCTACAAGTTGAAAAGGTAGGTAGTACGGCTGAGTTAGAGTTATTATATATTTTCATTAACGTGCGCGCTAGCTTTTCAATCATCGATTTCCACATTTGCTTTTTTGATTTTGTTTAGCAGTTTTTACCCTGTTTCTGTAAAATGGAAAAGTGGTTAGGAAAATCTCAAAAGAGGCCTAATTCACCGTTGAAATTTAGAGTCTTCTTCTAAAAAGTGGTTGCCCGAATATGAAGCTAAACGAGCAAAAATCAGTCCTGAAGTTACTGTAAAATGGTTATCTAAATACAAGTGGTTGAGTACTGTGGAGACATCTTCACAAGAAGGACATTCTTCAACAGAATCTTCTAAAAGTCCGATGTTTTTCTGCAAGTGGTGTAAAAAAACTGGCAAGAATAATTCCTTTGCATCAGGTAAGCTATTTCATTTTCCAATACTTAATAAAGTAAAATTATTTTATCCAGTATACTAATTTGGGGTTAAACTTTTTCAAACATGCTGTGTTTTTTTTTTTTTTTTTTTTTTTTTTTTGTATTTATATTAAAAAAAATTAAATATTCTTTTTAGGCAATAACTTTTTTGACCGACTGGTATTTATTATTTATGATGTAGATATTTTTTGATAAGAAAATTAAGTGAAAGTTAATGGTTACCACTCGCCACATGGCGATTAAAAAATCTGTTTTCTGTAGAAAAGTTAAATATAGCTTTTTTCATTGAAATATGCATCGCTACTCTTTGATTGTATCTAATTATTGTTATTTAATTATGATGTACATATTTTTTGATAAGAAAATTAAGTAAACTTTGTGGTCGCCACTCGCCACATGGCGATTAAAAAATCTGTTTTCTGCAGCAAAGTGAAATATAGCTTTTTTTTCATGGAAATATGCACCTCTACTTTGATTGCATTTAATTAACAAACTGGTTAATTCTTTTTCATACCTGATGCAATCAGATTTTTACGACTTAGCTCTGATTTCATTATTTTGGCTTTTTGTCATGAGCTTGAACTTCTGTGATTTTTTTTTTTTTTTCGAAATATAGTTTTATTTTGCAAATTTTCATCAATATTCCACAATGATTTAAAGTAATTTATTCCTCATTTTTTGCTGCTAGATGTCAATGCATTTTAAGAATATTGCTAATATTTTTACTTATTAAAATCCAAATAACATTTTATCGATTTCATACATCAAGCTGTTGGAATTTTGTTTCAGTAATTTTTTTATCTAAAGTAATAGCCATTTGATTGATAATAGTATTGATGAACATATATAGATAATACAAATATATTTATTGAAAATATTTATTATATTGAAATATGTTATTGAAATATATTTATTGATTTATTGAAAATTTATATGTATATAATAATAGTGAATGTAGATGAAAAAGTTTGAAACATATAATGCCAATACAAGCCAATAATGAAAGTAACTCTACTGACCACTGGCTACTAACACAATTTCCAATTTTCATGCATAACAAGGAATATTTTCCCTAAAAATGTTTGTTTTTAAAAATATATTTATAATTGAGAATTTTCATGGAAATATCTTTTTGAAGGGGGGGGGGGGGGGGAATTTAAATTCCACCCTATGGATTTTTTTTTTTTTAATTGTTTAATTTCTGAATTTCTATTTTTTGGTTGTAATTTCGGAATACAGTTGATCATCATTATAACGAACTTCAAGGGACCAAAGATTTTGTTCTTAATTAACTTATAATATAATTAATTATAAGTTAACTTGTATAACTTAATTATTTTTATTTTTAAATAAGAAGGATTTGGGATTTACGAGCACCTCTATACCATATGCTCTTAAACAATATTCTCAGCATCCTGATTTGTTTTATTGAGAGCCAGATTATAAATTTTGTAATGCAGAGTTATTACAAAAATTTAATTTTTGAAAAATTTGTTAACATAGAATTAATTAGCTATTTGTAAATTTTTATGTTATTGCATTCTGTAATAATCTGGTGTTATTGAGATATAAAAATTAAATTTTATTACTTAGGGTTACAAATATCCTCACCCCCAAGAAAGAAAAAAAACTTTCTAGTAGTGTTTACAAGGGGTGTCTGTAATTTGAAATTGACTAATTAAGCATTCCAGTGCATTTCTGGTCTTGAAATCTAACAAATTAATGAAATTATATAGACATTTTTGTCAAATTCCCATTTTGACAATATTTTCTTTTTTTAATATAGGTCGGACATGTTTCAAAGCTGATTTGCTCAACAAGCATGAGCGGACAGATGAGCATAAATCAGCGATGCTCAGGTGCAACGAAGACTCTGCTGCAGCTGCAGATAATTTTCATAAGGCAATTATTTCTGCTAAAGCAAAATCTGAGGAGGCTGTTATAAGTGCTATGAAAATCATTTTTTTTCAAGCTAAAGAATGCATTGCTACCATAAAGTTTACGCCATTGATGGATCTGTGTAAAGATTTGGGATCAACCTCATTACAGCACTTAAAATCGGCTGATAATGCCTCGTATGATTCCTATGGCAGCATTCGTGAGATGGAAGAAGCTATTTGCAAGGTTATAAAGAGTGAATTAAAGGAAAAAATTAGGTGTTCCAGGTGGTATTCTGTGCTACTGGATGAAAGTACAGATGTCTCAACCACCCAGTCTGTGATTGTATACCTTAGACTGTTAGATAAGGGTGTTGTAAGCTCTCATTTTCTGAAACTTCAAGCTCTGTCCAGGATGTACATCTGATGAGATCTTTGGAGCTGCTTTGGAAGCTCTGGAAGAGTTTGATATTAAATTTCAAAATATATCTGGATTGGGGACTGATGGTGCAAGAAACATGACTGGGTGTAAGAAAGGTGTTGCAACTTTATTCAAATCACAGTCAAAGCAGATAATTGGCAGTCACTGTTCTGCGCATCGTCTAGCTTTAGCCAGTGGCCAGGCAGCCAATTCGGTCCTATATCTAGTGAAATTTCAGGATATTTTGAACAGAATTTTCAAATATTTTCATTATAGCCCCAAAAATACTGCTTTCCTAAAAGAAGTTCAGGACATGCTGGATGTCCCAGAAAAAAAATTTGTCCAGACTTTTTCTACTCGGTGGCTTTCATTTTATAAATCGGTGAGCATAGTTTTGGATCATTGGTCAGATCTTGTGTCTGTTCTGATGAACGATCAGTCAGCAATAGCACAAGGATTGCTTAAAAGTATTACAAACTACAAGTTTTTAGCTACATCGGCATATTTGTGTGATGTATTGTTTGTTTTAAATGATTTATGTTACACTTTCTTGGAAAGTCGAGCAGATTTCAATACTGTTAATTTGAAATTAGATTGTTGCATCGCTGAATTAAAAGAAATATCTGAAAATGAGACTGGTACACGTTTCATGGAATTCAGAAGCAAAGTACCAGAGTGCACTGAAGGTAATGGCTTTGACTATGAAGGCGGTCATTTTGTTAAAGATAACGATAAACTGAGAAGTGAATCTATTTTTGTTAGAAAGTCATTTATGTCTTCTTTGTTAAACAATTTAGCAGAAAGATTTGAGGACATTCCTTATGTAAAAATGTTTGAGTTTTTACTTCCATGTAATATGCCCAATGAAACTGATGAAAAGTTTAGTGCATATGGTGTTAAAGAAATCAAAAAACTTAGTGCATTTTTTGCTGATGATACTATATTAGGATGTGAAAAAGAAATGCTTCACGAATGGAAGTTATTCAGACGAGTTCTGTCTACACGTTGTAAAAATATGAATCTGGCAGACTGTATGATGTTTTTCCATAAAAATGAAATTGCCAATATGTTCCCCAAGGTAACTAGCCTGTATGAATTTGTTGCAACCCTACCTTTATCCACAGCAGATTGTGAAAGGGGATTCAGTTTAATGAACATTGTAAAAACTGATTTAAGAAATAGACTGTCAATCAAACATTTGAGTAATTTAATGTTGATTAATTTGGAAGGAGGGGTTTCTAATCAATTTGCTTTTAAACAAGCATTTAATGAATGGTGTGTGGCCAAACCACGAAGAATTAGTCTCATCGAGTGATTTATAATTTTGTATATTTGAAAATTGTATATAAAAAATTTATGTAAATCGTGAATTGTTTTCTTTTTCTTGGCTAAACATGTTTATATTTGGCTAAAAGTTCTTGGCTGTAATTAGCCAAAAAGCTACAAGTAATTTTTTTCTAGATTAAACCCTATTCAATCCATTATTATCTCTGAAAATTTTTATTTATATTTTAAAATACTTTTTTTTCTTCAGATATGAAATTTAAAAACAAACAGCAAATATATTTTTAAAATCAACGAAAAAAGAGAAAAGAAAAATAAACTTTATCATAAAAACATTTTTAAAAGCAATCTAAAAATTTGTCTTTATCATGGAAATTTTTTCAAATATAAAATATAAATACGTATGCAAAGATATTTTTATAGGAAAATAATACACTTAAAGCAAACCTGTAATTTTTAAAACTTAATTTCTTGAAAATGTTCAGAAAATTTACATTGCTCTCTGTAACATTTTTATCATTATTACTAAGCTGCTGGCTCAATAATAGCAGTAACTACGGTTTTGATGCAAACAAACTATCATGTGATAGACAATGATTTACTAATAAATGTTTTTTTTCTTTTTTTTTTTAATTCGTTGTTGAACTTTCTTTAATTGAATACTTCATTTGGCATAAATCACGTTTTGCTTTATCACTTGATACTGCGGAAAAATATGTTCAAAATTTACTGTTTTTTCTTTCTATAATAAATAAATCAATAAGACCTACGAAATCCAAATCATTTGCGATTTGAGAATAACTGATACATTCAAACTGAACGATACGCATACACTTATACCGAAAGAACTCAAACTGGCGCCTAATTCGCATCTCTTACGCGTCGAATGTCTGGCTTCATTCATGAATTGCACAAGCGTACGTAAACAGAGTTTGAAGTTAGTTTCGTTTTTTTTTTGGTGGCGTATTGGCAGTAACTACAAACGAGTGATATTTCAAAGAAACGATTCGGTATTTCGTATTTTAGAGAATACCCGTTATACGTTAACGAATATATGCGGTTTGCAACAGCTCTAATTATAACTTTGATTTATGCTACTAAATGACAATAGTGCCTAGAAAAGAGAAACAATTATGGCTTGTATCAAATTAGCCATTTTCGTTGCAAATGCTTCTTCCCTGGCTTAAGAAAGGCGTGCATTTCAATTTATTATTATCTGATTTATAGTTAATTTTAAATTTTAATTGACAACAGTTTTGTTTAGTTGAAAAGGGTTACTTTAATTGTGTAAAAGTCTAAGTGCCAATTACTAATGATTACAGCAACTTTTTATATGTAATTTTTTATAAAAATATTTTTTCAAATATTTTTGCTTTAGTGGGCAAAATAGATGTTCAGATATGCACTCTTTGATTTATATATATTATTACACATAATTATTTCAGGAAAGTAACTTCAATTTTAAATTTAAACAATGAAATATACATTTAAAATAAAAGAATCCCATATGGCACATAGAGAATTAAGCAAATAATTTATTTTAGGCATTTATTATTAAATGCCTAAAAATAAATGAAGTCATACATAAAATGCATACAGCAACATTGCTACATTTAAATAGAAGCAAAAGTATTTCTTAACCCTTTAATTCCCTTGATAGATCACTTTCTAGAAATTAGGTAGTTCAGAAAATCTGATTTTACATTAGAAAAATTCGGTGGTTTCGTTTAATTTAAATATAGAATATTCTACTATTAATTAAAGCAAATAGAGTCGAGTCTCTATATAACGAAATCCATCGTTCCAGTAAAAAATTTGTTATATAGAGAAATTCAATGTATAGAAAATGATATTAAAAATCATATTTAATGTGTAAATTTTGAACAAATATTATTTTTGATGTTTTTAATTAAGAATTTGAAATGTTTAAAAATAAATATTAACCTAACATTTTATTTCTTAATTATTTAAGCAGTTTCAAAAAAGAAAACAGACATTTATTTGAAAGCTTAATGAAAATAAAACAAGGAAGACTTGCATTAATTTCGGACAAAGAAATCTAATTTTTTGTTGTTTTGATTTTAAAATTGTTACGCTCTCAAAAAAAGAGCTTTAATTTTAGCAAGGAATGAAAAATTGTAGTTAACATTTTCCTCCATTTGAAGGCCTCTCTTTATGTGCCTCTCACTGATTCCTCTCTTAAATATGTAACAATCTAATTGACTGTGTTTTGAGAAGGATGTTGAAAGGTGTATGGGAGGTGGGATGAATTCGTTGGATTTTAAGAACAAGGAGAGAAGTAATATAAAAAAAACTCAGCACTGAACGATAAATCAAAAATAAGTGATGGAAATTTGATTCCATATGATTTTAAAACTTTCTTAAAAATGAATAAATTAAGACCAATTTATGATTAAATTTGTTATATGGAGATAGATATTTCACTATATAGAAACTGTTTTTAATATAATCATGTGAAAAGGGGATTGTTCCAACAATAAATTTGTTATATAGAGAAATTCAATGTATGGAGTTTTGTTAGAGAGATTCGACTGTATTGCTGTTTTAATTTTCTGAAGGGAATGAAGGTATACAAATTAAAATATCTCCGGTGGTTTAGGATCCAGAAGATTAATAAAAAATGATACTTCATTAAAAAACATGTACACCAGACCCAAAAGCGTTAACTTGGGTAGTATGACATAATCCAAAAATAACAATAATAATTCTTTTTATGGATTAAAAATGACATATAACGAGTTTAATTTCCCTTTAAAATGCCAGAAAAAAAAAAAAAAAAAAAAAAAAGACCGGAGTCTTTTTTTTTATTTTTAATGACCGACTTTTTTACTCAAATATGAGCTCTCTGCAGCCCTGCTCTCATTCTTTTGATAGCAAATCATGATGCTTTAATAAAATGTCTTTTACTTTAGCATGTTGAATATTAACATACCATATTTACTTGTGTATAGGGCGCACGCGTATAAGGCACACCCCTACTTTAGAAGTAAAAATGATGATTTCTAAAAATTTTGTGTATAACGTGCACCATAAATTTGATACGCTAATGAAGAATGACCAAATGAATTTCAGTAAAAAAAAGTCGAAACAAACATTACACCAGACCAGAAAGCAAGATGAAAATGCATTTTTAGACTTCGTGTAGTAAGAGAATGACGGGAAATAGGAATGAGTGACGGTAAAGAGAATTGCTAATTAGCGTTTAGATAATGTCATTAGCTCTGTTATATGAAAAACTGCAAGGAATGATATAAATATGCAGTAATACTTCAATTAAGTAACATTTTCCGAGTTTTAATATCTTCTTTGAATAATTTCTTGTTTCCTATGTATATTATTCGACTGTATCTCCAACAGTAAAAAATTATTCCGTGTATAAGGCACACCTAGGAGTTTTGTCCTAATTTTTTGGAAAAAAAGTGCGCCTTATACACAAGTAAATACGGTATGTGCCATTTTCAATATTGTACCAACTAAAAGTGTATGAAGTTATGTATCGAATTGAACGAAATTTTTTGTGTAAGTGTTTGGTTATGGCTAGTGGGTCCTCCCTGAATTTGAAAAAAAAATCTGCCAGAAGGAGGTGATATCTGTGCCATTTTTATTATTTTACCATCAAAAAGTGTTTGAAGGTAAAAAAGGTATCATTTGGGAATAGAAAACGACTACTTCAGGCTATCATAGAACATTCTCATTGGTTAAAAGAGTGATATTCTATAAAAGCGGGGGAGTGACGATGCAGCAAAACAGTCATATTTTTTACAGTGTATATATATAAAAAATAATTGGATGTGGCAATCCCAAAACTTTCTTCTGTTTCATAGACGTTAATATCTCCATACAAACGAAACATAGTAGCATCACTGGTTTTAATATATGAACATTTCAAGCCTTAGAGGTTTCCTCAAGAGATCCACAGTTTTTTGTATAACAAAAATCTTCAATAACATTTTATGTTTTGTTCTTGCACCATATTTTCTTTCTATGGCCAGAAAGATGCTGTAGAAAAAACAATTTATGCACAGAACTGAACTAAATTTTTCGTGTGTGATTTTTTGGGGGGTATGGCAAGTAGATCCTTCCTGAATTTGAAAAAAAATCTGCCTATCGTTCAACTGTTTATCGGCTCATGCAGATACAGACCTTGTTGTTATTCTGATCAATTAACTGAAGCAGAAATTTAAGTTGAAAATCATAGTTGGTATAGTACTGAATTCATAATATTAACGCATCAACATGTGCAACTAAACTTTGACACATTAAAATGTACGTATGAGATAGAAGAAAGTTTTGGGATTGGCACATCCAACTAGTTTTTCTTACGTAATCCCTTAATTTTAACCAACATCAACACCGGTGTATTAGCCAGCTTGGAGTCAGAATTGGTCATTTTAGTATTTAGTTATAGAACAGATTTAGACAGAAGATTTATACAAACATAATGAAGGAGAAAAGGGGCATTGGAATTATACTTACCGGACATGGGGGTCCCAGTTCTGCAAAGAAAATGAAAGAAAAATAGATTAAGATTGTGCATTTGTAGATATAGCAATAAAACACATATTAGGATTTTTTTTTTCCTTAACTAAAACGGTACTTACGTATTAACGCCACCGCAGCAGAACATGTGCAAAATAATTGGGTCGAAAAATGAGCAAAAATATGCATTTAAGGCACTAAAACACTAAAAAATGGTGTCAAAAATCAGCAAAAAACAAGGCAACAAGGAATCCAAAAGATAACTGCGGTGGTGTTAATACGTAAGTACCATTAAAACATATTGTTAAAAAAAAAAAAAATCTTTATAAAATAATTTATTAAACACTGTGAAGGTGAGTGAAAGAAGGGGGAGGTAACGGTAAATTAAATGATACAATTTGATTATCCCGTCAACCAAAAAATTATTGCCAAACTATAAGATTAAATGCCAATAATGGAGGATTGTGAATGTCACATTCAATGATATCGAATGCGTTATAAAGGTGTTTAAAATGTCATTAAGTGATTTTTATTTCGACTTTTTATTTGTATTTTTATGAGTATTCTACTAATCATTTGTTTTTTTTCATTATTTAAAATAAAAATTACATAAATGAGTATGATTTGACTATTAGCTTGGCGATTAGTATAATTTGGCAAAATGAGTCGATGGGATAAAAAAGTAGTACCCAAAATATTATTGAAGCCATTTAAATTAACAACTCAAAAAAATTATGCAACATTAAAAAAAAAAATATATATATATTAAATCTTTTAGATTTTTAAGAAATTCACCTTTGACATATAAACATTTGAATAAATAATTTTATTTTACTTGAGAGAGGTGTTACGAAAAAATTAAAAAGAAATATTATTGACACGTTTTGATTCTAATCTGATAAGAACCATAATCATAATAAAATTTTATTAAATTATGTAATACCATAATCGTAATAAAAATTATGAGCAGTAGACTCCCTCAAATCCGCAAACCAGAAATCTGCAACTCTCTAAAATCCGCACATATTTTATGGATGTAAACAATGAAACTTTCAGTTTGGATATTGGGACAAAATTTGATTTTTTTTAGTTTTGTATAAATTCCATATATTTTTTAATTTGTAATTTTCTTAATAATACTCTATTAATGCTTTTTTTCATGAAGGAAGAATAATTCTTTTTTGGAAAAAATTCAAGATATTTCAGATATCACTGGTAATCACAATCTTCTTACCAAATATATTTATGCATTTATCAAGATTTTTTGGTTATTAAGCCTGGCTAAACTTGAAATAAAAACTTCCTTATTTTATGATTTTGATGTGAATTAGTAATGTACTTTTATGAGTTTCATTGAATAATTTTGGAAAAATACATTTAATCTCTATAATGAATATTTAATCATATATTATTGATTATTAACTTGACCTTTGCTATTAGTACTTTAACCATTTTAAAAATTATCTGAATTTTGATTATTTTAGTTTATTAATTATTTTAATATTTTATTACATTGTAAGCATTCATTATAATTCCATATGCACGATTAATTGTATTCAAATTACTGTTTAAAAAATGTAAACAAAGCAATGATCAGAAATTTGTAAAATTCTAAAATCCGCACAACCTCTGGTCCCAAGCTGTGCGGATTTGAGGGAGTCTACTGTATTAGATTGGAATAGAAACATGTGCAATGACATTTGTTTTTAATTTTTCGCAAGATTTCTCTCATGCAAAACTAGTCGTTGGGGGGGGGGGGGGGGCACCGTAATGCTTACCCATCATGGATATGCATAATATAAAATATGAAAATAAAACATGTGTAAAATATTTATAAAATGCATCAGACATCCAGAATAAAATGTAACGTATATTTAAATATTTTTAATATACACAGTAATGCTCTATTAATGAATTGCTGATGAACCAACATCGACAAATTATATAAAACACCCAATTAAGCAATATCGAATTGTATACAAGAACAGGATTACAAATATCTCAGAAACTAATAATCCGATCAACTTAATTCTTTATACAAAATTTGTGTTATTTTATTGCCTTTTACGTCCACTCCTTAAAATAAAAAATTTCGAAAATTTTTATATACCTTTCATCAGAATGAATTTTTTGAGAGTCCGAAAAAAAAAAAAAAAAAAAAAAAAAAATAGTTCCAGATAATCGAGGTTATTGATATCTTCGTCTCACTCTTACATAGAAATGGGAATACTTGGGAAAAAAACTGGTTTTTTTCTCGTTTTCTGAAGGCTTATTTTTCAATTTTTCCAAACTGGAAAAATTGAAATTTCATAATATATTGAAAATTTTGTAATACAGTAGACTCCCTTAAATCCGCACTCCTAAAATCTGCAACTCTCTAAAATCTACACATATTTTACAGATGTAAACAATGAAAGATTCAGTTCAGATGTAGGTGCAAAATTCGACTTTTTTAGCTTTACATCAAATCCATACATTTTTTAATTTGTAATTTTTGTTAAGGTTATTGAATTCATGTTTTTTCATAAAGAAAGAATGATTTATTTCAGAAAAAATAAAGATATTGTTGATATCAATGGTAATCACAATCTTAGCAAAAACATTTATGTATTAATCAAGCTGTTTTAGTTATTAAGTCTGGCTAAACCTGCCATAAAGCTTCATAATTTTATTATCCTGAAGTGGATTAGTAATGTACCTTTATGAGGCAAGTTTCATTGAATAATTTAGGAAAAACACATTTCATCTTTATAATGAATATTTAATTGTACATTATTGATTATTAACTTGACTTTTGCTTTTAGTATTTTAATCATTTTAAAAACTATCTAAATTTTATTATTTTAGTTTATTACGGATTTTAATATTTTAGCATATTGTAAGCATTCATTATATTTTTTATTCCATTATTAATTACATTCAAATTACTTTTTAAAAAATGTAAACAAAGCAATGACCAGAAATCCTCAAAATTCTAAAATCCGCCAAACCTCTGGTCCCAAGCTGTGCAGATTTGAGGGAGTCTACTGTATATTGAAAATTTTGTAATAACTACATTCTCATACTTTTAATTTTATTTTTATGTTGAGTGTCCCACATGAAAACTTTAATGTGGATAATCTGATCTACCAGCAGTAATCTGTTTGAGAAGATTTGAAAGGATTCTTCACATTTTTTTCTTGTTTGAAACACAAGACTCTTCGCAAAATTTCTCTTGAAAAATAGACATTTTAGTAAAAAGTTTAATCTCAAAATTGAATCTTTTACAAATGTAGTGATTGAAGAAAAAAAAAATCTCATGCCATATAGCAGCTGAATCCTATCAAGTTGTATATATGTATGAATAACCTTATTAAAAATGTCTAAATAGAAACCTAAATATAGTAACAATTTCTAAATCAAATTCTGATTATATATTCAGAGGTGCCATGTTTCAATAAAAGTTATCAGTAACCAGAGTTCAGAGAGAGAGCAAATTTTCAAAAGTTAATTCTTTCTTTTTTTCGGCGATCTCTTGTCAAAATTTGTGTTTTTTGTGATCTCTTGACAAAATTTGGGCATTTTCGTGATTTTCTGACAAAATATCTGCACTTTTCACGATGTTTTGAAGAAATGTGCACATTTTTCGTGATTTTTTTGGCAAAATGTGTGCGTTTTCATGATCATTAGACGAAATGTACGCGTTTTTCATGATTTTTTGGCAAAATGTGTGCGTTTTCCACGATTTTTTGATGAAATGAGCACGTTTTTTGCGTTTTACTTGACAAAATGAGCATGTTTTTCGCAAAATTTTGACTAAATTCTTGCTTTTACGCGAATCTTTGACAAAATTAGCCTATTCTATGCAAGCCATGGGATAAAATTTGCATTTTTTATGCGATGTTTGGATTAATTTCATGCTTTTCCACTATCGGTTGGAGCAATTTTGTGCTTTTTCGTTATCTTCTGACTAAATTTGTGCTTTTTTGCGACACTTTGATGAAATGCACATATTTTTACACGATCTTTTGTGTTTATTTTCCGGGATCCTATATCGAAATTTGCGTTTTATCAAGCGATCCTTTGATGAAATTCGTGATTTTTTATCTGTAATTTTTATCCGATGCCCGTAACGCCATAACTTTTGTTGCGTATCCTTAATAATTACGGACAAATCGTAATACTTGGCACCTCTGTATATTGTATAAGTATATAGAAGACGTTCACAATTTCACAAAAACAGGATTACATGAAAAAAATCTTGATATATAAATAAATGCAACTTCTCTTTTTAAAAAATAATTCATGTGCAAAATTAATTCAATAATATGCCAATTAATAGAAATGGTAAAATAAAAAATTTAACATAAAATTTGTAGCATGCATTTATTACTTTCAACTATCTTTACAAGAAGTAAGTATTGGATTTGTGAAAAATTTGACTTCCAGTTTTTGGTGTATTTAAACAATTTAGAAGGTCCTGAACACGATTTGGTGGTTTCTGGAAAATATCAGTCACTCTGTGAGTCTGAATGTGACAAAAATTTTATGGGCACTCTATCTCATGAACTGATGTACCTAATTCACAAAACTTCAGATTCTGTTACACCTTGATATAAAATAAACTGGAGATATTTAGTTATTAGTGCATATCGCCCAACTAATGACGCTGATATGCTGCATTATTCATGATTTCCCCATTAATTCTATCTCAAGAACTAAAAGATGATTTTTCATCAAACTACAGATTCAACCAGTTCCTGTTGTATATAAAATATTATTTAGTTTTTGGTGTAAATTGCCCTATAGGTGGCACTACCATGCTGCATTTTTCAAGATTTCGTTATCAACGTTCGCAAGATTTCATCCCTAACTAATTGAAAGTTTTTTCAAGGTGTTGAATCTAAAATTGACCTCCACTTTACCTCCAAAATATACAATAATGTTGCAAAACATTGACAGCTAGCATTAGAAAAGTACGATGAAAAAAAAATTCCATACTTTATTAAAAATAAATACTTTCCAAATTATACTTTTCTTCTTGGTTAAACTTTGAATTTTAGTAGTTTTCTAAAGCACAGTAGAAATTTATCTCTGTGTGTAACTGCTTTTGTTAAGTCCTCAAATAGCATGCATTTTCTATTTATAGTGTTCTGTTTTCATAACTTTTGTGTTCCACTCTTAGAAATATCTAGGGATGGGACGAATAGTGATTTGGCCAAATAGCCGAATACCGAATATTCGGCCGGCCGAATAGTAAAAATTTTTTTCCAATAAAGAAAATAAATTTTGATTATATGTAATTTAAAAAATAGGAGCTCATTAATAATTATTACTCTTAAATGTGCTTTTTATATGTATTTTTAAATTTGAAAAACTTATTTTAATACAAAAAAATTATGAAATTGCATTATATCCTTTATTCTAATGGACATCAAATTGATTTTCAGCAAGTCAAGATGGGAAAATATTTCCATTAAAATATGAAGAATATACTTCACTTTTACTATCAATTGATACTTCTTGTATCCAAAATCAATAATATTCTTAATCTCTCTCTCTCTCAGAACTCACAAGGACATATTTTCTGAAATAACCTTTAAGGAAGTAAATTTGATCATTTAGAGTTTGTGTCCCTAGTGATAAGCAAATTTGTAAGAATGAGACTATTCTGAAATCAAATGCAAAACTTTAAACTACAAATTATGTTAAAGCAAAAGGTTATGCTTAAAGTAGAATGCATATTATGTTAACAAAATCTTTGACATTTGAATCGGCACATACAATATTCAACTTCAATATTCCACTTATTCAACAAGCATTAAAAGGATAAACAGAAATTGATAACAATATGAAGGAAGGAAGATTAAATTAAAAATATATACATAATAATGTTACATATTTAAGTCAGTAATTATGCAAATAATTATTTAAAAGTGAAAACTATAGAATGAAAAATTTATTTTGTTGAGTATTTAGAATTTATATTAAAATATTTATAAAACCATCTTCATAAAGCAAGTTGTGTCATCTAATGTGTATCGAGTTTGACACCAGTTCTGCTTTCAGATATACTGTTGTATTTGGAATGGTGATATATTATATTTAATTTTGAAAATGAATCTTCATTAACACACCTAGTGAATAAATTTTTTCATTTCTTACTTTATAGAAAATAAGTTATGAATTTCATAAGAGCCTTTTTTATATGTGCATGGAATTTGCAAACATTAATAAATATTTGAGCATTTTAGAATAAGGCAGTATTTTTATATTTTGAATTGTAATATATCATTCTCTAATGATGACATTTCCCGTACAGTTAAATCTCCAACTTGGGCAGCATTTTCTATAATATCGCTAACTTTTATAGGAAATACAGAAAGGCTGTATATTTTTTAGTATCTGAATAATTCTATATTTTGTAAGTAAGAGTGAGAATGACTTCATAAATGAAGTAGCCAATTTGGATTAGAGGGAAAAAAATTGCAAGAATGAAATTCTTTAAATCCGAAATTTATTTGGCAAGATATCTTTCACTATTCAACGAGATTTTAGCAATATTCGGCAAGATATCTCTAAATATTCGGCTACAGGTATTCAGCCAAAGTATTCGGTCAACAAGCCTTCAATATTTGGCCAACTGAATATTCGGCAAAAGGGCCGAATACCGAATAGTGGCCGAATATTCGTCCCATCCCTAGAAATTACCATATGGAATTACATTATTGAATATGGTTTCTTACTCAAGAATGGAATGCCAGATTTCAGGATTTAAAAAAATAAATAAATAAATAAAAATAAAAAAATGTTTAACTTTAAAAAAAAACATTTTTCTGGTTTTGGTGAGTAAAAATCTAACATTCAATAAATCCTATACTGTTGTTTAGTTGCAGACCTGAGTAAACCAAACTAAAACTTAGTTTTGTTTGAATTTAGATTATAAAACTAAATGAAAACTATTTTGAGTTGAGATTGGAAAGCTATACCAAAACTAAACATAGTTTTTAAAGGAAATAAAATTATAATTGTAAGAAAAAAAATGTAATATTGTAAAAGTATGCATTTTTTAAACAAACAATGGAATATTTGACTACTGATATTCATAATAATGATAAAACTGCAATAATTTATTTTATTAAGCTAGTATCATTTACTTAGAAACAATACTTAAATAAATGGGATACATAATTTATTTCATTCCAAACTAGGCATGTTGGCACAGGTATTTTGGATTACACCTCTAGTGGCAGTAGAGGGTGTTTTGGAAAGCGGTTCTAGTGGCATTGAGGATTAGCTTTAGAGAAAGTTTGTAGTAATTTAGTGGAATCTTTAGGGAGGAGAAAAACATAAATATAATATACAATAAAGCATCCTTTATACGACGATCACTTATACGACTTTTTAACGTGGTCCCGATTCATTCCTATTCATTTTAATGTAAAAATATATCTTTTATACGACGCCCAAAATCATTTATACGTCGATTTTTCGATTTTATATAGGTTTATTTTTGTTCATTTTACGAACGAGCAGAAGTTGGCAGCTATGAATGACACCAAAGTGCGTGTTTAAATGCACTCCACATTATAAAAATGTGGGCTGGTGTTCGATTAGTCTGAAAAATCGGCTTACGTGCAACAGATTACACTGGGAGGGGTCATTCTTTTTTTGGGGATGGTCAGCTTTATTGACCTCTTTTAAGTTGCAAATAGACTATCCTTCTAACTGTTATAAGTATTGGCGACTTTTAGTTGGCCAAGCGGGGGTTTTGATCTTTAACTTTAAATGGAAAGAAAATGATGTACTGCAAATGAGAAAGCTTTCAGTGAAACATAAATAAAGGTACGCATACCTAAATTGTTTACTAATCCCCCCCCCCCTCCCCCGTTTTTAAGATTATTTGTTTATTTTGGTTTGTTTAATATAAAAATTCATGCAAATCATAATGTTAAACATTAAAATTAAGTGAAAACAAAATTAATTCTATTTTTGGAAGTGAAAATCGATTATACGTTTTTATCGTTTATATGATGTTTTTCGGTAGTCCCTTCAACGTCATATAAACGATGCTCCACTGTACTTTGTTATTTTCAATTAAAGGTTTAATATGGGCCAGATTAGAAATGTTAGTTTAATTTAAAGTTAATTACAAATTGATTGTTTATTGAAAGTTAGATAAATACATTTATTAATATAGAATTTAAAATACAATAGTTTGCTTTTAGGTGCTCTGGTTCATTACTTCATTATGTATATAATATAATTTGATTATTATATAATTGTTTTTAATTTCATCTTATATGCTTTATCTTTGGATTAAATAAAAATTGTTGTTTATAAATCTGTTTGGTTATTTTTCCTCAATACATTTTTCTTAAACTCTATGGGCAATCTCTACAGCATAGACACACACTGCGTATTAATTCTGCTGGTGTTATATTTTTAACAATTGTCCTCGATTTTTCAAGGACAACAAATACGGTATTCTGTATGACAAGCTACACAAAAAAAAAATAGGGATACTTACGTATTAATGCCACCACAGGAGAAGTCGTGCTAATGCACCAATAAAGAGCAATCTTGTTGTTTGTGCTTTTTAGTGTTTTTTCTTACTCATTTTTGACACCATTTTTTAGTTCTTTTTTTGTTAATTTTTTATGATATTTTTTAGAGCACATGCGAACAAGATTGCTCTTTATTGGTGCTTTAGTGTAACTTCTGCTGCAGTGGTACAAAATAGGTGTGCTTGTTACTTACCCATCACACGTAGTATAGGGTAAGTCTTGCAATCGTTTTGAAAATCGAAAAATTTTTTTTTCACAGATTTACACATTTCAGATACTGGAGTTTCCGAAAAACATATTTTTAGAAAAAAAATTTTGCCGTCCGTCCGTCTGTGTGTCTGTCTGTAACCGCTCTATCTCCCGAACAAATTAAGATAGAGACTTGAAATTTTGTATGTACTTAGTATGTAAGAATGGGACGAAGCCTATTTAATATCAGTAACCTCGATTATCCGGAACTATTTTTTTCCGACTCTCGGAAAATTCGTTCTGATGAAAGGTATAAAAAAATTTTCGAAATTTTTTATTTTAAGGACTGGACGTAAAAGGCAATAAAATAACACACATTGTGCATAAAAAACGAGGTCGATCGGATTATTAGTTGTCGAGATATGTGTAATCATGTTTTTGAAATTCTTCGATTTTTCATGACCCTGTATTTCATTCAAATTTCAATTCACAGGTACATTTTAATTGGAAATGAGACGCTTAATCCAACACAGTAAATTTTTAGTTAATATAATTATTATTTTTTGAGTTATAAGGATGTTTCTTTTACGCAATCTGGTACTACTCGTGTATTTTGGCGTTTTATATAATTAGTCAAATTTGGCTCATCAGCAATTCATTAATGGACCATTATTGTATGTTAAAATTTTTTATTTATGCATTTAAATTTTATTTTGGAGTTACCATAAACACGCGTTTTATTTTCATATTTTATATTATGATGGGTAAGTATTACGGTGGCCCCCCAACGACTAGTTTTAATAAAGTAGTGCAATACGTAAGTTAATAGTGTACATTTAAAAAAAAAAAAAAACCTATTTTATATGAATATCATTATTAGCAAAGTATTTGTCAATAACCTGAGGTGGGTGATAAAGCACTTACTTCATTGAGGGCTAAACTGGCTGATGTATGCATAACTGGAAAGAAAGAAAAAAAAAGAATATTAGAACAATAATAACTTAGGAGGTCAATTGGATACACGATTTTTTTCTGAAAACACATTTAAATAAAAGGAAGAGTCTGTATCATGCTCTTCCAGGAGAAACTGGAAGAAACCAAATGAAAACATGACATTCAAAATTAAAATACAGGGCTTAAAAATTTTATATACAGCCAGAGTTCTGTAATCTGCACAAATTTGTGCAAATTATGAAATAGTGTTGATTATAGAGTACTATGAATTATACGTCATGTTATTATTCTTAGACAGCATTTGGTACTTACATATTAATGCCACCGCAGCAGAAGATGCACTAATAAAGAGCAATTTTGTTTGCATGTGCATGCAGTTATCTTTTGGATTCCTTGTTGCATTGCTGTTTTTTTTTATGCCATTTTTAGTGGGTTTTTTTTTTTTTTGGTCTTTTCCGACGCCATTTTTTTTTTTTTTTTTTTTTTTGCAAGTGCGAACAACAAGATTGCTCTTTATTGGTGCATTAGCACAACTTCTGCTGTGGTGGCATTAATACTTATGTAACCCCTCTCCCCCCCTTTTTTTTGCTCATTTTCTGACGTCATTTTTTTTTTGTGCACGTGAGAATAACAAGATTGTTCTTTATTGGCGCATTAGCACAACTTTTGCTGCGGTGGCGTTAATGCGTAAGAACCCAGCATTTTCATTCTATAATCACTATAATATGAAAAGATAAATAGGAAATCTAATAATCAGGGTTGGAAAAAAACCAGGTTTTTTCGAAAAAAACCAGGTTTTTTCGTTTTTTTGGTTTAAACCAGGTTTTTTTGGTTTAAACCGGGTTTTTTTAAAACACCCTTTCTTATTACATATACATGCATATTTATTGATAAAAACAGACAATTTTAGTTTATAAGCAGTGTAACTTCATTTTAAAATAATTTAAATTAAGTAATTATTGTCCATTTATATATAAAATTGAAAAAAAAAATCATATTTTAATTTAAACAGTTTTACAAACAGTCTTAAGTTCAAAGAATTAACTGTTCTACACAGTGAACCATTGATGTCCTGAAAATCTTTATAAACAATCTTTAGATTATTAATAATAAACATTTGAATGTTGTTTGATAAATATTCTTTCTCACAATTACTCAAATAATAAATTTCAAACATTTTTCAAGAATTTTCCATTCAAGGTTTTTTTTTTTTTTTTTTTTTTTTTTTTTGACAATTTGAAGAAGAAACATTTTTAGTCATCAGATTCAGCACATAGCGGAGGGAAAATATTATTAAAATGCTATAACTAGCAACCAGTCTTTGAATACTCTCTTATTTGACTTCATATTTTGCTTTTAATTCTTCAAGATAATCTCCCAATTAAGAAAAAGTTCTTTTACAGCTTGTGCAAAATCTTAAAAGATCATTGTGTCATGTTATTAATCGCATTAAACTGCATTATTAAAAAAAATATTTTATACTAAATACTGAATTTATTTTATCTTTGATCAATTCACATGTCTAGAGTTTTTCCTTTAGAGCAATAGATAAGTTCGCAAATGTGTAATGATTTTAGTCCTATGCATAAAAAAATGACCTAAACCCTTATCAAATGCTTTTTGCTGAAGTAAAATACTAAAAGTAGAAATCATTTATATCCAAAAATCTGGAACACATAAATTATTAATGGAGAGATAGTCATTTCATAAAAATAGAGAAAATGTCATTACATTTCTTCTAAAAAAACCTATTGGTTTTTTTTTTTAGAAAAAAACCAATTGGTTTAAACCGTGGTTTAAACCATGGTTAAAACCAATTAGTTTAAACCGTGCCAACCCTGCTAATAATTAATTTAATATGCTATACAAAGTTTTCTTAAACAGAAAAAATAACGGCACAGATGTCATATACGCACCACATTTGCACAGGTTTTCTTTCATCACCAATTTGGCAAATACAGTAGACTCCCTCAAATCCGCACAGTTTGGGACCAGAGGTTTTGCAGATTTTAGAATTTAACAGATTTCTGGTCATTGCTTTGTTTGCATGTTTTAAACAGTAATTTGAATGCAATTAACAATGAAATTGAAACTATTATGAAGGCTTACAATATAATGAAACATTAAATTAAGTAATAAACTAAAATAATAAAAAATTTAGATAATTTTTAACATGATTAAAATATTAAAAGCAAAGGTCAAGTTAATAATCAATAATGTATGATTTAAATATTTATCATAAAGATGCATTTTTCATATAAAATTTGCTTTATAAAGATACATTACTAATTCACATCAAAATCATGAAATAAGGAAGTTTTATTTCAAGTTTAACCAGACTTAATAATGAAAAAAGTGTCGTTAATACATAAATATATTTGGTCAAAAGATTATGATTATCAGTGATATCAGCAATATTTTAATTTATTCCAAAATAAAGTTATTCTTCCTTCATGTAAACACATGAATTCAATAATATTTATGAAAATTAGAAATTAAAATATGTATGAATAGATATAAAAATAAAAAAGTCAAATTTTGTCCCTACATCAAAACTAAATGTTTCATTGTTTACATCTGAAAATTATGTGCGGAATTTTAGAGAGTTGTGGATTTTAGGGCTGCGGATTTGAGGGAGTCTACTGTATTATTTCCTTTTTAAAATATTAGAAAAAAAATTTAAAAAAATAAATGTAATTGATAATTGAAACTGAACTTGTCGCCAAATTGGTGTCAGAAAAAAAATCATGCTAATGTGGTGCATATATGACATCTGTGCCAATAATGCTACTTTTAGGTTTAGTTTACATTACAGTACAGTAGACTCCTTCAAATCTGCACAGCTTGGGACCAGAGGTTTTGCGGATATCTGGTCATTGCTTTGTTTACATTTTTTAATCAGGTATTTGAATGCAATTTAATGATGCAGTTGAAACTATAATGAATGCTTACTATATAATAAATAATGTAATAAAGTGAAATAAAAATTTAGATAATTTTTTTAAATAATTAAAATTTTAAAAGCAAAGGTGAAGTTAATTAAGAGAAGGAAATTTTATTTCAGGTTTAGCCAGACCAGACTTAAAAAGGTACTACTCCATTATTCTGTCAACCGATTTCGCCAAATTATACATATTGACATAATTTTTATTTTAAATAATTAAAAAACAAATAATTAGTAGAATATTAATAAAAATACAAATAAAAATCACTTAATGACATTTTAAACACGTGTATCGTATTGAATGCCGTTGAATTGACATTCACGATCTTCTATTATTGGCAAGTATTTTGGTCAATGGGACAACAGAGTAGTACCAAAAAAATTAATGCATAAAAACATTTGGTTAGAAGATTGTGATTATCATTGATATCAGCAATATCTTGAATTTTTTTCAGAAATAGATTTATTCTTCCTTCATGAAAAAACATGAATTGAGTAATATTAATAACAAAAATGACGAATTAAAATACATATGAAATTGATATAAGGCTAAAAAATGTCAAATTTTGTCCCAAAATCTGAACTGAATGTTTCATTGTTTACATCTGTAAATTATGTGCGGATTTCAGAGAGTTTCAGATTTGAGGGAGTCTACTGTATAAATACTCCATAAATAAGGAAACTATAACATTTATGCATAAACAAGTCATTGATATACAGAAAGCATAAGAAGCAAATTTACTGTTGATTCTTGAAATAATCTTTTCCTGGTATACAACTGCAAGCTTATATTTTTTTCAAAAAGAAGAATGGTCTACCATATAATTGCTTTATCTTGAGTAAAATCTTTAGAAAAACCTAATGTCTATTCGACAAAGATGTCATGTACGCACTAGTGGTCAAGGTTGGGTTTCTGACGTCAGAAACTGGTTTTTGACATGACAAGTGTCAAAAACTGGTTTAAACCATCAAAAACTGGCTTAAACCGTCAAAAACGTGTAATGCGCTTCAAACATTTTAAGAACAAGAGAAAAACATTTAGTAATTTTTTTTAAAATTAATTATACTGTAATTTAATAATTACAAAAAAATTAAATTACTTTTTAATTGTAATAAAACATTGTTTTTAGAATATTCAAACAAAAGAAAATGATTTTAAACAGTTAATAATCTGGATCAATTTTACCCACAGCATCCTACAGAACTTAACAAATTTAGCACATTTATTTACACCCAAATGGTTTGTGAGTTTAGAGTGTATGAAGCCAAAGTTAAAAATACTCTCTCAATTGGTGCTGAGCTAGCAGGGCTTGATAGCAGAAGCATTGCTAGTTGAGCAAGTTTGGAGGCAGGCCAAATTTTCAGATTTATGACAATTTTTTTTTCCCCGGAAATGATAATATACAATACAGTAAAAGTGAATTTTTAATATTACGTCTAATATTGTATATTTGTGACAGATGTTTAATGTGAAATTTTACAGATCAGTGTAGTATTTGAGGTTTCGGACAAGAGGTTTTAGCCATGACGGTTTAAACCGCAGTTTTAACCGGATAAAACCGCACACTGTCAAAAACTTGCCAACCCTGCTAGTGGTGTACCAAGTAGTACTTTGGCCGAGTACTCAGCCACTGACTACTCGGCCGAGTACCGAATATTTGTGTAATAAGAAAGTAAAACACTAATGTGAGCTTAGGTGTACATATATATAAATATACCTGTGTACGTATATCTATACCTGTGTGTACAATACATGTACATAATATACATACATAATATAAATAAATTAACTCATAAAATTTTAAATTTATTTGTGCACCTTTTAAAGACAATTTTTGACAGTTTAAAACTAATTAAAAAGGAGAATCGATACATAACAAGTACAATTATTAATCAATATAAAATTAAAATTTTCTTTAACCCTCCAATTTATTCTGATCATTGAAATCTGTCTATCAAAAATAAAAATGTTTATTGGTTACTGTAACAATTTATTGAATATTGCAAAGAATTACTTAAGAGCAAAAAGAATGTGGCACTAGTACTAGTTTAAAATCACCGCATGAAGAATTGGTACAAACAAAAGTACAGGCTTTCTTAACAGAAGACCGACACTCCATCTGCATGGTGGCAGGAAAAAAAAAAAAACTTTTCCGATTATGTGCAATTTTGCAAAAAAAATTCTTATGTGCACCTTCAACAACTGTTTATTCTGAACGTATATTTTCAGAGGCAGGCCAAACTTATTAGTAGTAAAAAAAATGCCCTGTCTACTGATAATGTAGAACCAGAGTTTCCCCCAGGTTTAAAAAAGGGCAGGGCGCTACTGTTCTGAAAAGGGCACTTTTTATATTTTTGAGGGCACTTTTTCATTTTTAAGGGCACTAAATTTTATTTAAAAAAAGAGGAAAAAATGCCAATTTTGTTAAAAGATAGAAAAACCAACAGATTTTGTTAAAAGATTGCAAAAAAAGCACATTTTGTTAAAAGATTGAAAATAACGGCATATTTCGCTTAAAAAAAAAAAAAAAAAAAAAAAAATCACAAAAAAAACCCCGTCAAATTTCATGAAAATATCACGAAAAAACGACAAACCTCATGAAAATATCACGAAAAGATGGAACTTTTTACAGAATTTTCAGTTTTATTGCGATTTTTGGACAAAATTTACCAGGGTTTTTTTTCCCCAAATCTTTTGACAAAATTTGCCATTTTATCACTTTTTTTTTTTTTTTTTTTTTTTTTTTTTTTTTTACAAAAGTTGACGTTTTTTGCAACTCATTTGACAAATTTTTCCGTTTCATCCCGATTTTGGAAGAAATTTGTCATTTTTCCACGTCTTTTGAGGAAAACTGCCGTTTTGTGACAAAATTATCCATTTTCTTTTTTGCAAATCTTGTCAGAAATTAGTCGTTATTTCGCAATTTTTAACAAACATGCAGTTTTTTTTGACAAAATTACCCATTCCATGGGACACGTATGAGGCTATTTTTTGCATAATTTATGCGCTGTAGCATGTTCAGAATCATTGCTGGAGGGCTGCGTTTTTTCAAATGTGGAGCAAGAAGGGAGCTATTTCTTTTGAATGAATGACAAGAGGGGCGCTAGTTTTTGAATGAGGGACAAGAGGGGCGCTATTTTTTTAACTAAAGGGCAGGAGGGGTGGAGCGCCCTCCTGAAACCCTCTGGGGGAAACTCTGGTAGAACATTTGGTGTTTTTGCACCATAATTTGAAATATAATAAATTTACTTGTTAATTTTTTATTGCATTTTCAGTTTCTTTATCCAAAATAAGTCTTTTCTGTTTTCCTATATTTAAAAAAGTTATTTTATTTGTGTAAAAGTGAAATTTTTTTAGGGATTTTGTTCTTAACTTTTTCTATATTTTGCAGACATATTGTTAAATACAGAGTAAATAGTTTTATTAATTACTACATACATTATACATTGATATTCAAATAACTTTTTACAGATCAGTTATAAATTCATATACTTAAAAAATGAAACTCTTACAGCTACTCAGGCAAAATTTGGCCGAATACCGAGTACTTGCCAAATTGGCCGAGTACTCGGTACGGCTCTAATTTTTTTTAATGCTAGTTTGGCAAAAACTTCGTTATCAAATATCAGTGACATATATATTGTTTCATTATTTTCTATTATTTTAAAAAAGGAAATTATAATAAACTAAGAAAATTTAATTAATAACTATAAAGCAAAACATTTTATATCAATTTATGAAAGAAAATATCAAATAAATAAACACTTTATTAATATATAAACAAGAATGTCCAGGTTACTGTGCGAGGCATAAAATTGGAATTTTGTGGTTACGTATAATGACATATGTGCCCAGGGTAGGCAAGTTTTTGACAGTGTGCCGTTTTATCCGGTTTAAACTGTCATGTCAAAGACTTCGTCAGAAACCCCAAATAGTATATTGATCTGTAAAATTCCACATTAAATATCTGTCACACATATGCAACATTAGATGTAATATTAAAAATTCACTATCAGTGTATTGTAAAATATCATTTCCCGGGGAAAAAAAACTGTCATAAATCTGGAAATTTGGCCTTTCTCTAAACTTGCTCACCTAGCAATGCTTCTGCAATCAAGCCCTGCTAGCTCAGCATCAATTGAGAGAGTATTTTCTAACTTTGGCTTCATACACTCTAAATTCAGAAATCGTTCGAGTGTAAATAAATAAGCTAAATTGGTTATGTGCTATAGGAATAGGATACTGCTGGATAAAATTGATCCAGATTATTAACTGTATAAAATAATTTTCTTCTGAGTGAATATCCTAAAAAACAAAAATGTTTTATTACAATTAAAATAATTTAAATTTTTTGTAATTATTAAATTACAGTAATTAATGTTAAATAAAAAATTACTTAAATCATTAAGAGCTTATTCAATGTTTCCCTCTTGTTCTTAAATTGTTTTAAGGCGCATTGCATGTTTTTGACGGTTTAAGCTAGTTTCTGACGGCTTAAACCAGTTTTTGATGTCAGAAAGCCAGCCCTGTCTGTGCTGAGGGTATACGCTCAAGGCAGAGAATATATTCCATATGTATATATTATAGAATTCTTGAGAAACAAAGTATATAATAATCTTTAAAAAACGTATAAAGTATACAGCGTTAAAGGGCAAAATTGGCACTAGCCACCGGGCCAGTAAATGAGAAAAAGTGGCCACTGAAAAGTTGTCTATCAGTGACCACTTTTTTTACAAGGAAAGAATATAATTTACTTACATTTTATCAATGATGCAACTTTTTTAGCTTCCAATATATTTATTTGAGCTATTCAATCTTAGAATAATACTTATAGAAATTTTAACTGTTTAGTATCTTTAAATTAAAAAATGGCCACTTGAAAAACTAGTCTTACTGGCCAGTGCCCGGTAATGAAATCTCCTAATTTTGCTCTATAACAGCGTATAGCCCTATACCTTCCACTACACCCCTGATTACACGAGCCGGCAAGATATTTACTGTAATTTCAATTATTGGTTTATACTAGAATATACAGTTTAACATTTCGTTTTCTTTTTATCCGTAGAGTGCTTCTTTTAAACTGTAAATGTCTATTAACATCCATACTCCGTAAACAGATTAGAATAATATATTTTTAATAACCCGACTAAGTTAACAAAGACGATGGAACAAATAGAATGGCAAAAGAATAAAATTACTCTGAACGTGAAAGAGTCCGACCGTAAACTTGGAAAGCTCTGGAATTTGTTTGAGGAGTTCATCGGTGATTAAATGGCAGCCCCGGTGAACGGGACGAAGATTCACTTTACGCTGAAACCACGCAGATCCTGTCTTCACAATTCCATCCGAATGGCTGGCTGTCGCCATGTTTGTTTATGTTCCACGATCAGAATACGCCAACGATTACTGAATCACAGCTGGCAAGTAGCGATCACGGTGATCGAAAACTGTAGTTACGCACATTAAGCGCGCGCGCTCAGGAGTCAAGGACATGGAGTGAATCTTTATTGCGGCTGGTCAATAATTTTTGGCTTATGCACTACTTACGTTCCGGGAGACATGCACCATTAGATTCCCCTCTTTCTACTCTTCCATAAAATAAAGGAATGTTTTTTGTGCTCAATGACTTTGGGTTTTATGTGGTCGGCTCTTGGACTATGAGATCCCGAATACGTCCGGAGATTCGAGCAAATGGAGCAGTGTCTATACAACTCAACATCTCCAGTCGTTGAATACAGTCGACTGCACAATGTTTCGAGCACCGGACCCTCGGCGATTCCGAACCAGACGCGGCTCGCCTCAAAGAGTGGAGTGGCCCCGTTGCGGAACGAAACCTTTGCACGAGGGGGGTGGTGGTGGTCGAGAGTATGGTTTCAAAAGACGCTTGGCTCCCAAGGGGTTGTATAAAAAAGGCGTACAAACACTGTGTTTCAAAAAACATCTGCCTAACTAGGTGTTGTGTAAAAAAAGGCGTACTGTCAACAGACGCCTGGCTCGCAATGTGTTGGTTTAAAAAAGACGCCTGAGTTGGAGACTCCCAAGGCGTACTGTCAACAGACGCCTGGCTCCCAATGTGTTTGTTTAACCCTTTCAGGGGCAAGGTATTTCTGCTCCGAAAATGTTCAAATAATTGATTCACACCACAATTTAAGAACAGATTTATTTGAAAATAATCAAGAGCTGTTTTTCACGAATATTATAAAATCCAAATTGTACTAAAATTATACTGGTGCCAGTTCGAAATTGGAACAGTAATATTATGTGTTTGCACACTGCAAACACCGCCCCTGAAAGGGTTAAAAAAGACGCCTGAGTTGGAGACTCCCAAGGTGTTGGTTTAAACCAGACGCCTGACTCCCAAGGTGTTGGTTTAAACCAGACGCCTGGCTCCCAAGGTGTTGGTTTAAACCAGACGCCATGCTCCCAAGGTGTTGCTTTAAAACAGACGCCTGGTTCCCAAGCTAGACGCCTGGGTCCGGGCTAGGGTCCCTCGGGAGACATGCGTCCAAAATCATCGCACCGGTTATTTTCTGTGCGATCCGAGTCGCACGCTCCACGTCTCGGGCCACAGAAGGGTGGGGCCCAAACGGAAAAAAACCGTAGGTCGCACCGTGGCGGGCCTCCGTGTCACGAGAGCGAACATGGAGGCTCTTTGTAGAAAGCGTGTGACTAGGTTGGAAAACGAAAAACGGGGCGACAGTCGAAATAAGTTTTCATCCAACCCTGGAAAACGAAATCTGGAGTCTTTTTTTTATGTAGATATTCAAAGATGAGTATAGATACTTAAAGATAATTATTAGATGAGTCATTGAATCAGATGAGTCATAAAAAAAAAAAAAAAAAAAAAAAAAAAAAAAAAAATTTTTTTTTTTTTTTTTTTTTTTTGAGATGAGTCATAATATTTTTTAATAACTCACCTAATTAAAAAAAAAAAAAAAAAAAAAAAAAAAAAAAAAAAAATATGACTCATCTCAAAAAAAAAAAAAAAAAAAAATTATGACTCATCTAAAAAAAAAAAAAAAAAAAAAAAAAAAAAAAAAAAAAAAAAAAAATTGGTGGCTCATTCATGGAATCTTATTTCTATTTTTGTTTTTGGAAATGTGTTGTGTTGGAGAGTGTTTCTTGTGGAAATGTGTGTGGGTGGGAGAGTGTTTCTTGTGAAAAGGTGTGTGGTTTGGAGTGTGTTTCTTGTGGAAACGTGTGTGGGTGGAAGATTGTTTCTTGTGGAAACGTGTGTGGGTGGGAGATTGTTTCTTGTGGAAACGTGTATGGGTGGGAGAGTGTTTCTTGTGGAAACGTGTATGGGTGGGAGAGTGTTTCTTGTGGAAACGTGTGTGGGTGGGAGAGTGGTTTGGAGAGTGTTTCTTGTGGAAACGTGTGTGGTTTGGAGTGTGTTTCTTGTCAAAAGGTGTCTGGGTGGGAGTGTGTTTCTTGTCAAAAGGTGTCTGGGTGGGAGTGTGTTTCTTGTCAAAAGGTGTCTGGGTGGGAGTGTGTTTCTTGTCAAAATGTGTGTGGGTTGGAGAGTGTTTCTTGTCAAAATGTGTGTGGGTTGGAGAGTGTGTCTTGTCAAAATGTGTGTGGGTGGGAGAGTGTTTCTTGTCAAAATGTGTGTGGGTGGGAGAGTGTTTCTTGTCAAAATGTGTGTGGGTTGGAGAGTATAAAAAGAACTTCACAAATTTTATAACAAGATTCCATCCTCCATGGTTGGATGAAATCTTATTTGTGAAGTTGTATTTGTGGAAATGAGTCTAAAAAAAAAAAAAAAAAAAAAAAAAAAAAAAAAAAAAAAAAAAAAAAAATAGTTTGTGTTGTTTGTGTTGTTTGTGTTGTTTGCGTTGTTTGCGTTGTTTGCGTTGTTTGCGTTGTTTGTGTTGTTTGTGTTGTTTGTGTTGTTTGTGTTGTTCGTGTTGTTTATGTTGTTTGTGTTGTTTGTGTTGTTTATGTTGTTTGCGTTGTTTGTGTTGTTTGTGTTGTTTGTGTTGTTTGTGTTGTTCGTGTTGTTCGTGTTGTTTATGTTGTTTGTGTTGTTTGTGTTGTTTATGTTGTTTGCGTTGTTTGTGTTGTTTGTGTTGTTTGTGTTGTTTGTGTTGTTTGTGTTGTTCGTGTTGTTTATGTTGTTTGTGTTGTTTGTGTTGTTTATGTTGTTTGCGTTGTTTGTGTTGTTTATGTTGTTTGCGTTGTTTGTGTTGTTTGTGTTGTTTATGTTGTTTGCGTTGTTTGTGTTGTTTATGTTGTTTGCGTTGTTTATGTTGTTTGCGTTGTTTATGTTGTTTGCGTTGTTTATGTTGTTTGCGTTGTTTATGTTGTTTGCGTTGTTTATGTTGTTTGTTGTTTGTGTTGTTTGTGTTTGTGGAAATGTGAAATATTATAACAAGATTCCATGGTTGGATGAAACTTTATTTCTAAATTTGTATTTGTGGAAATGTGAAATATAACAAGATTCCATGGTTGGATGAAATTTTATTTCTAAATTTGTATTTGTGGAAATGTGAAATATTATAACAAGATTCCATGGTTGGATGAAATCTTATTTGTAAATTTGTATTTGTGGAAATGTGTCTGGATTGGAGTCGAGTGTCTGTAAAAATGGGTTCAAATTGGGGTAAAAAAAAAAAAAAAAAAAAAAAAAAAAAAAAAAAAAATGTTTGTGTTGTTTGTGTACAATTTTATTTGTGTATCCAATGTGTGCTAAAGCCCATCTGTGGTGGGACTTTGAAAGGGAACCTAACCCGCATTCACGCTCGAGGAGAGTTTCCGTTTTTGCCGGAAGCTCCCTTCGAGTTCGAAGGGAAACCACAGAAAACCTTCGAAGGCTAGGCCGACGGTCTGACCGTCTACCCGACTCCGTCTCGGGTGAAACTGGTTTCCTGTAAAAGAAAACGCCCTGTAAAAAAAACGCGAAGACACGCGAAACTTGGTACTTGAGTCTTGTTTCCTGTAAAAGAAAACGCCCTGTAAAAGAAAACGCCTTGTAAGATCGAAGCGCGTCTTGTAAAGAAAAACGCGAAACTGGGTACTTGAGTCTTGTTTCCTGTAAAAGAAAACGCCTTGTAAGATCGAAGCGCGTCTTGTAAAGAAAAACGCGAAACTGGGTACTTGAGTCTTGTTTCCTGTAAAAGAAAACGCCCTGTAAAAGAAAACGCCTTGTAAGATCGAAGCGCGTCTTGTAAAGAAAAACGCGAAGACACGTGAAAACTTGGTACTTGAGTCTTGTTTCCTGTAAAGGAAAACGCCCTGAAAAAGAATACGCGTTTTCTTGTTCATTGTAAAATCGACGAACTATCGATGCAATAATATCAAAAATATCAAATATTTATCAAGCATTTATCAAAAATATCAAGTATTTATCAAAAATATCAAATATTTATCAAGTATTTATCAAAAATTTATCAAGTATTTATCAAAAATTTATCAAGTATTTATCAAAAATTTATCAAGTATTTATCAAAAATTTATCAAAAATTTATCAAGTATTTATCAAAAATTTATCAAGTATTTATCAAATATTTATCAAATACATTTATCAAATACATTTATCAAATACATTTATCAAATACATTTATCAAATACCAATTTCTTAAGAAATGAAAAAACGTACCTTTCATAGTAACCTTTCATTTTTACATTTTCTATGAAAACTTGACTTTAAAAACATGACCTTCTTCAAAACAAACTTCCCCACAGGATTTTTTCACTTTTTAAAACACCCTTATAAGGATGTTCTATCAAACACTTTTTAAAACACTTTATAAAACAAAACCTTTATAAAACTTGACCTTCTTCAAAACAAACTTCCCCACAGGATTTTTTCACTTTTTAAAACACCCTTATTATATTATAAGGATGTTCTATCAAACACTTTTTAAAACACTTTATAAAACAAAACCTTTTTAAAGCATAACCTTTTCATACACTTTTTACCTTTTTAAAACACTTTATACACCATTACCTTTCCCCACCACTTTATAAAACAAAACCTTTTTAAAACATAACCTTTTTAAAACATGACCTTTTCATACACTTTTTACCTTTTTAAAACACTTTATACACCATGACCACCTTTTTAAAACCAAACCTGTGGCCACCTCTCATGCATCCATCTCTCTGTGTGAAAAAAGAAAACCACCCACCTTTGTAAGCCAGGGAAATGGGCCGGCAAGCCGCCGAAGCGGCTCAAACCGGTCATCATCATCATAATAATAATAATAATAATAATTATAAAAAAGAGTACCACCTTGGACATTTCTGTCTCACGCCCCCTAGACAAACCGTTCCTTCTTTCTTGTCGGAATCTCCTTCGCTAGACCACGCTTCCTGTTCGCTTCCCCCTTGTCCACCTTCCAGTCTTCCAGAGTGCCGCCAGAGCTTTCATCCCCCGAGGACCGAATTCGACCCTCAGATATCCGAATTCGGGTCAAGCGACTCTTTACCACGGTGGTTCTACGCGTACCCAAAGGCCTTGCGCCCCCGTAAGGGGATGGGCAACACAGGCGCTCCCTCCATCGTGTTGTGACCACCCTTTCCCACCGTGGCATCTCCCAACCCCGGAGGCACCTGGACCGCAGTGCACAGAGGCCTCCGGTCCTGAGAGACTTCTTCTACTGCGCGCCCACGGCACACGGGGTGCCCCAGGCGCCTTCCAGCCGGTTGCCTCTCATCGAGGCCCCAGACCTACAGGCTCAAGCAATGGCCATGCCGGCACAGAGCGTCAATTGACGAGGTTCTTTCCCTTACGGTGCGAGACACGGTCAGGTAATCTCTTTGTACCAGGAATTCGAATCCCGAACTCCCCATGCACGTACCGGGTCGCCCTGCAAGGGGCGCCGTTTTCGGAGGAACCTCTAGACCCCGCCAAGAGACAACCGGCCAACAGTAGCCCTTCGGACACCTTGTCGAGCTCCTTTGAACACCCGGAAGGGATTGGAAGGTTTGAAGGGTTCACTACTGGAGAAGAGCGGCGGCTGAAGTACAGACGATCCCTGCTGGAGAAGGGGGAGCAGGGTGGCTCCCATCACTCTGACCCTGGCGCCGCACTGGGAAAAGAAGTGGCTACCGGGGCCACGGTAGCCCTCGAGGAGAATCCTGCGAGCGGCCCCTACATACTGCATGGGAGCGGCGGTCCTCCGCACTCTCTCTTCCATCCGACCTTACGGAGGGCCAGGAATCTTAGGGCCGTGCATGCGAACCCCCTGCCTATACTAACCGACAGCGAGTATCGCGGTCCATGCTTGCAACTGACCCACAGCAGAGGATCGGAGAGGAGGATTGGAGTGACCCCATGTCCCTGGTATGCGGCCATCCGGCGAGTTCGGGGTGTAGTATCTGTATCCGCCTCCTCGCCCAGCGGGGGAGGGTAGGATCTGAGCAGCCCCCTGTCTCTCCCCTTCTGTCTAGAAGAGGTGCCACAGAAACGTCACCATCTGAAAAGAAGAAGAAAAAGGACATGAGTGGAGCAAAAAGAAAAGGGTTGTCTCAGAAAATGAATCTTTTTAAAAAAGACGGTCAAGTTTCCATGTCAAAGAACATGGCAAAATTTTCAAACTCTCATGAAATACACTTTAGAAGAAAATGGATTTATTCTCTTTAACAGAAACTTTTTTAACAAAGTTGCAAAATAAAAACAATCTTTTTATATTCAAGTTTCAATTGTCAACATGGTCGCATAGCCCAATTTTCAAACTCTTATCCTCTCATGAAATACATTTTAGAAGAAAATGGATTAAAAACTTAAATTTTCAAAGTGTTGGATACATTCTCTTTAACAGAAGACGGCGAAATTTTCAAACTCTTATTCACAAACTCGAACCATTTCAGAATGGTTTCAAAACACCCTCTCAAAAAATCAATCTTTTTAACAAAGTAACTTTTATCGCATAATAATACAAAGTAAAACACTCACAGGCAGAATAATCCAAAGGCACAAGCATCGAGAAAGACGAAAGCCAAGTGAACGAACTAGTGAATTCACGGCCTTTTATACACCCGTTTGACCCAATTAATTTTTTTTTTTTTTTTTTTTTTTTTTTTTTGTGACCTCAATAATTTTTTTTTTTTTTTTTTTTTTTTTTTTTTTTTTTTTTTTTTGTGACCTCAATAATTTTTTTTTTTTTTTTTTTTTTTTTTTTTTGTGACCTCAATAAT